>NW_010729300.1:57938-114107 GCF_000365185.1 Nelumbo nucifera | reverse complement strand
ATACCAAGGGAACATGAATCAAATATGCACTTTTATTCATTTACAATAAACTCATAAAGTACTTCATTCTGATTGAAGCTAAGGGCATACAAAACTGTCTAACAGAAGGTTGGGCGAAATTTCAAAAATTTCTTTACTCCCATATGGGAATCCTATTCCCAATTTAGAAAACTGCATTTTCAAGGTTCGCTCTTGTAACCAAACTAGACCAAATCTGAAACCAAATTAATGAAGGGATATACCTGATACGGATTCCATGCAAGAATGCTCCTCCCAACATAGGTGTTCATGCCCAAAGAGAGTACCAAATCCTCCCTCCACTGAAGATGAGACAACTTAGGGTGAGGTAGGATCAGTAGGTAGTTCTTCACCAAGAACTAGTGATTCTTTTGCAAGAATCAAATAGGACAACGAGTACAACTTCTAGATTGTTTCTTCTAGCAAGAAACAATATCAAGATCCAATTTTGATCCAATCCAAGAACTAGAGATCGAACAGGGTGGGGCGGCAAGAGCAGGAAGAAAAAAGAGCAAAAGGCAAGAGCAGTCTAACTGTGTTGTCGTCTCTCTGTATTCAGCGAATGTGTCTTTGGAGGTTCACCCTGCTATCTTATTTATAGCCTTAAAGAGAAAATTTCCTAATCCCATTAGGAGTTTCCTAATCCAAATCTTTTATTTGGATATAGACTCTTTAAGTGATAAGGATAATCCCTTATCTTATTTGTAGATAWAGATCMGCCTTCCTAATCAAATTARGAGTTCCTTTGATCCAAATCTTTATTTGGATCTGGACTCTTTAAGTGGATAAGGATAATCCCTTATCTAATTTGTTGATCCAAATCCCAGATCGGCCCCCTATTGAATTAATCTAATTAACCCAGTTCGAAATGGGCTTTTAGGCCCATTAAGCTTTCAAGCTCACTTCCACTTTAATGCTGGCTAGCTTGGCTCTCTTTGTATGGCATGGGCCCCTATCATTGATCTACACATCAGCCACATGGGTTCAGCCTAACCTCTGTTACAAGGCCCGGCTGAATTCACTGCTGAATATAGTAAACCCCTGAGTCCATGACTATGGGCTCTTAATGGGCCCAACATTTACATTAAATGGTCCTTGGGTCCAACCATCTTATGAAGGCCCAAGGACTGTGGGCAGATGCTAGATTAGCCCATCAGGTATAATCCTCAATGGTCTTATACTTAAACTCTTAGCCATAATGATCAAACACTGCCCGACAAGAGAGGACATCTCCCTCGGTTGCAAGGTAAAGTACTGCACTCTCCACTCACATGGATTCTGAGAATTAATACCTTTTGCAAACATTTTGAAACCATAATAATATATATATATATATGTCTCTCTCTCTCTCTCTTTATATATATATATATATATGTCTCTATATAAATATATTTTGCAAAAACAAATTTCAACGGTAGAAATCAACTGCCGACAGTTTAGGTTTCCATCAGAGAGAGTGCATCCCCGGTCATTCACTTTGTTCAACAAAAGGACTGATCCTGTCGCTATGATCACCCACTCAGATGAATTCTCGGACTGTCCCAACATGCCCAGGTTTTGACCCTTTCTAAGGATCTCACTGATTGTCATATCAAAGACAGCCCAATCCGACACCTAGTGCAGTATCATAATCGAGTCTTGGGGTCAGGTGTAACATTCCAGTTTTGCCCATCTATCTCCAAGGTCCAGGGCAATACTGGACTTTTGGTTCGGTTCATGGTTTCAAGAAAAACCCACACTGCATGTACCTCTGGTCTCACCCTAGTAGGTGAGACAAGTCACCCCAACCCACTTGGCAGTACATCAGTGTCAGCCTTGGCAGGATAAATCTCCCCCAACGGCTGTGAAGATTCTAAATTAACATGAGTCTCATATGTGTCCAGTTTAAGGGTATTACATAGAAGCACACCATAATAACATGAATCAAATATGTACTTTATTCATTTACAATAAATGTCATAATGTACATCATGCTAATTGGAGCTAAGGGCATACACTGTCTTACAACATGGGCATAGGCCATATCTGGTAGTGTCACTCTAATACATTGCCCATGGACACAAATATGAGAAGAAATATGTTACTATTTATTTAATATTTACTTTAATGTCTTCTTGTTTCAATTGAAAAACAAATGGATTGGATTGTTTCTTCATTGTTTCATGATCCATTGGGTTTTCTCATTGTTTGACTTTCATATATAACTGAAATAACAGACTTATAAACCTTAGTTTAGCTCAAGTTAGAATGGGGAAATGAAGGTCCAAGTAAACATGGCTGAGTCAATCTTTTTAGTCTTAACCACAAACAAATTTAGAAGGAATTCATATTCAATGCCATTTTAAATTTTCAAAATCTGGACAAATTCCAAAAAGTTGTAAACAATCAATTCTATTTTCTAAACCAACCCAATTCTCAACTTATCCATTTATCTGTTTCTTATGAAAGGATTGAACCTTTGCACAGTATGCATAATGACCACCAAAAAACTAGTAATATCCCAATTTGTGGAAATGTAAGAAGTGAGGATCTATGATTGTAAAAGACCCCCATATCACTACTGAAAAAAAATGAGAAATGGTAGCAGTTTAGAAAGGGGCTAAAAACCAACGGCCACTAAAATTTTGTGCACAATTTTTAGATTTATGTCAGTTTAATTTGAAAAGGAACATGCTTAATTTATAAAGGCTTTTGGATATTCTAGAATGGAGATTTTAACGATCTGTTTGGGTTGATCTAACTTCACACTCAAAGGAACGTTCTACTCCCAACATCTAAGTAAATTCCTTCTCTCTCTTCAATTCCTTTAGATTTAAACCACTTCCTAATTGTTCGAGCTTCCATTTGCTGATAAAAAAGGAGCTTCCATCCTTTCGTGCCCACACTGCTTAGAAACCATTCAAATGTAGTTGCTTCTAATATTTTGATATTCTCCATTATAATTTATGCCACCAGGTTTCATCTAAGGTTCCTCCTAGAACTATGGGTTTCAAAATTCTTGAGGTTTTGTAGGGCTACAATTGGTATCCATTTATCCAAATTTGAATTTGATCCAATTAAGTGTGATTTTGATTTAATTTGTTTGCAGTTGGGACAAATATGGATCCACCCTATCCAATCTGATAAAATTCAATTCATTTCAATTTGATTTAAATGTTGATTATATATATATATATATATATATATATATATATATATATTTGCATTAAATTGTAATTATTAGTAAAAATTAATTATACTGAAATAGAGATATTTAATGATATATTATTGCACTAAATAATCTACTTCAAATTAAAATTATAATCCATTTACATTAATTATTGTAATTGATAAAAAATATTTTTATTAATATAAAAAATAATTTAATTAATAAAAGGAATAAGATAAACTGAAAACTAATATCAATTTAAAATTAATATATAACTAATACAAAAGCATCAAACAATTATTAGTGTTATAATTAAACTTTATTAATTTAAAACCATCTTAAGTTCCTCTAAAAACTAAAAATTTATATAGTTAAATAAATTTCATAAGGAATTTAAAGCATGTTCATTGCATGGGTCTTAACTAGTTTACATGCTTGTTTACGTTGATGACATCCTGGTTACTAGCTCGTCTCCTATAACCATTACTCATGCTATCTCTTCTCTCTCCAAAACCTTCTCATTAAGAGATCTGGACCAAGCCCATTTCTTCTTAGGTATGGAGTTTATTTTACACCCATCTGGGCATTTTTTTCTTCTCTTAGGCTCAGTTTGGAAAGAGTACAAATACAAATATGTACGGTGCAAATACATACAAAATAGTGCAAAATATAAGGTTTTGCACTCTACATATTTGTATTTGTACTCCTTCCAAACTAAGTCTTACCAATAGTGCATACTCAACTTGTTACAGTAGGCTAACATGTTACATGCTAAACCACTCTCCATTTCCATGATAGCCTCCTTAAATTTTCCAAAGTTCAACGTTCTGACCCTTCAACATATTCTAGCTTGGTTGGGAGACTTTAGTACACGACAATTACCTGCCAGGGTATTGCCTTTTCGATTAACAAAGTATGTCAGTTTTTCTCCACTCGAGATTTCCTACTCACTTTTCCTACCCACTCCCTACCCACCATGAATTGGAGCCACACATCTCTATTATGAATTAAGAGATGTGTGGCTGCAATTCACGGTGGGTAGGGAGTGGGCAGGAAAAGTGAGTAGGAAATCTGGGCTCATTTTTCTCCATGCTCCAACTTTAGAACATCAAATTCAAATCAGCCCCCCACAACGTCTGACAACACATTCCTGCTATGTATTAGGAACATTTCCAGATGATGACATCATCTTTTCTGGTACTATCATCGGGAGATGTTCTCAATACATAGCGGGGATGTGCTGTGGGACATTGTGGGGCCCAGTCTTGTGGGGGGCTGATTTGATCTCCAGAACATCAGGGCACCAAGAAGAAGATTTTTTGGTATTTGATGTGGGCTAGCCAGGCCCAGGGCTAGCTAGGCCTAGCCCACTAACGCCTGACAATGCCAGCCACAGCAAGGGGAAGCCCTACTGCCTTCGTACGGAGCCAACCGCGGAGTTGTTAGGCATACTCGCAAGGACCTGCCGCCTAACTTCGTACGACACTCATTTGGTGCGTTCACCTCCACCTACCTCCAGCTTGCTCAAGTATAAATATGAGGTAACACTCCCTTGACGAGGGATCCAAATCCTAGAGTTCTGGTACAGATCTCTCATTTACTTTCAGCATCTACCTCGCTTCCTTAGCATTTACTCCTGGGGACCCAGTATACCCAAGGACTACCATTGAGGCCTCATCTGCACCTCCTCCTACCTTACACCTCATACTAATTTGAGCGTCAGAGCTTCCGCCTCGGGTCTCCACCCGAGGTCTCTAACACCTCTTGTTTTGTAGTACTTCGGATCTCTAGGAACCTCGACACCGAGACAATGACCTATTGTCCTCGGCTTCTACCATACACAGAAGGGAGCATCTCACCTCAGCCTATAGTTCTCCGCCTTGGTTTACCCTCTTTAGAGCCCTCAAAGCCTTCGGCCTACCTTCGGAACTTGGGAGTGAATTTACCTCATTGCCCTCGGCTAATCCGAGTAGCAACAATTGGCGCCGTCTGTGGGAAGCATTGCTAAGACGATTCCTTAAAGAACAAAAAATATATAAATCTCTAAGCCCTCCTAAGTTTGAAAGTCATGGTGCGAAGAACCAGGAATAACCAGAATCTGGTCACCTATGAGCAATTTCAGGTTGTCCTTGACCGTTTGGACTGCCTTACTCAGTGCGTGGAAGAAGTCTGCCCCGAGCAAGAGGTCCCTCTTGAGGCAATCGCCTTGCTGGGGTGTTAGAAGACCAGGGCTGATGCGAGCATGTTGAGGCCCCAGCCCTCGACCAGGGCGATAACCTATTGGCCGAGCAATCAGAGTCGGGCAATAGCCGACCCCCTAGTTCACCTCGGAGGAATGCCCGACCTCCCAATCGAAGTGAAGAAGTGCCTGCTCGATTCGTAGACAGCCACCAGCCTTCAAAACAGTACCGTCGCCGCTAANGAAGCCCTACTGCCTTCGTACGGAGCCAACCGCGGAGTTGTTAGGCATACTCGCAAGGACCTGCCGCCTAACTTCGTACGACACTCATTTGGTGCGTTCACCTCCACCTACCTCCAGCTTGCTCAAGTATAAATATGAGGTAACACTCCCTTGACGAGGGATCCAAATCCTAGAGTTCTGGTACAGATCTCTCATTTACTTTCAGCATCTACCTCGCTTCCTTAGCATTTACTCCTGGGGACCCAGTATACCCAAGGACTACCATTGAGGCCTCATCTGCACCTCCTCCTACCTTACACCTCATACTAATTTGAGCGTCAGAGCTTCCGCCTCGGGTCTCCACCCGAGGTCTCTAACACCTCTTGTTTTGTAGTACTTCGGATCTCTAGGAACCTCGACACCGAGACAATGACCTATTGTCCTCGGCTTCTACCATACACAGAAGGGAGCATCTCACCTCAGCCTATAGTTCTCCGCCTTGGTTTACCCTCTTTAGAGCCCTCAAAGCCTTCGGCCTACCTTCGGAACTTGGGAGTGAATTTACCTCATTGCCCTCGGCTAATCCGAGTAGCAACAATTGGCGCCGTCTGTGGGAAGCATTGCTAAGACGATTCCTTAAAGAACAAAAAATATATAAATCTCTAAGCCCTCCTAAGTTTGAAAGTCATGGTGCGAAGAACCAGGAATAACCAGAATCTGGTCACCTATGAGCAATTTCAGGTTGTCCTTGACCGTTTGGACTGCCTTACTCAGTGCGTGGAAGAAGTCTGCCCCGAGCAAGAGGTCCCTCTTGAGGCAATCGCCTTGCTGGGGTGTTAGAAGACCAGGGCTGATGCGAGCATGTTGAGGCCCCAGCCCTCGACCAGGGCGATAACCTATTGGCCGAGCAATCAGAGTCGGGCAATAGCCGACCCCCTAGTTCACCTCGGAGGAATGCCCGACCTCCCAATCGAAGTGAAGAAGTGCCTGCTCGATTCGTAGACAGCCACCAGCCTTCAAAACAGTACCGTCGCCACCAAGTCCAGGAAGATAGAAGCAGGGCCCATGCCCCCGCCGATCTGGTGCTTGCCGAGTTGCGAGTTGAGCTTGGGGCCGTCAAAGACGAGCTTTGCCAAGTTAAGGAGAGTCGAGCCAATGCCTCAACTAGTCACAGCCACTCCGCTGGCCTCATGAATGCATTCACCCTAGAAATCATTTCAGAGCCTCTGCCCCCACACTTCAAGGCTCCTACTTTGGAGATGTTCGACGGCTCCTTGGACCCTGACGACCACCTGGAGAGTTTCTAAGCACTCATGATACTCTATGGGTATTCCGATGCCTTGACGTGCCGAACTTTCCAGGCCACCTTCAAGGGGGCAACACGCCGCTGGTTCTTCATCCTCCCCCTGAGGTCAATCAGTTCGTGGGAGTAGTTCGCCAATATGTTCCTCGATCGCTTCATCAGCAGCAGGTGGTGCCAAAAGAGCATTGTCTCACTCATGTCCATTAAACAGAAGGCAGGCGAGAGCTTACGGTCATACATCAACCGCTTTAAAAAAGAAGATCTCGAGGTCAGGGACCTTGACTCCATGGTATCAATGCATGCCGCCATCAACGGATTTTGAGCTGGCTCCACCCTGCAGTGTTCAGTCGCCAAGACCACACCAAAAACGAAGCTAGAATTCCTCAAAAAGGCCAAAACATACATTAAGGCTGAGGAGGCTTCGGCCGGGGACCACCAAGAGAAGGAGACCGAACGCAATGGCAGGCCTTCTGGGAAGAAAAGAAAGGATGAAGCTCATCGCGGTGATGGCGGCAAAGATAATAGGAAGTCGTCAGCCTTGACCACGACTTACAGCCAGAATACGCCACTCAACTCCTCCTAGACCCAGATCCTAATTCAAATAGGTGAGGAGAAGTTCATGAAATGGCCAGGAAAGATGAAGAGGAACCTCAAGAGGGGGAACCCCAAAAAGTACTACAAGTTTCACCACGGCGTCAGCCACGACACCGAGGACTGTTATGAGTTAAAGAATGAAATAGAGTTTCTCATCTGCCGCGGACACATGAAGCAGTTCGTCAGAGGTGAAGCCAACGCTTCATCCTCCCAGCAGCAACAACAATAGCAACAACAACACCAGCAAGTTGTCGGAGTCATCGACATCATCGTTGGGGGCTCGGCCTCGGGGGGAGCCTCGGCTTGGGCTTGCAAGGCCTATGCTAGGTAGTTGAACATCCAAGGGCCAGCCCCCAAGAGCCCAAAGCAGCTTGAGGACCTCTCCTTTATGGATGAGGACCTTAATGGGATTATAGTCCCCCATGATGAGGTGCTGGTGATTTCAGCCGTAGTAGCTAACTTCCTAGTCAAGAGGATTCTTGTCGATATTGGCTCCTTGGTAGACATCCTCTTCTACGAAGCTTTGAAAAGATGAAGATAGCGCCAGAGCATCTTCAGCTTGTTGACGTCCCACTGGTCGGCTTCTTTGGCAATGTCGTTAGGCTGGAAGGAAAGATCACCCTACCAATTACGGTAGGAACCTAGCCTCGGTAGGTGATGAGGATAACGGAGTTCCTTGTTGTGAGGATTGGCTCCCCCTACAATGGAATCATGGGGAGACTGCCCCTTTACACGCTGCGATCTGCCATGTCCTCCTAGCACTTCACCCTCAAATTCCAAACCGAGCATGGCATCGGAGTTATTTGGGGGGATCAGCATGTCACCCATCAGTGCTATGTGGTGGCACTAAAGGGCAAGAACAAAGAAGAATTGCCACTTGAGGGCCTTGACCTCGGGGAGGAGCTGGCAAGCTGAGGTCAACTGGCTGAGGACCTTGTCTTGGTTCCCCTGGACGAGGACAAGCCCGAGAAGACAGTCCGTGTCGGGTCCAACCTTCCTCTAGAGAGCCTATCCGAACTAGTAAGTTTGCTCAAAACTAATGCCGACGTCTTCGTGAAGGGATGGGAGATTCATCATATGGATAGCCGAACCATGCAGGAAGGTTGGGCAAAATTTCAAAAAATTCTTAACCCCCATCTGGGAATCTTATTCCCAATTTAGGAAACTGCATTTTCAAGGTTCGTTCTTGTAACGAAACCAGACCAAATCTAAAACCAAGATTAGGGAGGGATATACCTGATACGGAATCCACGCAAAAAACTCCTCCCAACGTAGGTGTTCATGCCTAAAGAGTGTACAAAATCCTCTCTCCACTAAAGATGACACAACTTAGGATGAGGTAGGATTAGTAGGTAGTTTTTCACCAAGAACTTGTGATTCTTCAGCAAGAATCGAATGGGGTTAGTGAGCAAAACTTCAAATTGTTTCTTCTAACAAGAAACAATATCAAGATCAAATCTTGATCAGATCCAAGAATTGGAGATCGAACAGGGTTGGGCGGCAAGAGCAGGGACAAAAAGAACTGAAGGCAAAAATCGATCAAACTGAGTTGTCTTCTGTAATGTCTGTGTTGTTTTTTTTTCAGGTCCACCCTGCTCTCTATTTATAGCTTTAAAGAGACAACCTCCTAATCTAATTAAGAGTCTCTTGATCCAAATCATTATTTGGATCTAAACTCTTTAAGTGATAAAGATAATCCCTTCTCTTATCTGCAATTCAAGATCAGCTTATTCCTAATCAAATTAGGAGTTCCCCGATCCAAATCTTTATTTGGATCTCGACTCTTTAAGTGGATAAGAGTTATCCTCTTATCCTTATCTACTGATCCAAACCCAGATCCACCCCTATTTAATTAATCCAATTAACCCAGTTTGAAATGGGCTTTAGGCCCATTAAGCTTTCAGAATCACTTCCTTTTAATGCTGGCTAGTTTGGCTCTCTTTGTATGGCATGGGACCCTATCATTGATCTACACATCAGCCTCAAGGGTTCAGCCTAGCCTCTGTTTTGAGGCCTGGCCGAATTCACTGCTGAATACAGTGAACACCTGAGTCCATCACTATGGGATCTTAATGGGCCCAACATTTACACTAAATGGTCCTTGGGTCCAACCATGTTATGAAGGCCCAAGGACTGTGGGTAGATGCAAGATTAGCCCATTAGGTATAACCCTCAATGGTCTTACACTTAACCTCTCAGCCCTAAATGTTTATACACTGCTTGACAAGAGAGGACCTCTCCCTCAACTGCAAGGTACAGTGTTGCACTCTCTACTCGCATGGATCCTGGGAATTAAAACCTTTTGCAAACAATTTGTGAAACCATAATATATAAGTATATCTATATATAAATATATTTTGCAAAAACCAAATTTTAAACACATTTGAAATCCGCTGCCGGTAGTTTAGGTTTCCATCAGAGAGAGTGCATTTTCCTGATCATTCACTTTGCCCGACAAAGGAGCTGATCCTGTCAATATGATCACCCACTAAGATGAATTCTCGGATTATCCCAACATGCCCAGGTTTTGAGCCCCTCTAAGGATCTCACTGATTGGCACATCAAAGACAGCCCAATCCGACACCTAGTGCGGTATTATAATCGAGTTTAGGGGTCAGGTGTAACATTCTAGTTTTGCCCATCTATCTCCAAGGTCCAGGGCAATACTAGAATTCTAGTATGGTTCATGGTTTTAAGAAAACCCACATTGCATGTACCTCAGGTTTCACCCTGGCAGCTGAGACAAGCCACCCCAACCAATTTGGTGGCACATCAGTGTCAGCCTTGGTAGGATAAATCTCCCCAAATCTATCCAATGACTGTGAAGATTCTAAACTAACACGAGTCTCATATGTTTCCAATTTAAGAGTATTACATAGAAACACACCACAATAATGCAAAGCAAATATGTACTTTATTCATTTACAGTAAATGCCATAATGTACATCATGCTAATTGGAGCTAAGGGCATACACTGTCTAACAGCTCCCACTTGCACTTAGGCCCAATTAGGTACAAGCCAGAGTCCTATACTTTCCACGTGTTTGTCAAACACTTTCTATGTCAGTAGCTTAGTCAATGGGTCTGCCACATTCTCCACTGATGCTCCCTTTTAACATCAATCTCCCATAGATCCAGTATTGTCACACAACAGTGGAATGGGTGATGTGCTGAACTCCAAATTCTAGAATGAACTCCTTCAAGAGTTCCTGTTGATCTTTCAGGCTTACTGTTAAATGGTCGTTTCATCATCTTACCCTGAAGGCAAGGTTCACAGGTTAGAAGATCTTGTATAGTTAGAAAATCCAAAGGACCATCCTTTACCAACCTTGTGATACGATCTATGTTAATGTGACCAAGTTGGTAATGCCACAAACACGTGGGATTAACTGTATCATGGGTTCTTTTCTTGGGTTTATTATCCGACGTAGTTTTGGTTATATTTGTTTCCAAAGAAGGATGGAGAACATAGAGACCATTCTCAAGTTCTCCATATGCGAGGAATTTGTTATTCCTTTTAATGTAATTATTTCTTCTCTAAAATACAATTCTACATTTCCTATGGTTGTAGCTGCAACACTTGTAGAAGTCCCCAAGTAAAGAATCACTTCTTCGTCACTCAGTCTTCTACTTGTCCTAAACCCCTACAATGTATTACATGCATGAGTAGAAGCCCCRGAGTCAATACACCAGGAAGYAGAAGTGACCAACATATTGGTCTCTATGACAAAGGATTCAAAATTACCTTGTTTCTTGGTCTCTAGGTACTGAAGACAGTTCATCTTCCAGTGGCCAGTCTGTTTGCAGAAGTGACAGGCATCTGATGCCTTGTCCTTCTTCTGCCTTTTAGGCTTGCTAGTTTTCTTCTGAGATTTCTTCTTTGCCCTCCTCTTCTTCTTGCCCGATTTGCCACCTTCAACAAGAATGACTATGGGCTCAACCTTCTTTATCAGTTCTTCGGCCCTCTGCAACATATTGTTGAGTTTCTAAAGGCTAACATTTAGCTTGTTCATATTGTAATTCATTATGAACTGATTGAAGGAAGAAGGCAAAGAGTTCAAGATGACATCAACTCTGGTGACACGATCTAGCCCAGATCCAAGAGCCTCCAGTTCATTGATGTATCCCATCATATTAATACAATGGTCATGAACTAGCTGGTTCTTGGACATTTGTGTGGTCATAAACTACTTTAGAACCTTCTCACGAGTAAAATGATTATGCTCTTCATACATGGTCCTTAGACTATCCAAGATATCCTTGGACACTTTGATCTAATCGAACTATCGCTGTATTTGTCTGTCTAAGGAGGCTATGACATAGCACCGGGCAAGAGGGTTTTTCTCTTACCATTCTTGATATTCCCTCCTGCGAGCCTCAGAAGCCCTATCACCCAGACGATCCGGAGTAGGGTCCTTAGCAACTTTGTCCAATTTCTCAGATGTCAGAACTAGCATAAGGTTACGATACTAGTCAGTGTAATTTGGGCCCTTAAGCTTATTATCATCCAATAGTTTGGTGAATTGTCCATTTGCCATTTCTAATAAAAGGCAAAGCAAATATTAGCCCACAACCTAATTTGATTCAACATAGATATGGCTTTTAATCTATGTTCCATTTCCATTTATTCATCTCTAAGATTTTCCTCCTATTTTAGTGACGAAGACTACGGAAAATGTCTCTAGAAATGTGGGAAACCACATACAGTGCATGGAGTCAACTGTTTCAGCTACATAACCCCATCACCTTCTGTGAAGGATCACATCCACTCATCTCATGAGCTATCCCTTTGGCCTCTGTTAGGCAAGGTTCATTGCCATTTTAGGTTAAACCTTTCTGTCCAGTAAGTACTTACCCATCATATTCGTGAATGCCAAGGTACCATGAGAGAGTCTTCCATTTTAGGATACGCCCCTCCCACATCGGTCTATGATGCCCCTATCATCTTATGAAACAATCCAATAGATCCAACAGCAAATGGATTTCCCAATTTTATGGTGTGTCTCCTCATTACTGAAGGACCCATCTTCATGCTAAAGATGGAAGCCAGATTTATTTAGGTCAAACCAAAGTGGCTCACACTGGATTTCTCAAAACCATATTTAAATGGGCCCTAAACGGCTAGGGTTCTGCACGGTTCCTTTAGGGGAGGAAGCTAATGTGGGAACCATCAAACAGGGAGATCATTGATCTTATGGACACCCTAGCAAGGATGTGCATTCAGCCATGGTGAGTGAAAGAGCCACTATCGAATCAACATGGGCCAAGTACTTATGGCCCATGTATGTAGCACATCACACATCCATACATCACATGCATGAAACAAATTGATCCAATCAATTAAAATATCTATAAAACCCTTAATTAATTAGATTAAATCAGTATCAGCCCAACAGAGTTCATAATGTTATCATATAACATTATCTAGGTACATGGGTTGTACTGCAAAAAGCAGTTCGGCCCATGTAGCTAAATCTGGGTTGATTGAGTTTTATCATATTAAAACTAGCTTTTTACAGAGGTGGGCCAAATTAAAACTTGAAGTGGGCCATCAACCCTCTGGCATAAATCGAATTAGGGTCAGAAAAACCAACCCCATCGAACCAGCAATTCGGTCCAACCAGTTTGGACCAAATCTGGTACAAATTGGCCCAAGTTTTGGTGTCCAATTCAAGATTTAATTCAAGAATAATGATCTAAAAAATAAATTAAATCAAGATAATCAAATTATAAAGAAAATGAAATTAGAGGGTTGCACTGTGATTTTCTTGGAGATCCTGCAAACCTACAAAGAACAGTTAATCACAGATTGCAGAATCGATATCTACAAAATTGCAGATCGCAAATTTTTTTTTTTGCAAAATCTTCTTCTCCTCTATTGCGCACTCCAACAATCTCCAGATGGAAATAAAATAGAAAAACCTAATTCTTTCTATTATTACATCACATCAAATTCCTATACAATTTGTCTAAAAAATAAATAAATAATTATTTACAAACCAAATTGAATAGAAAAGAAATAGCAGGGTGCGCCAATCTTGGCATCGAAAAGATTCGATCTCCATCACATATGCAGCCCAAATACTCAAGAAACATTCACAAAACAATTCTATAAACATGACAGAATAAAAAAGATTTATTTTCCAGATCATCCGCCCATAATCTAGGAACCAATTCCAAAGAAAAAAATGTTAACTGCGCAAATCGAGTAGAACACCTTTTGCCCAATTGTACAGATTCAGATCTGATCTGATTTGGTTCAAGACTTGAACAAGGCTATGATACCACTGAAGGAATGGGAGATCCATCATATGGATGGCCGAACCCTATAGGAAGGTTGGGCGAAATCTCAAAAAATTATTCCCCATCCGGGAATCCTATTCCCAATTTAGAAAACTACATTTTCAAGGTTCATTCTTGTAACCAAACCGGACCAAATCTGAAACCAAGATTAGGGAGCGATATACCTGATACGGAATCCATGCAAAAAGCCCCTCCCAATGTAGGTGTTCACGCCTAAAGAGTGTACCAAATCCTCCCTCCACTAAAGATGACACAACTTAGGATGAGCTGGATCAGTAGGTAGTTCTTCACCAAGAACATGTGATTCTTCAGCAAGAATCATATGGAGTAGTGAGCACAACTTCAAAATTGTTTCTTCTAGCAAGAAACAATATCAAGATCAAATCTTGACCAGAATCAAGAATTGGAGATCGAGCAGGGTAGGGCGGCAAGATCTGGTTGAAAAAGAACTAAAGGCAAAAATCATTCAAATTGAGTTGTCTTCTATAATGTCTGTGTTTTTTTTTTTTTTCAGGTCTGCCCTGCTTTCTATTTATAGCCTTAAAGAGACAACCTCCTAATCTGATTAGGAGTCTCTTGATCCAAATCTTTATTTGGATCTGAACTCTTTAAGTGATAAGGATAATCCCTTATCTTATCTGCAGTTCAAGATCAACTTATTCCTAATCAAATTAGGAGTTCCCTAATCCAAATCTTTATTTGGATCTAGACTCTTTAAGTGGATAAGAGAGTGCATTTTCCAAATCATTCACTTTGTCCGACAAAGGGGCTGATCCTGTCACTATGATCACCCACTCAGATGAATTCTTGAACTGCCCAACATACCTAGGTTTTGAGCCCCTCTAAGGATCGCATTGATTGGCACATCAAAGACCGCCCAATCTGATACCTAGTGCAGTATCATAATCGAGTCTAGGGGTCAGGTGTAACATTCTAGTTTTGCCCATCTATCTCCAAGGTCCTGGGCAATACTGGTATTCTGGTCTGGTTCTGGGATTCAAGAAACCCACACTGCATGTACCTTAGGTCTCACCCAAGCAGTTGGAACAAGCCACCCCAACCAACTTGGTGGCTCATTAGTGTCAACCTTGGTAGGACAAATCTCCCCAGATCTATCCAATGGCTGTAAAGATTCTAAACTAACACGAGTCTCATATGTGTCCAGTTTAAGGGTATTACACAGAAAAACACCACAATAACACGAATCAAATATGTACTTTATTCATTTACAATAAACGTCATAATGTACATCATGCTGATTGGAGCTAAGGGCATACACTTTATAACACTTCGCTTGGTCAGCTACTGACATGGCCAGAATTGACCCTTTCGTTATTACTCACAAGCTAAACGTGGACTCGAGCTCTAAGCTAGTTCGATAGAAGAAGAGGAACTTTGCACTAGAGCGATGGAAGGTCATAGGAGAGGAAGTTGACAAGCTACTCGATGTCGGATTCATCCGAGAGGTATACTATCCTAACTGGCTGTCAAATGTGGTTTTGGTTAAGAAAGCTAATGGGAAATGGCGAATCTGTATTGACTTTATAGACCTTAACCAATCCTACCCTAAGGACAGTTTTGCTTTTCCACGAATAGACCACCTTGTTGACGCTGCTACAGGATATGAATTGCTTAGCTTTATGGAAGCCTTCTTTGGATACAATTAGATAAAGATGCACCCCGAAGATGAAGAGAAGACTTCGTTCATCACCGAACATGGTACATGTTGCTACAAGGTGATGCTCTTCAGGCTTAAAAATGCAGGAGCTACCTACCAGTGTCTTGTAAATAAAGTGTTCAAGGATCAGATGGGGAGGAATGTTGAAGCCTATGTAGATGATATGGTGGTGAAAAGCATGAAATCCGAGGCCCACACCTCAGACCTAGCCGAGACCTTTGACACTTTGTGGAAATTTAATATGAAGTTAAACCCCAACAAGTGTGTCTTTGGGTCCACTTCGGGCAAGTTTCTAGGCTTCACCGTCACTCAACGAGGTATCGAGGCCAACCTTGAGAAGATACAGGCCATATTGGACATGGCACCTCCTCAGTCGGTGAAGGAAACCCAGAAGCTCACTAGCCGTGTGGCGGCGCTCAACCGCTTCATGTCAAAGTCAGCTGACCGATGTCTTCCCTTCTTTTGAGCCATCAAGAAACTGAAAGACTTCCAGTGGATGAGGGAATATCAGCAAGCTTTTGATGAACTCAAGGAGTACCTCCCCTCGCCTCCCCTCCTGGCCTGCCCGGTCCTAGGAGAGACCCTATACCTGTACTTGTCAGCCGGGGACAAAGCAGTCAGCTCAGTCCTGATCAAAGGAGACGGAGAACAGAAACCAATATACTACGTCAACAAGGTATTGTGTGATGCCGAAACCAGATACCTTGAAGTGGAGAAGCTGGCCTTCACTTTCGTGGTTTCTGCTAGAAAGCTTAGGCCATACATCCAAGCTTACACCATCACGGTGTTGACAAATTAGCTCCTCAGAGTTGTCCTCGCAAGCTTGAGACCTTGGGGCGCCTGATCAAATGGGTCATTGAGCTTTCCAAATTCGTCATAAGGTACCAGCCGAGGCCCGCTATCAAAGCGCAAGCCCTCGTAGATTTTATGACAGAGCGCACCTTCAACCGAGCTCTCCCCTAGGCTTCGGAGGATGAATTAGGAGAAAAACGCCTTGTTGGAGATGCTCCCCTTGCTTGGAAGCTTTTTGTAGATGGGTCATCCAATGCCAAAGGAAGCGGCGCTAGCCTTATCCTTCTCACCCCCGGATAACTCAACCATCGAATACGCGCTGAGGTTCGACTTCCTAGCATCCTACAATGAAGCCAAGTATGAGGCCCTCCTCATCGGATTGCAATAGGCAAAGGACCTCGACTCCTCACATATCAAAGCCTTCATCGACTCTTAGTTGGTGGTCAACCAGGTGAATGGTGAGTACGAAACCAGAGAGCAAAGCATGTCCAAATATTTCACCAAAGTCCAAGAGCTAGTCCATCATTTCTAGCGCTTTACCTTGCAACAAGTCCTACGAGCCAAAAACACGAGAGTCGATGCCCTATCCAAGCTGGCAGGCACCTCGGGCATGGTCCTTCGAGCAAAGCACCATTCATGTGGAGAAGTTACCTTGGCCGACCATTGAAAGAGCTCAAGTACTACCGATAGAGACCGAGCCATCATGGATGGACCCCATCATCAACTTCCTCCTTATGGAACAGCTACCCGATGATAGGAACGAGGCTAGACAACTCCTACGTCAAGTAGCCCACTATACCTTGCTCGAAAGAAAATTATATAGAAGATCCTTCACCCTGCTTTACCTTTGATGCCTCCGCCCCGAGGAGGGGGAGTACGTGCTCAAAGAAATTCATGAAGGCATCTGTGGAAACCACCTCGGCGGCAAGGCCCTCGCCTAGAAGACATTGAGGCAGGGATATTTTTGGCCAACACTTCACAAAGACGTAGTCAAACTTGTGCAAAGATGTTATAAATGTTAGAGGTATGCCAACTTATGTCATTAGCCTGTGACAACCCTCTCAGCCCTCAGCAGACCCTGGCCCTTCGCTAAATGAGGAATGGACCTCCTCGGCCCTTTCCCACAAGCAACGGGAGGCAGGAAGTACCTCATCGTCATTGTGGACTACTTCACGAAGTGGGTCGAAGCTAAGCCCTTAGCCACTATCACAGCTCAGGCAATCCAAAGCTTCTTCTGAAAAAACATCATCTGTCACTTTGGCCTCCCTCACACTTTAGTCACCGACAATGGGAAGCAATTCGATGACGCAAAATTTTGAGAATGGTGTGTCTCCCTCGGCATCAAACAGCAATACACCTCGGAGGGCTACCCCCAAACAAATGGCCTAGCCAAGGTCACCAATAGAACCTTCCTAGACAGACTGAAAATGAGGTTAGACTGAGCTAAAGGACTATGAGCCGAGGAACTGATCAACGTACTTTGGGCATACCGAACATCACCTTGGATGGCCATGGGAGAAACTCTCTTCGGCCTGACCTATGGTACTGAAGCGGTAATCCTAGCAGAGATCAGCCAGCCGACTCTTCAAGTCGAAGCCTACAATGAAATAGAGAAAAGCAAAGCCCTCAGAGCCAACCTGGATCTATTGGAAGAAGCCTGGGAGTAGGTGCAAATCAGGGTAGCTGCCTACCAGCAATGCGTGGCCCACTACTACAACTTGAAAGTAAAGGAAAGACACTTCCGAGAAGGGGACCTCATCCTCAGAAAGGTCATGGTCCTTGAACCCAGAGTAGGAAAGTTGGGCCCAAACTGGGAAGGTCCCTACAGAGTGAAGCGAGTCCTTGGCCCCGGAACATTTCACTTGGAACACTTGGATGGAAGACCCATCCCCCAAACATGGAATTCGGAGAACCTCCGAATGTACTTTCAATGAATGTAGTTGCCTATGGCTAAGTAATGAATGAATGAAGCAAAAAGTTCCTCTAAACCTCAAATGTTGAATGAATGTGTGTCCTATTGCCTAAAAAACCCGCAACTTCACGACCTACCAACACACGAAACCCTCCTCCGAGGGATGAGCCCTTAGTACAGACCGATGCGGAAGACTGATGGCCCTAGGACGAGCACCTCACCAAAAGCATACATGCCAAGGCGAGCAAGGTCCTTTACGCCTCATCTCCTCCTTGACGGAAGGTGGCCTCCACAGCATGCCAGGGCGAAAGAGGCCCCTACACGCCTCATCACCTCTGAGTATGGTGACCCCCTCGGCTACCTATACTTAGCACAATAAAAATGGTGACCCCGACTAACTCGGCGGTCCACTTCGGCTCGAGCCCCCGGCTTCATCGGTGGGACACCTTGGCCTCCCTTGTGGAAACACTTGGTGAGAAACAAGCCAGGTGAACTGCACCCCGATAGTGCTGCTCCACCTTAGCTCCTCGTCCTCCCAAGTACCTTGGCAATATACCTCGGCCAACGACCTCGGCTATAGTGCTAGGTCACCTCGGCCTTGCCTAAGTTGACTCTTAAGGAATTCTGGAGCCGGGTGAGCCTCACTTCAGACGTGTGGCCCCGCCTCGACTCCCAATGCCCTAATTACTTAGAGCGAGCATGCAAACAAACTACGTGTACTATGAGTGAACCATGCACGTTTTGTGTGTTGTGGTCTCATTGTTCAAAGGGGCAAGGACCTCTCAAAGAAGAAGAAAAAAGAAGCAAGAAGAGAAAGAAGGAGAAGGACACAACACACACAAAGGCACAACGCATGCAAAAAATGGCTTCATTCATCATTAATTTCCCATGTTGCCTTTACAAAAAGCTTTTGAAAGCCTCATAGGCCAAGTATATATACATTCACCAAAAACAACAAAAGCAACAGCTAAACAACAAAAAAGGAAAAGTAAAAGGGCATGCCTAAGCCTCACCATCGACAGGAGGAGGAATAGAGTCATCGATAGGTTGGGCTTCGTTGTGAGTATTGGGGATCACCTACAGCCCCTCGACGTCAAAATTTGGCATCAGTAGTAAGAGTGCCTTCTTCATGTCTTCAATTTCGTCAAGGTAGGAAGACAACGTGTATTCTGCGAGCATGTCCTGATAATCAGAGGACTTCTTATATGCCTCCACTGCTTTGGCTAATGCTTTCCTAGACTGCTCCACTGACGCCGTGGCCTCGACAGCCTTCTTCTCTGCCTTGAAAGCCCTTCCTTCAGGCTCGGATAACCGTTTCTCTACCTCGGAGACAATGCTCTCCAGCCGGACTCTTTCCACCTATTCCTTGGAAAGACCTTTCCGTGCCTCTTTCAATTGAATTTCGAGGAACTCCCGAACTGACTGCTCATCTAAAAACGCCTTCCTAAACTTTTGATATTTCTCCTCGATGGTGGCAACTATCTTTTGAAACTTTTCTTGTTCCTTCTAGATCTTCTCCTCGGCGGACTTCTTCTCCTTCTCCACCTTGTTGATACAGGACATCGCCATCCTCGTTCGGTCCCCCAAACCGATGAAGTGCAGGCAGGCCTGCAACAGAACCAATTAGTGAATGAAAGAGTAGGAAGAGAAGGAAATACAAAACAAAAATGTATATGTCTTACCTCGGCTAGGTGGTATAGGCCCTCATCATAGATGGCCTTGGCCATCTTCCACGGTGGCTCCTCCCTTGGCATATCTGTAGTGGGCCTCTTCTGACCCACCTTGGCCCCCTCCGTGGGCCTCTTCGGCACCTCGGCCCTGTCTGTTGGCTTCTTCCATGCCTCCGTTGACTTCTTGGCCCCCTCCGAGGGCCTCTTCACCCCACTGGTAACCTCTCAATGGTCACCATCAGTTGCATTCCCTTGGAGGGGACATATTGATTTCCCCCCTTCGCCGAGACAGGGGGCAACCTCTTCGCTGGGCCGCTTCAGTGCCTATCCTCTGGCCTACTTTCCAGCTTACTTTGCTCGGGCCTTCTCAAGAAGTCATTGTTTGGCATCCATGGGCACTTCTACGAAACAGCAAAAGAAAGTGGTCAGTACATCAAGGCAAAGACATGGAAGATGTGCTAAATAACTACAAAACCTTTCCTACCAAGGGGAAAAGGGCTAATCCCAACGAAGACAAGGGGGATCTCCTTCTCCATCAATGGCTTCGCATGGAATGTCCCCATCACAAGCAGATGAGCTATGGTTGTAGCATCTTCATCTCAGAGCAAAGGAGGACATCTCTCGATGACTACGTAGGCCTCCCCCTAGTTAGTCCTGAACCTCCAACCCTCGGGGCAGGAGACGTAAAAGAACTTGTCCTTCCACCAATTGACGGACGAGGGGTTGTGCATCGGCTTCCCTCTTCAAAGGTGGAAGTAATACATGTTGGCCTTGGAAGGATGCTTCCTCGATGCAAACATGGCACGGAACATCCTGAACGCCAGCTCCACACCCTGAAGCCAAGTCCACACTAACATTGCTATGATGGTCCTAAGGGCATTGGGGACGAGTTGACTGATAGTGATACCATACCACTCTAGCAACTCAGAGATTAAGAAAGGGAGGGGAATCCTAAGGCCAGACTCTAAAAAATGCTAGTAGACACAGATTTCCCCCTCCTCAGAGGTCCACGGGGGATCACCTACATCGGGGACCCTAAGATCATAGGATCAGGGTGTGTGGAATCTCCTCACCAGGGATTTGACCTGGCATACATCCAAGGAGTTGTCAAACTCTGAGCGTGGGACACTAGAATCAGCCACCCTTCGAGCAGCACTCCCTCCCACCGGTTTAGTGGAAACCTCTACGAAATCTTCCTCCATAGAGAGAGGAGACCCTTTGGGCTCCCTCGGCAATGCCAACACGGCGCTTTCATGGGAAGAGTTACTACCCCGGCGGCAGCCCTCGGCACCCCCCAAGGCTACCCTTTCTCTTAGTATGGCCACCTCCTACCGAAGGGGGGCTACGACTAAAGAACCTAAGGAGGAGAGAGGGGAAGGGGTTTTAGGAGAGCTCCCTCCCTAGGTGTTCAGGAGTTCATGGCGTTCAGGGCCGGAGTCCAAGAATGACATAATGAATTACCTAGATAGTGAAGAAGGTAAAGACGAGGTGTCCTGAAGGATGGAGAACCTGGGAAAGTCCTGAAGGATCGGGAGCTTGGGAGCTGAGTTCACTCGATAGCAAGGGCGTCTAAGTTCAAATGACAGGGAAGGTCACCACCAGAGCCCCTATTTAAAGGAAAATGGATGGCCTAGATCTCACTGGATCCGACGGTTGAGGCACCTTCGATTCCATCATCCAACCATGATGTGCCACCCGGCGCTCATCCTTGGAAGACGAAACGACGCCCAAGCAATGGCTCAAATCACTACGGATCTAACGGTCACGGGAACTCTCTGCTTCTGCGAACCAACTATACCGCACCTCTCAGCACGTGCCCTTGGAAGACGGAATGACGCTAGGTTAACCGCGAGGCTCACCCACCGCAGCCCGCAGGGCCTGCCCATCGTGACCGACGGGGCGAACTGCTCAACCCGGAAAACATGCGCCTATCTGGGTGACCGTCCTTCACACGGTAGACACCCGACGTGGCCTAATCTTATGTGATATGGAACATCTCTGGTAACCCAAGGCATCCATGCCACACACATCTCCGAACCGATGATGCCACTGTAGGATACCCCTCGGCTAACGAATCTGAAGGCATAGCGACCACTACTCCCGACGACCGAAGCTGAGGCCTTACCACAACTATCATCTCTATTACTAGCCGAAGTCAAGACCTCGCCTCAGCCTTGGGAGTGGGGGGCAAGTGATGTGGACTAGCCAGGCCATGGGATGGGAGGCCCAGCCCACTAACGCTTAACAATGCCAGCCACAACAGGGGGAAGCCCTGCTGCCTTCGTACGGAGCCAACCGCAGAGCAATTAGACGTACTCACAAGAACCTGTTGCCTGACTTTGTATGGCCCTCATCTGGTGCGTTCATCTCCACCTACCTCCAGCTTGCTCAAGTATAAATACGAGGTAACTCTCCCTTGACAAGGGATCCAAATCCCAAAGTTCTGGTACAGTTCTCTCATTTACTTTAAGCACCTACCTCACTTCCTTAAAATTTACTCCTAGGGACCCAATGCACCCGAGGACTACCATTGAGGCCTCATCTGCACCTCCTGCTACCTTACACCTCGTACTAACTTGAGCGTCGGAGCTTCCGCCTTGGGTCTCCACCCAAGACCTTTGACACCTCTTGTTTTGTAGTACCTCGGATCTCCATGTACCTCGATACCGAGATGACGACCTACAATCCTCGACTTCTACTGTACACAAAAGGGAGCATCTCACCTCGGCCTTGGTTTACCCTCTTCAAAGCCCTCAAAGCCTTCGGCCTGCCCTCAGAACTTGGGAGTGAATTTACCCTGTTGCCCTCGGCTAATCCGAGCAGCAACAGTACTTGAAACAAAGTTTTGTCATGGTCTGTTTTTCTCTTCTTCTCCAGCACCATTGACATTACAAGCTTTTCAGATGTTGATTGGGGTGATTGCCCCGATGATCAGCGATCTATAGGGGGATATGTAGTTTACCTAGGCCAGAATTTAAGTTCTTTGGAGTGCAAAGAAGCTAGCCACTATAGCCCATTCCAGAACTAAATTTGAGTTTCAGGCCTACACCAACACAACTATGGAATTACTATGGATCTGCCCTTTATTTAGGGACCTCAGTGTACATTTGGTTCAACCTCCCTTCATTCTTTGTGATAACTTTGGTGCAACCTTTCTTGTGGATCATCTTGTGTTCCATGCACGAATCCGCCATGTTGAAGTTAACTTTCATTTTCTACATGACCTAGTCCTCTGTCCAATTCAAGCTTCATGTCCAATCTGGACGTTTCACATTGGAACATGTTTCCCATATTGGACACATTGCTATATAAATAGTTATGTCATCTCTTGCAATCCAACCAAAAAGGTTGTATTTGACGGTGACCGTATCTTATCTTCCTGAGTTGTAAACTGTAACTAAAACTCTCACAACACTCATAAATACATGATAATGGTGTAGGGAAAATCCATCAAACCACCATTCTTCTTCTATTTCTCATTCTAACTTTCTATATTTCTAAGTTCATTGTGCTTGTGAATGAGGGGCTTTTTTAGTGTACATAACAGTGCCAATTATATTATCATTTTCTCCATCGCATCTAACCACCATGGCGGTTTGTTCTTTGGGCTCAGATTTGAAAGAGTACAAATACATACAAAATAATACAAAATACAAGGTTTTACACTCTACATATTTGTATTTGTACTCTTTCCAAACTGAGCCTTGGTGACATTGGAAACCAAAACGTTCAATTTCCAATGCTTGTTGGTGGAGATGAATTGTTCAGAGTGATTGGTGCCATTTTCCTAGCCATTTTGAATGTTGATATTGTTCTAAAAGGGGTAAATTTCTGAAACCTCCCTTGAACTTTCTAACCATTGCTGAAACCTCCCCTAAAGTTTGATAATTGTAATCACCTCCCTTGAACTTTTTGATGCAGTTGCAAGTAGACCCCCCTGTTAGAATATTCTAAAAAGAGACAAAAATGTCTAAAATACCCATGTAATTACCATTGAGGCTGATTTTTACATAAAAAATACAAATTTTATAAATAACAGAAAAATACATAACTTAAAGTTGCAGCTTTGCCTTTGAATGATTGATATGAAGGGAAAATTTAGAAATAAATCAATTTCAAAAAAGACATTGGAAGGGTTTGGTCTTGTGATTCATATGAGAAGAAATTTTAGAAAATAAACATTTTGGTCAAAAGTATTTGCATGGATATTTTGAACATTTTCATGCCTCTTTTTAGAAGATTTTAACAAAGGGGATCTACATGCAACTATGTTAGAAAGTTCAGGATAGGTTATTGCAATTACTAAACTTCAGGAGAGGTTTCAGCAACAACCAAAAACTTCAGAGGAGGTTTTAGCAATTTACCCTTTCTAAAAGTAAATGTGATTATTAAGGAAAGCTTGTAGGGTGGCATTACTTCTAAATGTGGAGAATCTTGCATCCTTGTAAACGTGTGTGCTATGGAAAATCCTTTCCATTTGTTTCTGTTGGTGGGGGTGGTAGGCCCTCTCTTTCCTCCACAAAAGCTTTGAAAATCAAGTTTGGATTTTCCAAAAAAGGGGCTGGCCTTGGAAAGTCATCTTCTCAAAGACCCTTATTTTATGGATATGGAGGTTTGAGATTTTCTATCATTCATTTGGGAGTTTTATACTTGCTACGTTTCATCTTTGTTGAAAGAAACTTTTCTTCCTTTCCTGGCCTTTTAGAATTTTCACATTTTAGAACTCCTACCCAGAAGAACCCCCCTATTCATACCTACCATGCCTCACTACAGGAGTACATTGAGAACATCTCTCGTATTTGCATGTTACCATTCATGGGGAGATGTTCCCAATGTACAACTGTAGTGAAATATGGGTAGGATTCTTGTGGGTAAGAGATCTAATTGGAATTGTCATCGACATTTGCAAGGATTCTTGAGTTGTCTCTCTTAATGCTTAGTTTAGTTTCTTGCATCTTTTTGTTTATCTTACTAGTTGTATCTTCTTGAATTGTATACTAAGCATTAATGAGTGAATTTTTTCCTTTTCAAGCTTCAAAAAGAATATTTTTGGTTTGTAAGAGAAACATACCCTTATTTCCTAAATTGACAGCCAAGGTCTCCATCCAAGCATGCACATGAAATTTTATCCATCCACAAATTCTTAAAAACAAATTAATTAAAATGATAATACAAATTAGTAAAAAAATGAGAGTTCATAAAATGATAATACAAAATAGTAAAAATAGGAGAATGTATAAAATCCCCTTTAAGAGATCTGATGTTGGTTTAGTTGGTAGGATCTCTAACTCATTGTAGCAAAGGCTTAGGATCAACTTTAACAGAGGGGAGGCTTTAGTATTTATAAGAAACATCAAGGGAGGAGTCCGAATCACCTGCCAACAAAATACATTCCAACACCTTACAAACATTATCTGACACTACACATTGACAGGCCCCACTTTTATGGTAGGCCCCAATTTCATAGTGAGATGTGTGGTGTCTGATCAAGTTGATAGTGTTGGAATGTGTTTTGCTGGCAGGAGATCCCAACTCTCAAGGGAGTTTAAGTCTTCTAGTCCAAATTAATACACTATACCAAAATACACTGTACCAAGCCCCATTAGGAATATGGGTAGAGTTGTCAATTAGGAAAATGAGTAATATGCTTGACCCAACAAACCCAGACCCAAACAAGTCAATTTTACACAGGGTCTGGGCCTAGATTATGTGTCCCAAATAGGGGTGCAAGTTGGGTGGGTTGGGTCGGGTTTATGATCAACCTAGGCCCGAGCCTAAAATTTGGGCTTAAGGCCCAAGCCCAAAACGAGTATGATGTCAAGCCCAATTTTCCCAATTTGAGCCTAGTCCACACTATAATTTGATGCACTTGGATTGGGCTCAGGTTGGCCAATGAACCCACTCTAAAATTATACATTTATAAATGTATTTATGCAAATATATACGTATATTTATGTATATATGTAAATATGTATACAAATGTTATATATATATATATATATATATATATATACTACTTTAAAAACCACAAATGGCATCAATGATATTTTTTGAATTTTCTAAGGACAAAATTTACCCCTCGATATTTAAATTTTTTGATAAAAAATGAGGGCAAATAGGGTAATCAATTCTTCATATTAAATGAGTTGAAAAGAGGTAATTTAAAGATATTCAATGCATTCAATTCTCTCTCATTAAATCGAACATTTAAGTTAGTAACTTGCATTCATGTTCATTGAATCATATATTTAAGTCATTTTTGTTTCTTCTCATCATTAAGTTCTATAAATTAAATCCATACTTAATAAATTAATAATTCCAACAACATAAAAGCTTATACTTTTAAAATCTACCTAGCAAAAATAGTATTTTCATCTAGTTGGTGGTAAGAAATTAAATCATTTTGGGTCAAATGGGTTAATCCATGTTGCCTCGATTAAATAATAAAATTAAAAAATAGATAAAATGAAAAAAATATAAATTAAAAAAATGGGAACATTTTTAACATACATATTAAAGAATAATAAGTATGATAAATAAGAAATGTTTTTATTAATGATGGAAATGGAATGTAAAATTTAAAACCAATTAGAAATAAAAATATTTTTCTATTCTCTCTCATTAAATCCTATATTTAAGATATATTTTTTCTTATCATTGAATTCTTGTAATTGAATCCACACTATTAATTTTAATAGTATAAAAGTAAATATTTTGAAAATTAATTTGAAAACAAAACCATTTTCTTCCCTCCTGGTGGTGAGCAAGTAATTCGACCATTTGGGGTCAAATGGATTAATAAATAATGTCATAATTAAATAATAAAAATTAAAATAAATAACTATGAAATGTAAGAAGTATTTTTATTAATGATGAAAACGGAATGTGAAATTCAAAATCTACCTAGAAATGAAATGATGTCATAATCAAATAATAAAATTTTTAATAATAGAAAATACAAAGAATCACAAAAATTAAAAAAAAAAAAGATAGAGAAAATTTTGGGCACATATCTAATGATATATATTTATAAAAAATAAAATATTAGGTACATCTCTAATATTGTGCATATTATATTGAGCAAAAATAAGTTTTATACATAAGAAATAATTTTATCAATGATGGAAATGTAATACAAAATTTAATGTCAACATAGAAATCAAACAATTTTTATTTTTAGATGGTGGGTTAGTGGTTTGAGTCAAATGATACCATAGACAAACAAAAATTAAGTGTGATAAGTAAAAAAATATTTTATATAATGTAAATGAAATATATAATTTAAAGGGAAAATTTTAGTCAAAGTCAGTTGAAAATTTAAAATTAGGTTGCAGGTTGGTCTAAAAACCAACAAAACTCTAACAACTAGCTCTACATTTCAAATTATAAAAACCCCCACCATGTCATCAGAGGCTTATGTAGTTGTTGCCTACATGGAACTCTTAGTCCATGTTGGACACAACAAAAAACGTATACCAAAAATAGGCTTTCAATTTCTCTCCCACTCCCTATGTCTCTCAACTCCCTCCCTTCTCTTTTTCTCTCATAGTCATCTTTCGATCTCCCACTCTCTTAGCTTTGATCTGTAGCCAAATCAAAACCTTTCTCTCTCTATTGTTCTCCCTCAATCTTTTTCATTCTTCTGCCTCACTCTCCCTCTTGATCAATATCTTCTTCTCCCTCAATCTCTATCGTTCTCCAGTTGATGTAAATTTCATACTCAAGAGTTTCTTGTGAATTTTTATCAAATTGGTGTAATGATTTTTGAACCATACCAAGTTGGTTTCATGCTTTTTTATATAATCTGATTAATACCTATAAGTGTAAGAAAATTAAAAAAAACAAGAAAGGGAGTGGGAGAGAAACTGAGGGAGAATGATAGAAATTAAGAGAGAATGAGAGGTCGACTGAGAAAGAGAATGAGAAAGATTGAGGGAGAACGATATGTAGAGAAAGAATGAGAGAAATTGATATAGAGAAGGTAAATACAGAAACCAAACACCATTTTTATTTATTTTCAAATCACATAGTCATTGAGTAGATAAAGATAACTATGAGTGAGAGAGTGTGAGGGAGATTGTGAGAGAGAGAGAGAGAGAGAGAGAGAGAGAGGGAGAGGGAAAGAGAGACTAAAAACCTTTTTTTTTTATTTTCCAATCACCCAACATTAAAGGTTAATTTCAGTATAAGCTTTTTGTTGTGTCCAACATGAATTAAGAGTCCCATGTTGGCAACAACCACATAAGCCTCTGATGACCTAGCAAGAATTTTTATAATTTGAAATGTAGAGCCCATTGTTAGAGTTTTGTTGGTTTATGGACCAACTTTTAGCCTAATTTTAAATGTGAAGCCGGCTCCGATTATAGTTTTCCCTAATTTAAAACTAATACAGAAGTAAAGCTATTTTCTTATCTAGATGGTGGATCAACGATCCAACTTTTCAAAGAAACCCATGATATCATAATTGAATAATAAATATTTAAGTTTATTTTGATCATATTATTACTTTTATTAATTTTCAATTTCTATCTTAACTATGATATATCTAAAATTCAAGTAATTAATATGAAGAAAAATTTCTCACGCAATGCATGTGCTTAATTACTAGTTACTTTAAAAAGCACAAGTAGCCTCAAGAATATTTTTGGAATTTTTTAAGGACAAAAGTTACCCCTCCATATTTAAATTTATTGATAAAAAATGAGGGCAAATGGGGTAATCAACTTTTATATTAAATGAGTTGAAAAGATGTAATTTTAAGATATTCAATGTATTCAATTACCTCTCATTAAACCCAACATTTAAGGAATTAGCTTACACTCACCTTCATTAAATCATATATTTAAAACATTTTTGTTTCTTCTCATCATTTATTTGTATTAATTAAATCATACAAAATAAATTAATAATTCCAATAACATTAAAACTTATACTTTTAAAATCTACCTAGGAAAAAATAGTGTTTTCATCTAGGTGGTGGTAAGAAATTGAACCATTTTGGGTCAAATGGGTTAATCCATGTTGCCACAATTAAATAATAAAATTCAAAAATAGATAAAATGCAAAAATGTAAAAAATAAAAATAATTGGGAACATTTTAGCATCATATATTCAACATATTAAACAATAATAAGTATGATAAATAAGGAATGTTTTTATTAATGATGGAAACTGAATGTAAAATTTAAAACTAATTGGATATATTCTCTCATTAAACCCTATATTTAAGATATATTTTTTCATCATTGAATTCTATGGATTAAAGACACAACATTAATTTTAATAGTATAAAAATAAATATTTTGAAAATTAATTTGAAACCCATGTTTATCAAATACTTTTTAACAATATGAAACCCATGTTTTTTAAGGGGTAAAATTCTAAAACCTCCCCTAAAATTTTTGACCATTGCTGAAAACTTCCCCTAAAGTTGGGTAATTGTAATCACCTCCAAACATTGTAACATAGTAGGAAGTAGGCCCCTTCTCTTATAATCCTCAAACAAGAGGCATGAAAATGTCCAAAATCATGGTTTTAAAAAATGACATGGAAATGGAACTGTTTTGGCCACCGATTTCCAGGCCAATGGTTCGATCGTTTGATTCGAATGGACGACCCATTCTAACAACAAAAATTAAAAAAATATAAAAAAAATAATTTAAAATATAAAAAAGACCAAATAACCGTTGAACAGGTCGATGGTTCTATTGCCCGGATCAGCGGGTCGTTGACCGATTCAATGGTTTTTGGCCAAGGACCAGGGTTGGGGTAAAATGGAATCGATTGCCCGGATCAACGGTTCAATGGTTCTATTGCCCGGACCAGGGTTGGCCAACGGGGCCGGAGTCCAAGAATGACATAATGAATTACCTAGATAGTGAAGAAGGTAAAGACGAGGTGTCCTGAAGGATGGAGAACCTGGGAAAGTCCTGAAGTATTGGGAGCTTGGGAGCTGAGTTCACTCGATAACAACGGCGTCTAAGTTCAAAAGACGGGGAAAGTCACCACCAGGGCCCCTATTTAAAGGAAAATGGATGGCCTAGATCTCACTAGATCCGACGACTGAGGCACCTCCGCTTCCATCATCCAACCATGTTGGCCAAGGACCAGGGTTGGCCAAGGACCAGGATTCAATGGTTCTATTGCCTGGATCAACGGCCATCTGGGTCAATAACGGTTTGAAAACCATGTCCAAAATAACCATGTAGTTAATTTGACTAAAATGTTTATTTTCCAAATTTTCCCTTCATATCAATCACTACCCCAAATCCTTCTTTTTTTGTTGTTGTTGTTAATAAAGTTTGTATTGTTTGTTATGCAAAAACTAGCCTCAATAGTAACTATATGGGTATTTTGGACATTTGTGTGCCTCTTGCTAAAGAATTTTAAAAGAGAGGGGTCTACTTCCAACTGTATTATAAAGTTCAAGGGAGGCGATTGCAATTACCAAACTTCAGGGGAGATTTCAACAATGGCCAAAAATTTTAGGGGAAGTTTCAGCAATTTATCCTTTTTTAAAATTAACAAAAAAAAAATTATTCTTCCATCCAAGTGGTGGGTAAGCCAATTCAACCATCCCGGTTAATTGGGTGAATTCACAAAATAAAAAAATGTATAAGAATTGGCCATTTCTTTGATATTTTATTAATCATATTAAAGAAAAATAAGGCTCTATTTGGTTTGTGGGATGGAGATGAGAAAAAGGAAATATTTCAAAAATATTCTTTTTTCTCTTATTTGTTTTGAAGGAAATAGAGGGATGGGATGAGAAAAAGGTGGGATGTGAGATCCCAAAATCGTGGAATCGGGGTCGCACCAAAACAATGTAACCCCGATGGAAAAACTCGAGAAACCACTGTTCATTGCCTTCCAGCGACCATGACGAACAATGATGACGATGAATGACTCAGTTACTGATTCTCTACGCAAACGTAACGGTCTCGTTCTCTGTATTGCATCCTTCCCAAATGACTCCGAATCTGCCTACGAAGCTGCATGCAATCTCTCGCAACTTTCCACATTCTCGGCTTGCATTTCTCTCCTTCACTTCCAGAACCCGAATTCCACACCGTAGTCTCTAAATCAGAGCTCTCGATGCTGCTCAACCCTATGATTACGAAGCAAAGAGAAATGACCACTTAGAGAAGAGCACGAAGCTTAAGATTGCCATTATTGGGTTCGAAAATTTCGGCCAGTTCTTGGCTAAGACGTTGGTTCTACAAGGCTACACTGTTTTAGCACATTCTCGATTGAACTATTTGGCCACGGCTTGTGAATTAGGAGTTTCGTTCTTTTCTGATCCTGATGATCTCTGTGAAGAGCACCCAGAGGTAATCCCTTACCTGTACTTCAATTACTTCCACCAAGTCCGTTCTTAGGTCGTCTACATAATGAAGCAATTAGAGAGGTTGAGTCTAGCTTTTGAGTCACTAAAGAAGCAACTTTTCGGTCATCTACATAATGAAGGAGCGGATCAATGCAGCGGCAGAGGAGGCGGCGGTGGCAAGAGAACCAGGCAGCAGTGATTTGCTCCCATCGATCTGCTACCTTCCCTGTTTTCTGTCTCTCCCTTCATCTTCCTCTTCTCTCTTCTTCCTCACCTTCTTCTTCTTCTTCCAACGAAGAACCGGGTCATGACAGTGCTTTTCCCATTATTTTCTAATATATAAAATCAAACACTGGAAAGTTAATTTTTTACACTTTCCCATCCCATCCCATCCCACCCAAAACTTCCCACAAACCAAATGGAGCCTACGTGTCATAAACAAGAATTGTTTTTATTGATAATGGAAATGAAATACAAATTCAAAACCAACCAAAAAATGAAATTGATTTCCTATTTGGTGGTCAACAATTCAACTCTTAGGTCAAATGTGTCAATATTTGAAGTCATAATTAAATAATAAAAAATAAAAAATGAAAAAGATGAAAAATACATAAATTTTTCAAAAAAAAAAAACATTTGAGTGCATCTCTAATAACTGTATAATCCATCTTATAAAATAAAAACAAGTTCCATAAATAAGAAATACTTTTGTAACATGAAAAGATTTGAATTTAGTCTCTTTTTAATTGTGAGGCCGAAACATGTAATTTAACTATTATGTTTCACCTCATTCAAATCTCTCTCATTAAGTCATATATTTAAGGTGCTAACGCCCATATGGTGGAATGGGATGTTGATTTCCATTCTTGGGGAAATAGCCATTCTAGGCTTCCCCCCTGGGAATGGGATTCCCATACGAGAGTCTATCAAAAAATAAAGAACTCATGACAAAATACATAATAATAAAAATAAATACATAATTAAATAATAAAATATTATGAAAGTAATAATAATGATAAATATTAGTAAGATATTTATAAAATAATCATACTATAATAAAACATTAATAAAACAATAAGAAAATAAGAATAAAATACAATAATATAATAAATTATTAATAAAAATAATAATGAAAAGATTATTCAAGTAATAATAATATAATGATATTTTAATAAAATATTCATAAATAATGATAAATACTAATAAAATAATAAAAACAAAGTAATAATAAAAAGCTAAAATATTATTTACTAAACAATAGGAATAATTAAGTAAAAATAATATATATAATATAATTAAAGTAATAATAAAATGCTAACATATTAATTATTCAATAATAATAAATTAATTCTAAAAGAATAATCAAAATGATAAAAACTAATAAACTAATTAGAAAGTAATAATAAAATGTAATAAATTAATAATAAAGACTAAGGTATTAATTATTAAATACTAATAAAATAATAATAACAAGGTACTATTAAAATAATAATTATATATCATAAAATATTACTAAAGTCATAAGAAAATAATAAATAGACTAATAAAATTACTTTTGGTCCTATCCACAAATCAAACGAACCCTAAATCTCATTTTGTTTCAACATTGAACAAAAAAATGAAATTGTCCTTTTGTCTAGGTAGTAGGTAAGCAATTCAACCATCTGGGTCAAATAGGTCAAGCCATTATGTCATAATTAAATAATAAAAATTAAAGAAATACAAAAGTACAAAATATACAAAAAATACATAATATTTGTAGAAAACATTTAGAACATCTCTAATATAGAATTATTTTATAGACATAATATTACTCTCTTTGGGACATTTAGAACATTTAGAACATCTCTAATTATTTTAATGTATATTACTAGCTTTATCATCTAAAATTTCCACGTGCAAATTTACTAGTATATATATATGTAAATATGTAGACAACATTTACATATATACACATATGTATGTATTAAATATATATAGTAGGGCCTGACTCGGAACGGGTTCGGGCTACCTAAGGGATAGGCTTAAGTCCGGCCCAAAAAATAAAAAAAGCCCGACTTCTTGGGCCCAAGCCCAGCTCAAGGGCCAAAAATCGAAACCCAGCCCATATAAAATTCCGGGCTGGGCCCTCCCAAGTTGCACTCCTAGTCCCAAATTGAAATTGTGCCTATACCCTTAACTTAATACCTATTATTTTCTTGTATTTATCATAAAAAATATATTTAATTTTTTATAACTGTCGACTATAAACGGGTCCTTATCGGGTCAGACTGATAATCCAGATCACAAGGTTGAGTTCGTGTAGATCCGGACTCAACCCGACCCATTGTCATCAGTAAATATGAGAATTGAAAACCCTTCTTTAACAAGCAATGCTAGTAGCCCAAGTGGGAAGCCCAGCTCAACCCTTTCAGGCTACAACTAAGAATCCTGTAACGTCTTTTCCATTAATGTTCACTCTCTCTCCCATTAAAATCTCCATTTAGAAAAGGGGTGATAGCATATAAGGGTAATAGCATATAATCTCCATTTAGAAAACACCAGTGAAAGAAACTGTGTGAGAGAGAGAGAGAGTAGAACCCATGGCTGCTGGGATTGCAGGAATTGACGAAGAGTGGAACAGCCAGCAGGAAAATGGAGTTATGCAAGTAGCGAAGAAGGATGTCGAGAACGATAACGTTTCTTCGTCTTCCAACCAGGCTTCCGAGAAAGCCTTCGAGAACGAGATCGTGCCTTCATGGAAAGATCAGGTTACGTTCAGGGCAATCCTGGCTAGCGCTGTTCTGAGTGTGGCCTTCTGCTTCATCGTCATGAAGCTTAACTTGACCACCGGGATCATTCCTTCGCTGAACGTCGCTGCTGGTCTCTTGGGTTTCTTTTTCATCAGAGTCTACACGTGGGTGCTTGAGAGGTTTGGTTTGTTGAAGCAACCCTTTACCAGGCAAGAGAATACTGTCATCCAGACCGCCGTCGTTGCCGCCTCCGGCATTGCTTTTAGCGGTAAGTCTTCCTACGTCCGACGCTTTTAATGATATTGTCTCCTTTGGGTTAGTCCTTAATGCTAGCAAAAACGTCAAAATTGGGTCTGTTTCGACTATAATCAGCTATGTCCGATCGTCGCCGGCATCTGGCTTTCTGGTTAACCGTACTTCATCCGGAGTTTAGTTTTGGAATTATTTTTTTATTTTTTATTTTTTCTTTCATCCAACTCTCTCTATAAGCTGGTTATTTTGCAGTAGCCGGGGGGAGGTAGGGAATAAATATATATGTTGAGGCTAATTTGGTCATGCAAGAAATACGAACATAAGTTGGTAAACTTATCAGTGGTTGATTTCTTCCTTTAAAAACCCGGAGGTTTCTTCATTTGACATATATGCCCATGGTTCTTTTCCGGGTCGGTTTGGTTTGTGAGAATTGGGGTATGGAGTTGGAATCAGAATGATGCATTTTGATTCCAATGTTTGGTTGGGTGGAATTCGAATTTCATTTATTTTTCACTTTTTCATTCCTGGTGGATTCACAGGAATGAATCCACTCCAGTGATTCAAATTCTGATTCTGATTTTGATGTCAATCAAACTGATAGAAGGAATAGACCATTCTTATTCTGATTCCCATTTTGATTCCAACTGAAAACCAAATGTACCCTCATTATTTTTGTCTTTCCATGTTTTCAGACTTGCAATCTGCAAAAGATAGCTTTTCAATTGGGTCAAGAATTGGGAAAGTATGTCATTAAAAGAACAGTTAGAATGAAGAGAAAAGTCTGGCGATCATCTCCTGACATGAAACCCTTGCCCTCTCATACATGAAATTACAGGACTATCCACCATGACCTGTGACACGATTTATAAATTTTAGAAGCTACCTCTCTCCTTAAACCTCCAAACCCATACCTGCCCCAAAACCCAATGCCCCCTTGATCCTATTCTTTTCGAATTCAAGGGTAGGGGTGGATTGGGTTTAGAACCTTATCTAATTTCCTATTATTTCTTATCTTATAAAAACAATAAATAAGTAAAACAATACAAATAAATAATAAAATTTTTAATTATTTGATTAAGACATAAAAAAACACATAACTTATCAATTATCCTTCATATAAAATTCAAAATACTATTAAATTCAAGACCTAGTACATAAAGTTTATATGCTTTTCCAACAATATATATGTGGGTCGAGGAGGGTCAGGTTTAGCCTAATAAATACCCTACATGTACCTGTATGGGTTGTAGAATCCCAAAACCCATCCCCACCCCAAAACCCATTCTTCAAGCAAAAAAACCCGCCCCAGCGGGAAGGGTAGGGATGGGTATCCATCAGGTAAGGTAGAAATTGCCATCCTTTTGCAGATCATATTCATAATTTCAGTCCAGGCTAGGGCATCAATTACTCTTGGCCCATAATATGAAGAGGCCCAACTTGATTTTGAATGAAGCTAGGATGGGGCTTGGGCTTGGGCCATAAATGTGACTGATGGGTCTCAACTCTCCATATTATCAGTTTATCACTAGCCAAATAGCCTTGAACCATACAATCATCTTTTCAAGTGTAAATTTTTGGGGTTATTTGAGTTCAATCCAGCTCAGAATTTCAAATGCGATGGCACAGTTTGTGTCAGTTCAGTTGTGTCAACAGGAATATGCCCAATTCATGGGGATGCTGTTTGCAGGGTGGCTGGAGATAAATATATTTGGAGAATTAATTTATGAATTTTGAGGTGGGGTGGACCGTAAAAAGGCCTAAATTTTTGTATAATGAACTGAAGCCAACTAGTTTGATTTTTCCCTTAATAAAAATGTTTTAGCTATCAGCATTGGAAATTTTTATTGATTAGCCCCTGGGTGATTATCAGGTGGATATGGAAGTTACATATTGGGAATGATGCCCAAGGTTGCAGCTCAAGCACAAGATGGGGCCACCACAAACAATGTGAAGCATCTTTCCTTAGGATGGCTGTATGGGTTTCTCTTTGCCGTGAGCTTTGTTGGTCTTTTCTCCATTGTTCCCCTGCGCAAGGTAATTCTTGAAAATTTAAACATGTATGGCCCACCAATCTGTTGGAGACATGGGGTCCAATAAAATAGATTTTTCAGCCTTTGGATTATTCCATCATCAGTGTTATTTGCATTCAGGCAATGAAGATAAATCCTGGGTTTTATCTGATCAATTGTTTGAAGTTAATTACCAAAATGGTATGATTTCAATTTCCCATGTCAACTAAAGACGGTGAATGACCTTTTGCACTAATTTTGTCACTGGGAAGAACAAAAAGAAGGTTTCTCTGTATTATTTTTCTTGGGTTACACTGATTTACACTGATTGAAACTTAGCTTCATCATTTTGATAGAAATCCAAATGGATGAGTGATTAATTAAAATAAATATAAAAGAAAATAAAATATAATAAGTATTTTGGCAGTTTGGCTTTGTGTGAGTACCAAATCAAAAAGAAAATAAAGGGAGAAAATCACCTCCTTTCATGATCAGATACGGAACCGTTTTAACTATCAGTTCCTGAATCAAATGGTTCAATCATTTGGTCTAAATCCTGTTTGGATGGTTTTAGGGTCCAAAACCAGACCTGGACTCATCACCGGTTTTTGGGTCAACCGGTCCAACTGTCCAGAGTTTTCAAAGCCATGTTATTTTTTTATGCAATTTTCCCCAGCAATAATAACGATCAATAGAAAATACCATCGAATGCCTAAAAGTCATTTACAGAAGTTGCTGGACGGAAGTTGAATACAAAGAGGACCCAAAGGGCACAACTTGCCACTAGAGGAAATATTTTGCAGAGATTTTGTTCATGGTCCTTAAGGTTGCATTTGGTTGGGAAGATTTTGGTAGGATGGGAAAGGATAGGATGAGAAAGGAAAAACAGGTTGAAAATTATATATTCCATTATTTGGTTGCAAAAGGGAAAATCGTGGGAAAATTAACCATAATAACAATAATTAATTAATAATTAGTAATATTTTATTATTAACTGATTTTGTAATAAATTATTTAATTAATTAATATTTTAAAATTTATTTTATTAATATTTACTATGAATTAATTAATAATTTTATTTTATTAATATTAGAAGTTCCCATATTAATAATTTTCTCTTCTTTCTTATTTTTATCTTTCAGATCATGATCATCGATTACAAGTTGACCTACCCAAGTGGAACTGCAACTGCATTTCTCATCAATAGTTTCCACACTCCTAAAGGAGCCAAGCTAGCTAAGTAAGTAGTAATCACCTTCATTGAACTATTCTCCTAATAAATACCTATTACCATGTGCTTATCTCTTTTCTAATTCATCTAATTGACACCCATTTGCTTGCTTTCTAATTAATTCATTATTAATTTGAATTCAGAAAGCAAGTGAGTAAACTCTTCAAGTGGTTCTCCATTAGCTTCTTATGGAGTTTCTTCCAGTGGTTCTTCACTGGTGGTGATGGCTGTGGGTTTAGCAGCTTCCCTACATTTGGTCTGCAAGCTTTTCAGAAGAGGTATGCTATGCAAAACACAATTAATATGGAATACATACTGATATCATAGCAACAATCTTATCCTATTCTCTTCTGAAGCCTATTTGGGCCAATCTGATACAGAAATGGAACTGATAAGGGTCGTTAACTCCCGTATTTTAATTACATTACAAACTGTGTAAATGCCAAATTAGCTAAGCATACTTTCTAAGGTTGTTTATCTGTGATCATTGGAGCTATGTTCTCACTCATTTTCGTGTTGTTCTATAGGTTCTATTTCGACTTCTCAGCTACCTACATAGGTGTTGGGATGATCTGCCCTTACATGGTAAACATATCCTTGCTTATTGGAGCAATATTGTCATGGTTAATCATGTGGCCGCTGATAGAGAAAAAGAAAGGCATTTGGTATGCTTCTGATCTATCTGCTAGTAGTCTCCGTGGCATCCAAGGCTATAAGGTGTTCACTGCTATCGCAATGATACTTGGGGATGGACTCTTCCATGTTGTTTTGATGCTAATCACTACAACAAGGAGCCTCATGAATCAATACAAGAAGCAAGATTCACAGTCATCTTCAAACACTGATGTGATAAGTTATGATGACCAGAGAAGGAAAGAGATCTTCTTGAAAGACCAGATTCCAATGTGGATGGCAGGCTTGGGATATGTAGCCTTGTCTGTGATCTCTATCATTGCAGTGCCCCAAGTTTTCCACCAGATAAAATGGTACCAAATAATGGTTGCCTACATTATTGCCCCAATCTTGGCCTTCTGCAATTCATATGGCTGTGGTCTTACAGACTGGTCTCTGGCCTCTACCTATGGAAAGATTGCAATATTCATCTTTGGCTCTTGGGTAAGCCACCATAAGGGAGGCATAGTTGCAGGCCTTGCTGCCTGTGGAGTGATGATGAGCATTGTGTCAACTGCCTCCGATCTCATGCAGGACTTCAAGACTGGCTACTTAACCCTTGCATCCCCTCGCGCCATGTTCTGCAGCCAAGTTGTGGGGACAGCTCTGGGATGCCTCATTGCGCCTTCTGTCTTCTGGTTTTACTACAAGTCCTACCCCACATTAGGGGAGGTGGGCAGTTCGTATCCAGCACCCTATGCGTTAATGTACCGTGGAATCGCCATTCTTGGGGTTGAGGGAACATCTTCCCTCCCCAAACACTGCATGGAGATGGCTGTTGGGTTCTTCTTCTTTGCAATTGCCTTGAACTTAATCACTCTGCTCTTGGAACGCTTTGAGAACAAATGGGGACTTCACAGGTTCATTCCTAGTGTAATGTGCATGGCGATCCCATTTTATATTGGTGGCTACTTTGCCATTGACATGTGCATTGGGAGCTTGATTTTGTTCTTGTGGGAAAGAAAGAACAAGGCGGGCGCCAATGCATTTGCGCCTGCTGTGGCCTCTGGCATGATCTGTGGTGATTCATTATGGGGTATCCCAGCCGCAATCCTCTCTCTTGCCAATAGGAACTCTCCCCTCTGCATGAAGTTCTTGTCAGCTGCTACCAATGCCAAGGTTGATGCATTCTTGAATGGTTAATCAAGCGTAATGGAGTCAGGAATCTCCACATAGAGAGCTTGGTTTTGTAAATATGCAAGCCTTTCTCTTCAGTTTCCCTTTCATGAACTTTGGACCAGTTAGTTTGGTTGTCATAGGTTAAGTTGTTCTATTGCTATAATGCCATTGTAAACCTATTAGGTTATCATAGTAAATTTGATTATATTTTAGCTTTTCTTTTTCTTACCAGTAAAGGATGTGATTCATGTGAAGATGCTTTGACATTAACCAAAGTAAAAGCTTGAAGTTGAGGTAAGCCACCTTTTGCTTTTCCTCTTTTTCCTTTTGGTTGGGGTGGGGGATTTGTAATTACTGATGAGCAACTTCTATTCCTTGCGCCCAAGAGGAGGCCACATAGATTCACAAAAGATTGGTTTAAAGAGAGTTTCATACATTATAACTCTGTTGATTCTAGAATAGTTGTTCATAGAAACTACAAAGAGAACTAGAAGGAACTCTTCTAGACATTAGACAGTTATAACTAAAGTCCATCAATGGTTGGTGTAATGGTTAGCCACCTAGGCCAGGTTTTATGTCCCAGATATACACTGATCTATACTATATATATATAAAGAAAAGCAGTCCATGTCAGTAGCCCTCTCCTTTCTCCAAACCCCCATCCTGCTCTCTCTCTCTCTCTCTCTCTCTCTCTCCCATTTCCCCTTTCCCACCACTCCCATTCTGCCAATTAAGCACCCTCTCTTCCCTAGCCCGCCTTCTCATTAGGCCATGTTGATGTAAGAGGTCAGCTGATATTTAAGGAAGCATGTTATATATATGGAAACCATTAAATCAGCATTGGATATATGGAAGCTTAATTTTAGATGGAAAAAGCGTAATACGAATGGAAATAAGAGAACATGCGTCTGTAGGGTTCATAATGTTATTCCCTTTTCACAATCTTGACCCCACAAACTTTTCTTCCATTCCTGATCGAGCACCTGCCTTTGCTCCCAATCAAATGCCTCTATTTCAGATTGACCAAATGGCTGTTCTGGGGTCTCTTATCCCAGCCGAATTGAGTCATCTTCTTTCACAATCCACTTTCCTTCTACAGAGGTTACAATGGCATCATATACCATCGTTATTTTACTCTGATTTTGTTAGGTCCCAATCAGATTCAAGGCAACCAGAAATAAGACTTTCTTTTGGTGAAAGATAGACCAATTGAGAGAGAATAATTCAGCTTTCTCATTCCAGCTAGAGTGGTTACATAAATACTAGTTCCTATAACAACTTACTCCTAAATGTTAGCTAACTGACCTGAATTCTAGGAAACAGACTCAAAGCAAATCCATGTAACAACTTTCCTAATTACTAGCTAACTGACCTAAATTCTTGGGAACAGAATGTAACAACTTTCCTAATTACTAGCTAACTGTCCTTGAGAAATTCAAATCATAACTGAAATAACAGAACTTCAACAAATAGCTAGCTGACCAAGTCAATCCAGGAACTTAGGATTTTTCTTAGGAGCGTGCAACAACCTTCTGGGTTTATCAATACTTTCCCCGCCCGGAAGAACCTTATCCTCAAGGTTCAGTGCAGGAAATTGATTTTGGAGAAGCACTGCAGTTTCCCAAGTGGCATCTTCAATGGGCAATTGCTTCCATTTAACTAAATATTCTTGTAGGAACTTAGAGCCCTGCTTTATCCAACGTACGTCTAATATCTTCTCTGGAACAATTTGGAGAGATCCTTCCTCAGAAAGTGGTGGCAACTCAACAGTAGCAGGTAAGGGAGTCCCAACAAATTTCTTTAAGAGTGAAACATGAAAAACAAGGTGTATTTTGGCTTCCGAAGGTAAAGATAGTTTATAAGCCACTTTACCCAGTTTCTGTTCAATCTAAAAAGGGCCATAGAACCGACTGGCAAGCTTGTGATGAGCACGCTTAAACATTGTGTGCTGGAGGTAGGCATGTAATTTTAGTAGCACAAAGTCACCCACCTCGAAGTCCACATCTCTCCTCTTACTATCAGCAATAAGCTTCATTCTAGTGGCTGCCCTTTCTAGATTATTCTTTAATTGTTGGAGCACTTCATCCCGATGAAGAAGAATCGGATCTACCTCATAGACACGTGACAAACCATCTGTGAAACAGCCCCTTTTGAGAAGGTTAGTGAGAGGGTGAGCTATCAACCCATAATTTCGAACAAACTTCCTGTAGTAGCCTATCAAACCCAAGAATCCACACAGCTCAGTCACATTAGTAGGTTGCGGCCAGGCTATCATGGCCTCTATTTTCTTGTTATCAACCTTTACTCCCTGGGATGTCACCACGTGGCCCAAATACTCCCTCTCCTGCTTGCCAAAGTTACACTTGCTTGCTTTCACAAAAAAACTGTGATGTTTCAAGATGTCTAAGGTGGTGTGAACATGACTCAAATGTAAGTCCCAGGTAGGACTATAGATCAATATATCATCGAAGAAAACCAATATGAATTTGCGGAGGTGTGGACGAAATATAGAGTTCATAACAGCTTGGAAAGTGGAAGGGGCGTTACATAAGCCGAAAGGCATAACCAGATACTCAAAATGCCCATTATGAGTTCTAAAAGTAGTCTTCGGAATATCAAGGGCGTAGACTCTTACCTGATGATAACCCGCTCGAAGGTCCAGTTTTGTGAAGTAAGCTGCTCCATGTAATTCATCCAGCATGTCGTCTACGGATGGAATTGGAAACCGATCCTTGACAGTGGCTGCGTTGAGTGCCCTGTAATCTGTGCAAAACCTCCAGGACCCATCTTTTTTCTTCACCAGCAGAACGAGAGAGGAGAATGGACTAGTACTTCCATGAAAGATTCCCATATCCAACATTGCTTGCACTTGCTTCTCGATCTCTGCTTTTTGAAAATAAGCATACCGGTATGGGCGAACATTGATGGGCTGTGTCCCTTCTTTTAAAGGAATGTGATGGTTGATTTCCCTTAACGGCGGCAACTTGGTGGGCTCTTGAAAGATGTCTCCATACTCTCTTAATAGTTGCAACATATCTGTTGGAATGTCGTCCCACTGAAACTCTTCCAAGGCTTGAGCGTAAATTGCAAAAACCATCTGACCTTGGCGGTGTCCCTTCGTAGTAGCCTTTAAGAAAGTAGCTTGAAGCCCGCTTTGAATTCCTTGCAGCCAATGTGCTTGATTTTTCCATTTGAAATCCATTGTCAATTGCTTCCAGTTACAGACTACGGACCCCAACATTTCCAACCATTGAATTCCTAAAACCATATCCAACCCTACCAATGGTAGTGAATAAAATGTAAGTGAAAATGGAATTCCTTATAAGACTACTGGTACCTTATCAAACCGCCCCTGGAAGAGGAGTCGCTCTCCATTAGCTACATGGATTGTAAATGCCTTGGTTGGAACTACTGGCAGTCGTAAGGAATCAGCTATCCTATCACTCACAAAGTTGTGCGTGGAGCCACTATCAATTAGTATTGTTACCTCTTGCGTCCCAATTGTAGCTGTGATCTGCATAGTCCGTGGTGAGGTCCACCCCGTTATCGCATACATTGATATTTCTGGCTCCTCTTCCCCAATTAGCAGCGATCCGTCACCCCCACAGTTATCATCATGAGTTTGATTGTCGGTGTGGCATTCGAGGAGAAGGAGTTGCGGTTCTTGACATTTATGGCTAGCAGTGAACCTCTCATTGCAACCAAAACAGAGACCTTGAGCTCGTCTCTTTTGCATTTCTTCCCAACTCAAGCATTTAGGGGTCACTGGTGAAGTTTGCGGTGCTTGAGGGGCCTTTGTAGGAGAGAAGTACTGGGGAATTGGTCGGGCAAACCTCCGCTGTCGTGCGAGTTGTTCGTCCTTCATCCGTGCCAGCCCGATTGCCTCCTTTAAAGTCTTTGGTTTGAACATGCGAATACCATCGACGATTTCTGATTTCAGGCCTCCCATGAACGTTCCAACGAGAGCTCTTCAGAAAACATGAGAGAGAGCCTCATCAAAGTCTTCTCCATCTGTTGGTCCGAATCGAGCCCAAAGCTCTTCAGAAAACATGGACCATGTCACCGACTAGTTTTCCTCTTTGTATGTTTGACTCAGCTATTGACACCACTGGTTCGCTTCACCCTCTAAGTGAAAAGCCGCCAAGCACCTTTTGCTCCTCCAGAGTTCTCTGAAATTCAAAGTACTAAGCTACACGATTGAACCATTTTGTTGGATCATCTCATGAAAACCGTGGGAACTCAATTTTGGCTCGAGGGGGAAGAACGTTTAGTCTGTAGCTGTCTACTTCATCCTATTGGTGCTGGTGCGACTGACCCCACTCTACTGAGTGCAAAGTTGGAGATGCCTTTGAGGAGAGAACCGCATCAGAAAGAGCCCTCAGAGACTCCTCAATCCGCTGCATTCGCTCGCCCATTCCAAGCCCAAGCCGCTGCACTTCATCCTATAAGCCTCCCAACCCTTGCTCTAGTATTTCAATTCGCTCTTTGTTGGATGCCATTGTAGCTCTGATACCAATGTTAGGTCCCAATCAGATTCAAGGCAACCAGAAATAAGACTTATTTTTGGTGAAAGATGGACCAATTGAGAGAGAATAATTCAGCTTTCTCATTCCAGCTAGAGTGGTAAGATAGATACTAGTTCCTATAACAACTTACTCCTAAATGTTAGCTAACTGACCTGAATTCTAGGAAACAGACTCAAAGCAAATCCATGTAACAAATTTCCTAATTACTAGCTAACTGACCTGAATTCTAGGGAACAAAATGTAACAACTTTCCTAATTACTAGCTAACTGACCTTGACAAATTCAAATCATAACTGAAATAACAGAACTTCAACAAATAGCTAGCTGACCAAGTCAATCCAGGAACTTAGGATTTATCTTAGGAGCATGCAACGACCTTCTGGGTTTATCAGATTTGGGGCCTACGAACAATCCTTACTTTGCTCTGTTTTGGGGTCTCAATCTTAGACCGACCAACGACAAGTGACTATAACAACTGTTGTTTTACTCTTACTTAGTTTCCCAAGTAACAATGGCATCGCTTATGGTCCTTATTTTTCTTTGTTTTATGGTCTATTAGCCATCGTTATATTTTGCCCTGTTTTGGAGTCTTAGTTCGAGTGACGACAATTGACTGTTACAGCCATCCTTTTACTTTCAGTCTCTCAGTCTCCCAGTTCGCTGGTCCTCTAAACACTCTTTCTCAGTCTTCAATCTCTTAGATTGTTGGAGCTCTATAGATACCATATTTGATCACTCGCTTAGTCTCTCAATCATCTTTGCGTTTTTTTCTCTATATGTATGTTTACTTTTTGATTTTTTTTTATTGTTAAATCTGTTGAAAAATTAGTAATTAGAAAGGAGAATGGAACTTATTCTTCGGGTTATGGTTGAGCTGGCTTTGGATGTCATGTGTTGCCTATGTGGCTGCCTTATCTCCTCGGCCACGTCAGCACCGTGTCGCCTCTGCGGCCCCATCTTATCCTTTCGGCCATGTCGGCACCACGTCATGTGGATAAGTGCGATCAAGACAGAAGAGTGGATGGGGACAACTTTGCTGGAGATTAGGTCTTATCCCGAAGACCTCGGTGGGTAGCCTCATCTCGACAACCCTGGAAGCCTCATCTGATCAAGACACAGATCTTTAGCTATAAAAAGGTACCTCCTGCTCAGGGTAAAGGATCCAATTATTAACTCCCATACCGTTACTTTACTCGGACCAGCACCATTTCCTAACTGATCAGCCTAACCGCCCATTGCTTTCTACTGACATGAGCGTCGGAGTATCTACCCAGGGATAACTCCTTGGGCCTCTGACTGTTTTCTTGATTTCAGATTTTAGAGCGCGGATTCGTCCTTCCACCTCGGCTCCGCCTAATTGGCAAGGATATCTGACTACATCCTCAGACCCTTAGTTCCTACACTACCTCGGATCGAGTAGCATCAGATTGGCACCGTCTGTGGGAAACACACAAAAAGCCTATCCTAAAACCCTTTCTTTACCGTGCAATCAAGAACTAATCAAGATGCCAAGAAACACCTCTGAAAGATTGATAGGTCGATCTCCATCTTGGGGATCCCGTTCTCATCGCAGCCCTCCACCCTGCGAGTTTCAGCAACCTCCGTAGCCACAAGCCATGGTCGACCCAACCCAGTTCTAGGTAATGCAGCAGAAGGTTGACTAGATCCTAGCAATGATGCAAACGCTAGGGTCTGTGGTGTAACCTCTCAGGCCGTCCCTCCCCCTATGCCAATGCCTACTGTGGTTGATCCTTACCCTGAGGACCCCAAAAGGTGCCGAGAAGATAGGGGAAAGGCGCGATCTGCCTAGGAATGACAGACATCAGGAAGATCGAGCCCCTTGGCTTGGTCTCATGAGAGCGACAATCACAGCCAAACGCACCAATTTTCCCAGATTCTGGCGAAAGAAAGACTCGGTGAATGGACACAACAACCACCAATATCAATCGCAGAGTCTAGTTCGGTCAAAGATCGCCCAACACCGCCCAAGAGGGAAAGAGTCACACCGGCCATGGCCCCAGACAATAGGGACACCAAGATCAGAGAACTCTGACAATGCCTGACCGGGTTGGAGCATAGCTAGGTGCAAAGAAGTGCGGTCCCTCCTATGATCCAGCCTATAGGGCCGACCATCTAGCCTGCCAATGAGCTGCCCTTAATACAGGATATCGTGGATGAGCTCCCCCCAGCTAGATGGCGAGCACTGCCGTTTGAGAGATATGATGAAACCACAGACCTTGGTGACCACATTACAGCCTTTAAAGCCCAAATGATGTTGCATAGCTCGTCCAATGGCATAATGTGTAAAGCTTTCGTGGCGACCCTCAAAGGAGTAGCCCTGACTTGGTATTTCTCTCTCCCCCCGCACTCCATATCCACTTGGGAGTAGCTGGAGAACCAGTTTTTGGCACAACTCACAGCAAGCCAAAAACATTGGAAGACTTCAGCAAGCCTCATACAAGTCCAGCACTTGAACCAGTCGATGGCTATCACAGCCATTCAGCATGGTCTGCGGCCTTCTCCGTTAAACTTCTCCATTTCGAAGAACCCTCCTCGGACCATAGTTGCGCTGATGAATCACGCCCAAAAATACATCAACGTAGAGGAAGCATAGGCACAATTAAAAGATGAGGAAGAATGACCCAACAAGAAGAGAAGGGATACCGAGGACCTCAAGACAGAGAGGGTAGACTAGGACCACAAAAGGCAGGATTGCCGATTCGCTCATAGACTAAGGACACCTCCACCGACCTATAGAAACTTTACACCATTGAATATGCTATGGTCTGAAGTTTTGATGTAGATCCGCGGCCACGACACGGATAACTACTACGATCTGCGCAACCACATCGAGGACCTGATCAGGCGCGGGTACCTCGGTGGATTCATCGACAAAGGTGAGAAGCCAACACAGGAAGAATTGTGCCCAACTATTAGACCACCACCTTGGTTTCCCTCAACTGGTATCATTGCCGTGATATCAAAAGGGATCGCCGCCAGAGGAGAAAGCAGCTCGGGCCGCAAAAAGTATGTGCGGCTACTCGAGATTGACAACAGAGGGCAGAAGAAAAGGTGAGAAGACCCAATCACCTTCATAGAGGACAACCTCCGGGGTGTCCAAACCGCACATAACGACGCCTTGGTGATCACGACCAAGGTTGCCAACTTCGAAGTGCGGCGCATCCTGGTTGACACAAGCTCAGCAAGTATCCTCTTCGAAGATGCATTCGAAAAGCTCAACATCGATAGAAATCGCCTCGTTCTCGTCAACACTCCCCTAATGGGCTTCTCCGGGGAGTCACTCATGCCAATCGGGAGGACTACCCACCCCCTTCAGATCGGAGATGGTGACATCACTGCCACAACCATGGTCAACTTCATTGTCGTCCATTTCCCATTGTCGTACAATGCCATCCTTGGCCAGCCAACCTTGAACGCTCTACAGGCCTTTGTCTCCACATTCCACCTCGCGATGAAATTCTTGACCTAGTACGGTCCTTAAAGACGGTCCAGGTCGGCTCTCTCTTGGGAGATCGTCTTTGGAATGAGTTAGTGTAGCTATTGAGGGATGACACCGACATGTTTGCTTGGTCGGTGGTGGATATGTTGGGGATCGACCCCAAGGTCATCACCCACCGCTTGAATGCCGACCCACACGACCAACCCATCAGGCAGAAGAGGAGAAGCTTCACCGCAGAATGGTGGCAGGTGATCAATGACAAAGTCCAAAAGTTGCTTGATGCCGACATTATTTGCGAAGTAAAGTACCCGAATTGGCTGGCCAACGTGGTAATGGTGAAGAAGGCCAATGGGAAGTGGAGGATTTGCATTGACTTCATTGACCTGAATAAACCCTGTCCCAAGGACAACTTTCCCCTGTCAAGGATCGACCAGCTTGTCGATGCGATGACAGGGCACGAACTCCTGAGCTTTATGGATGCATTCTCGAGTGACAATCAGATACATATGGACCCAGACGACCAGGAGAAGACCGCTTTCATCACCGACTGCGGACTGTGCTGCTACAAGGTGATGCCATTCGACCTCAAGAACGTCGGTGCCACTTATCAGCGGCTGGTGAACGAGGTCTTCAAGGATCAACTTAGTTGAAATGTTGAGGCATATGTTGACGACATGCTTGTAAAAAGCAAGAAAGCCAAGCACCACCTGATCGACCTCAAGGAAGTCTTTGGCACCCTTAGGAAGAACATGGTGAAGCTGAACCTGACCAAATATGCCTTCGGGGTCGGCTCCAGCAAATTCCTGGGATTCATGGTTACGTAGAGAGGAATTAAAGCCAATCCAGAAAAAATCCAGGCAATCATTGACATGTAGTCACCTCGGACCCACAAAGAAGTGTAGTACCTCACTGAATGAGTAGCCATTCTCAGCAGATTCATGTCCAAGTCCGAGGACCGGTGTCTACCCTTCTTCAAGGCCCTAAAACATGTAAAAGACATTTAATGGACTGGGGAATGTGAGCGGTCCTTTTAGGAACTGAAGAGGTACCTAAGTTCGCCACCTCTCCTCACAAAACCAAACCCTTGTGACGAGCTATTTCTCTACCTCTCGGTCGGGGATGAGGCGATTAGCTTAGTACTAGTCAAGGAGGAAGACCGGGTACAGAAGTCGATCTACTACACAAGCAAGGACTTCAGCAGCACAGAAACCCGGTACACCAACTTAGAAAAGGTGGCCTTGGCACTATTTACCTCGATGAGAAGGCTCATACCATACTTTCAAGCTCATAGCGTCCAAGTGCTTACCGACCAGCCCCTCAAGCAAGTTCTATAGAGGTCAAAAGCATCTGGCCACCTAGTCAAGTGGATTGTGGAGTTGAGCGAATTCGACATCGACTATGCTCCTCGGCCCGCCATCAAGGCTCAATCCTTGGCTGATTTTCTCACTGAGTGCACCTTCACCATGCAAGACGTGGCCCCAACACCACAAATTTGGACCCTCCATGTAGACAGTTCATCCAACAAGCAAGGCAACAGAGCTGGCCTCATCCTCTTCGGTCCCGACAACATTGTACTGGAGCATGCCCTCAGATTCAAGTTTAAAGCCTTTAATAACAAAACTGAGTATGAAGCCCAAATAGCCAGACTTCGGCTCGGCCTAGACCTCGAAGCTCGGCGAGTCGAGGCCTTTAGTGATTCTCAGCTTGTGGTCAATCAGATCCACGACTAGTTCGAGACGTGGACCACAACCATGGCGAGCTACCTGCCGAAGGTGCAAGAGCTCATCCAACGGTTTGAGCAGTTCACATTCAATAGATTCCCCTAGCCGACGTACTCTCCAAGGTAGCCAATGCACCACACACCGACCTCGACTTGACAGTGCAAATGGACACCTTGGCCCAACCAAGTATCATGCCAACAGTTCTTATCATCCTCCCTGTTCAGCACAGCCCATCCTGGATGGACCCCATTGTATAGTACCTCTAGGATGGCACACTGCCAAAAGTCTGAACAAAGGCCAAAAGACTTGTGCATAGATCAGCTCGATATTGCCTCATCTAGGGACAACTCTATCGCCGCTCACACACTCCTCTACTTGAGGTTTCTCCCCCCCTCCGAGGCCGACTATGTCCTCAGGCAGATACACGAAGGCATTCGTGGAGACCACCTTGGTGCCCGAACCCTAGCTTACAAGGCACTCCGGCAAGGGTACTTTTGGCTGACCATGAAGCAGGATGCAGCCTAACTCGTTAGAAAGTGCGATAGTTGTTAGAGGCACCCCAATCTCCACCATTAGCCAATAGTCCCCTTGAGGCCGATGACTAGCCCGTGACACTTTGCGCAGTGGGGAATGGTTATCCTTGGCCCCTTCCCCACCACGATTGCACAAAAAAAGTTTCTCCTGGTAGCAGTGGACTACTTCACCAAATGGGTGGAAGCCGAAGTCCTGATATGCATTACCACACATAATGCCCGAAACTTCTTCTGGCAAGGTATTGTCTGTCGGTTTGGTATTCCTCGGGTTTTGATCACTGACAATGGAGTATAGTTCACTAACCACAAGTTCAAAGCTTTCTGTGTGGACCTGAGGATTGATCACTGGACTACAACTGTACACCGACCTCAAAGTAATGGGTAGATCGAAGCGACTAACCAAACCTTGCTACACGGCGTGAAAACTAGACTTGATCAGGTTAAGGGAAGGTAGGTCGTGGAGTTTCCGAGCATTCTCTAGGCATACAGGATTACACCACGGGCATCTATCGAAGAGACACCCTTCAACCTAACCTACAGGGCCAAAGCCATGATGCCCATAGAAATAGGCTTGTCGACTCTCCAAACCGAGTTCTACGAGGAGGAGCAGACTGACGAAGACCTCCATGCAGAATTGGACCTGGTGGAGGAAGCATGAGACCGAGCATACATCAGGATGGAAACACAGTAGTAGAAGATGACCAAATACTATGACTGCAAATCCGAAGAAGGGAGTTCAAAACCGACAATCTCATTCTCCACAAAGTCATAATGCTCACACCAGGAGAAGGAAAGCTCAAACCCAACTAGGAAGGACCATACAAAGTTACCAGAGTCCTCAGACCCGGTACCTACAAGCTAGAAGACCTCGACGGAAGGCCTATATAGAGGAGTTGGAATACCAGGAGTCTCTGAATGTATTATCAGTAATTCAATATCAATAAAGAGGTTTTTGTTCTACAAGATGGTTGTTTGACACATATTGCACAACATACACCGCTCACACACACTGCGTACACTACACGACAGACACTGCACACATATACTACATACACTACACGGCACACACCGTGCAATGCATGTCACTCAGCTGAAATCACAAAGGTTGGAGTGCTCGCACATCAACTCGGCTGATCACTGAACGGCTAGAGCCCACGACGCATAGTTCAGTAGCGTATAGCCGACCAAGCAAACTGACTCGGCTGTCAATAGCCAGAGATTGAAGCGGAGAAGAACGCTCTTGCCTTTGAAGGCTAAAGGGCAGTCATCGAACTCCGCAGACCCTATTGAGGAATTGTCAAACTAGAGCTAGCCGAGGAACGACAAGCCCACGAAGAGCCGAAAGCTCCCGAGACCGGTAACTGAGCATCCCTGAGAGATGAGAGCTTGGAAAACACTTTGGCCAAGTAAGGCAAAGACCAAAGATCTTGGCCATGGTAAGATCAAACTAGAAAAAAGAGAGAAAAACGGTAGTACACAACCTTGGAACCAAAAAGAATACTTTTCCACTAATTAGCAAGGTTTGTACATGATTTTAGGCTCGACATACTAAGCCATTTACACAAAAGAAAAGGAAAAGGAAAGATCAACATCATAGCAGCAGAACAGGAACAGAACAACAACAGTAGTGGCTTAGCCCACGATGGGGTGCACCTCGGCCTCCCCATCCTCCTTGGGCACTTCAATGGCTGTGGCATCACCTTCGGTAGGTGTCTTGGGATCGTGCGGACTCAAACCCTACACAACCTCGGCTGCACCCGGAAGTCGACACAAGACTATTTCGGCAAAGATAGAACCCAAACTCCTAGGAGGTCGAAGCAAAATCATCCATCTCATGCTAATACTCATGGGAGGCCTTGAATCAAGCAGCCGCCTCCTCCTGAATCCGGGACACCCACTCATCGGACTCCTTCCTCAACGCCTCCCACTTGGCCTTCAGACTGGTGATGCAGTCCTTTAACTTGCGAATCATATCATACCACTCCTCAATACCGTGCCTTAGCTAGATCACCACAGCCTCCAACGCGGCCAACCGAGCATTTGCAGCTTCGAGCTCAGCCACCCAAGCCTTTGACCGTTCCACCTTGGCTTGCCCGGCCTCATATAGGCACCTCACTAACCAAAGACGATCAACCACAATGATCACCGTACAAGCATTCATGGAAGAAAGCAAGTATCAGTAGGAGTAATCAACCAAAGCAAGCAACCAATACAAGCAAGAAGACTCACTGTGGCTACTTGAAACACGAGCGCACTCTCCAGGGTGCCGCTTGTGGTGTCGAGCAATTCACGCCACATGGCCGGTGTCAACAGACCACGAAGGAGCTACTCGAGCACTCCCTCCATCCTCAGCCCGTCCTCGGGTCAGATGTTCCACCGTGATACATAGACCACAGAGTTAATGCCCTTCAACACATTATCCTATGGGGGGGAGAATGGACAACAGCAGTACCCTCCTCTGGATTGACCACCATGACTTCCTCGGTGGGCGACCTCGCCCTCTTCTGCGGCTAAGGAGTGTGTTCCATGGACATTGACGACACCTCCGTAGAATGGGGTTGGGTCCCTTGAGCCCTTCGGGACCACGCTCTATCAGCCGTAGCCCTCATGCAACGGTTTATCTACTCACAGTTCACCATTTCGATGCCTGTGAAAGCCAAACGATGAATTAGTACAAGTCATATAGCTCAGAAAAGAAGACAATGGAAAATCGACACGACAAACAAATCGACCTCCTCTCTCATTAACCTGACACTAATCAATTTTGAGAAGCTCGGCTGACAGAGGCGAGCCTCCAGGATAACGTACAAAGAAGAATTTCTCCTTCCAATGCTTCATCGAAGATAGGGTCCCGACCAGCACCTTGATGCGCTACTTGGCCAAGTAGTAGTAATACCCCTGTTGGTGATGCTTTAGTTGGAGGAAAGAGTTGATCATCCACAGGGTGAGATTAATATTGTGGATGAAACAATACGACATAAGCTAATAAAAGACTTGAATGAGTTAGGCATCGGCTGTACCGGTAGTACCTGGTACCACCTAAACACCTCGACAAGCCCCTCGTGTAATGGAAACCTTAGCCTGGCCATCAGGCTGTGCTCATACACATAGAGCTTCCCCGGCTGAGCATCTATGGGCCTCTCACCAGCCACCAGACATCTAGTCTCAAACTCACTAGGAATGCAGTACAAACCTCAGATTTGGGACACATCTCTAGGTGTCAGACAACATGGCATGGTCTCAAACCGACAGTCAGCACATACAAGAAGATCGACCACCCTAGTCGATGGCCCCGCCTCTACCAACTTGGCTTTGGCAAATCACTCAAAATGGACCCCCTGGCCACCAGTGGATGAGGAAGTTGAAGAAGAGGAAGAAGATCGGGAAAACTCAGCGGACGAGGAAGACATCTTACTGAACTCTGAGAACTTAGACCACAAAACTGAAGCAATCACCAAGTAGCCGAAGACTACCTCATTGAGCTATGAAAGCGCTCCCTTTGCAAATGGCAAAGGGGAAATGTTCTTCACCCACTTTTATAGGGCTCCCAGTAGTCCAGATCAAAGCAGATCAACGGCATAGATCAGGTGCCGCTCTCTAACACCTCGGGAAGGTGAAATGATGCTACCATCCTACGCACGTGTGAAGCCTCGAAGAACGAGGCAGCGCTTCTAACAACCCATTTTGGAGACAGTGCAAACATCGACCCGGCTAGTTCAACCCAGAAAACCAATCCAACCCAAGCCATTCGACCCCAGCGACACGCTCAACCAGAATCAATTTCAAGTTCCTCAGCTTAGGACCGAAGTACTCTTCTACGCTACACCTTGGCCGAGCACTTCACTCCTCGACTTCAGAACTGGGGGAGTGGTGTTCAGATTATGGTTGAGATGGCTCCAGATGCCACGTGTCGCCTATGTGGCTGCCTTATCTCCTTGACCACGTCAGTGCCGCATCACCTCTACGGCCCCACCTTATCCTTTCGAACAATGTCGGAAGCCTCATCCAGTCAGGACACGGATCTTCGGCTATAAAAAAGGTACCTTCTACTCAAGGTAAAGGATCTAACTTTTAACTTCCATACCGTTACTCAGGTCGGACCAGCATCATTCCCTAACTGCTTAGCCCGACTGCCCACTACTTTTTACTGGCTTGAGCGTCAGAGTATTTGCCCGGGGATAACTCCTCAGGCCTCTAACTCTTTTCTTGATTTCAGATCTTAGAGCGCGGGTTCGTCCTTCTACCTCAGCTCCACCCATTTGGCAAGGATATCTTACTATGTCCTCAGTTCCAACACTACCTCAGATCGAGCAGCATCACTTATCGTTCAGTGCTTTTTGAACCTAGAGTGCAATGTTGCAAAACCGTTGCTGAAAGTTGACAACAAACTGAGAAATAGTAGTACAAAATGAGTTGAGTGGTGCCACTTGATTTCTCTCCTTAAAATTGCATTTGCCCCCTACGGTGCAATTGAGTAATTTTAAATCAGTTTCCAAGATGAAACAATCCACAAGATTCTAGTAGACGTGCACTCACTTACCAAACCTTCTCAAATAACCAATGGAAGATGCTCAAATATTTGAACAGAGAAGAGAGTGGTGTGTGTGTGTGTGTGTGTTTTATTGTGAAACATTGGGTTGATCAACACTCCACTTATAGAATACTCTCAGGCACCCGAAAGGCCATAGAGGTGTCCTTTTGAGAGAGATGTCTCTCTAGAACAATGTGCAAGTTACCTATTTGAAGAGACAACCAGAGCCAAAAACAAAAAGACACAAAAGAAAAAAATTAAAAAATAAAAGACAAATTTAAATGGTTAAAACGGTTTGAAGCCAAATGGTCAAAGGAAAAATGATAAGGTGTGTGGTGTGTGCACACCCATGCCCACGTCCGACCTGCCCTTGACTCAGTAGACGTGGGCAGAGTATCGTAGGTAGGAGATTCGAAGTGGTGAAAAGCACCCCCAACCCCCCACAAGCATGTGAATGATGTATAGTGTAATTTTCTCCTTTGTGTCGTTGGATTTGGGTCTAAAGATGAAGGGGTAAACAGTGTTGGATTTGGGTGATCTTGGGGTCGTTGGATTTGGATTTTTAGGCTCTACGTATCTATAGTTTTGGATTTCAGATTTGGGATGAAAGGTGGTTTTGGGTCAAAATGACTCCGATCGAACGATTAGAATCAGTTCTGGATTTGGGTCTAAAGATGAGGGGGTAAACAGTGTCGGATTTGGGTGATATTGGTGTCATTGGGTTTGGTATTTTGGGCTCTACGTACCTATGGTTTTGGATTTCTGATTTGGTGTGAAATGTGGTTTTGGATCAAAATGACTTCGATCGGACGATTGGAATTAGTTCCAACTTTGGGTCTAAAGATGAAGGGGTAAATAGTGTTGGGTTTGGGTGATATTGGTGTCAATGGGTTTGGATTTTCAGGCTCTACGTACCTATGTTTTGGATCCTTGAGGCCCTAACTTTTGTAAAATTCCAAAAATACCCCCAAGTCGACCGCGAGGTTAGCTAAAGCATGCTTGAAGATCAAAGTGCTGTAGAAAGACTGAAGACCGCAAAAATGGGGTGTCTACAGATTGCCCCTCTTTGTTGGAGGATGATAATCCGAATAACAAAGCTTGAGGAGACAACCCATTTTTGCGTAGAAATGCGATGGAATAACAATCCCGTTCAAAAGAATAATGCTTGAAAAACATTTTCACGACAAAAGTGTTGATGATTGAAAGAAGATGATTGTTTTTTATTGAAAATGATGCCCCTGGAATCTCCTCCTATGGTATGCTCCCATAGCTGTCTAGCACTCATTCGGCTATTGACAAAAGAATTGTCGTACACAGGCCAATCCCTGGATCTTCCTAAAGGGGTTTTTGAAATGAAATCTCTCACCTACAACATTTACGTGGCTGTCTAGGACTATGGTCGCCCCTGCCACAGAGGAATTACGAAATCTCTCGCTGGCCAATTCCTTGAGATTTTTCGGGATACATGATTTGATAGATGATGAAAAAGCAAAGAAGACCATTATCACTGAGAAAATCATTTCGCAAAAAATTGTTAAGTAAGGGAAAGTCATTCCAACGCATTTCCTTGTTAAGCATAACTGAAAGACATTCAACAGGTTCTCACACCTGAACCATGCATGTTTGACATGGGCAAGTCAATATACATGGCTCTTTGGGAATTTGGCTTTAAAGTTCAAAATATGCTTTGCTGTTGGGAGTTCGGTTAACCACCTAATATGAAGATGAGGGGTGTATAGGACTCAGGGTTCCCGTAATGGATTCAATAAAATGATTGTGGTGTTGTTGATGCTGATGTGATGACGAGATAAGGCAAGTGAGAATATGCTTGAGTTGATGATTGCATACCTGGTGCTTACCTATGTTGATGCTCGATGGTTGATGTGGTTGATTGTAGCTGATATGCCTTGGAGATGTGCGATGGAGTAAATGCTGGTGATGGACTATATGAGATGCTAAGAACCCTTTTTTTTTTGTTTTGATAAATGTGAATGCATGGCTTGGTGGAAACAATTTTTTTTTTTGTTATTGGGACCTTCTTGCCTTAGAAACTCTGCTTGAGCACGTTAAACATAAACAATTGATCTGAACCAATAGCTTAGATGCTTAGCCATTTCCTCAAGATATATATGTCACCCAAATTTACCTAGGTTTAGGACTAGTCGCAAGATTAGTCATTCACGATTTCCCCGATTTTGAATCATGTAGCAAAGCTCAACATAAGTCATGCCTTTGGCT
>NW_010729300.1:37590-49879 GCF_000365185.1 Nelumbo nucifera | reverse complement strand
GGGAAAGTCATTCCAATGCATTTCCTTGTTAAGCATAACTGAAATGCCTTGGAGATGTGCGATGGAGTAAATGCTGGTGATGGACTATATGAGATTCTAAGAACACCTTTTTTTTTTATAAATGTGAATGCATGTCTTTGTGGAGACAATTTTTGTTTTGTTGTTGGGACCTTCTTGCCTTAGAAACTCTGCTTTAGCACGTTGCACATAAACAATTGATCTGAACCAATAGCTTAGACGCTTAACCATTTCCTCAAGATATATATGTCACCCAAATCTACCTAGGTTTAGGACTAGTCGCAAGATTAGTCATTCACGATTTCCCCGATTTTGAATCATGTAGCAAAGCTCAACATAAGTCATGCCTTTGGCTTCAATTTCCTTTATCCTCAAATATGTGTAGCTTGTGTCATTTGTTCTTTTGTGAGCTCATCTTGAAGGGATATGGACCGCATTGTTCATGCCATTTATTATTTTGTGCCTCATCTTTTGCCTAGATGCCCTTCCAAGTTTTCATCTACTAGGCTTATTTCTCCCTTTTTTATTTTGCTTTTTCTTTTCATTTTTTTGGGCCCTATCTTTTGCCTAAATTGCCTTTCTGGGTTTTCAACTCAGTGGGCTAGGGAGATGTCCTTCTTTTGCAATCCCACGTGCCAGGGGCATTGCCGACTTGGCCATATTAACATAGATCGCATCACTAGGTTGGTAAAGGATGGTCTTTTGGATTTTCTAACTGTAGAAGATCTTCCAACCTATGAATCTTGCCTTCAGGGTAAGATGACGAAATGGCCATTTACAGGTATGCCTAAAAGATTTATGGGTGCACTAGACCTGATACATACTGATGTATGTGGTCCCGTGAATCTTAGGACACATAACTAGCATGTTTACTTTATAACATTTATTGATGATTTCTCACGGTATGGTTACGTGTACCTAATGAGACACAAGTCTGAATCCTTTGAAAAGTTCAAAGAGTTTAGACAAGAGGTCAAGAAATAGTTAAAGAGACAGATTAAGGCCCTTTGATCAGATCGAGGAGGCAAATATCTCTTCGATGAATTCAGGGACTACTTAAGGGAAAATGGGATTGTATCACATTAGCTTCTCCTGCTACACCACAATTAAATGGTGTATTAGAGAGGAGAAATCGGACTCTATTAGATATGTTCCATTCACTTCTTGTCCACTCGAAATTACTTATATCCTTTTGGGGTTACGCATTAGAAACTATGATATACATGATGAACCGTGTTCTAACCAAATCCATTCCTAAGACTCCATATGAGCTATGGACCAGTAAGAAACCAAGTGTAAGACACTTGAAAATTTGGGGTTGTCTAGCACATGTTAAAAGACCAAGTGCTAACAAATTGGAATCCAAGATCAGTCGTTGCCTATTTGTAGGTTACCCTAAAAGCTCTATAGGTTATTAATTTTATGACCAAAGGAGCAAAAGGTGTTTTGCAGTTGAAATGCCTATTTCTTGGAATAAGACTACATCCTGGACAATCATCGTTAGGAAATAGTTTTTGATGAGGAAAACCCAGGGGTAGTGGGATATGTCCCACAGGCTCTAGAAAATAAACAACCTAGAAGGTCTACCCGGGTATATAGGCCTCCAGTTCGTTACGACTATGATCAAGAAAGTTACTTGATGGAAGCCTTGAATAGTGAGGAAAATCTCGTGACTTATACAGAATCTATGTTGGATATAGATTCCTTGAAGTGGGTAAATGACATGAGAGCTGAGATAGGAGTCCACCGCAGATTCCACAACCGAGGCCGAGTACATTGCCGCAAGTGAAGCTGCCAAGGAGGCCGTTTGGATGAAAAAGTTCATTTAAGAATTAGGAATTGTTCCATCCAGCACATCATTCATTCAACTGTTGTGTGACAACATTAGAGACATTACTCAGGCTAAGGAGCCACAAGCCCACTTGAAATCGAAGCACATCAAAAGGAAGTACCATGTACTGTGGGAGATTGTTGGTAGAGGGGACATCCAAATTCAAAAGGTAGCATCAGTGGAGAATGTGGCAGACCCATTGATTAAGCCACTCACAAAGAAAGTGTTTGAGAAACACATGAAAAGTATGGGACTTTGGCTTGTACCCGATTGGACCTAAGTGCAAGTGTGAGCTGTTAGATAGTGTATGCCCTTAGCTCCAATCATATTAATGTACTTTTTGACATTTATTGTAAATGAATAAAGTGCAAAATTGATTCATGTTATTATGGTGTGTTTTTGTGTAATACCCTTAAACCGGACACTTAAGAGACTCGTGTTAGTTTAGAATCTTCACAACCGATGGATAGACCTAGGGAGGTTTACCCTGCCAAGGCTGACACTAATGTGTTGCCAAGTTGGTTGGGGTGATTTGTCTCAGCTACCAGGGTGAGACCTGAAGCACATGCAGTGTGGGTTTGCTTGAAACCCTAAACTGAACCATTTTCTAGTTATGCCTTGAACCTTGGAGACAAATGGGCAAAACTAGAAAGTTACACCTAACCCCTATACTCGACTATGGTACTACACTAGGTGTTGGATTGGGCTATCTTTGATATACCAATCTGTGAGATCCTTAGTGGAGGTCAAAACCTACATATGTTGGGGCAGTCTAAGAATTTACCTGAGTGAGTGATCATAGTGACAGAATCAGTTGGGGAATGCACTCTCTTATGGAAACCTAAACAGCCGGTAGTTGATTTCAAACTTGTTGAAATTTGTTTTTGAAAAATATATTTATATAGAGATATACATATATATTATGGTTTTACAAAATGTTTGCAAAAAGGTTTTAATTCTCGGGATTCATGTGAGTAGAGAGTGCAACACAGTACCTTGCAGTTAAGGGAGAGGTCCTCTCTTGTCGGGCAGTATTTGATCATTATGGGCTGAGAGGTTAAGTGTAAGACCATTCAGGGATTTTACCTGATGGGCTAATCTCACTAAGTCCACAATCCTTAGACCGAACCGGCACGACGGACTGCGGAATGTGCTAGGCCCGACATGACCTTGCTAGCCGGGCTGGGCCTGGGATTTTAGGTCCATGGTTCAGCACGGCACGACACGACTGAGCAGGTCGTGTCGCCGTCGGCCCGCAAGATGGCACAACCCAGCCCATAGCCCGACCCAGCACGGCCCATGGCACGTTTCATATATATATTTTATATCTACTTATATATTATATATACATATTTATATTTTATATACATTATAATTATATAATAATATATAGTATATAATATATTAATAAAATAAATATTTTTTAAAATTTTATTATACTAATTTATTTAATTATTGCATATATAAGCAATTTTAGACAAAATTCATATAAAATTAAAATTTTAAGTTTTTTTGTCAATTTTTTTTTAAATAAATAGCTTTGGCCCAACCTGGCCCAAGGCAACACCCATGGGCCTACCCAACCCGTGGCACGGCACGGGCACACATGGGCCCGGGCCGTGGGTCGTGCTAGGCTGACCCCCAAATTTTTCACCAGGGAGGGCGACACGGCCCATGATGGCCCGTGGGCCAGCATAGCATGTGGGCCGCCCACGGGTTGTGTCGTTCCTGTCCGACGCGACCCACTTTACACCTCTAGTCCTTGGGCCTACTAAGAGCCCATACTAATGGGCTCAAGGGTTAAATGTCTTCAGCAGTGATTCGGCCAAACCTTGTAACAGAGGCTAGGCTGAACCCATATTGCTTTTGTAGAGATCAATGTTAGAGTCCCATGCCATACAAAGAGAGCCAAGCTAGCCAGCAATTAAAAGGAGGTGAGCCTGAAAGCATAATGGACCTAAAGACCAATTCGAACTGGGCTTAAATGGATTAATTAAAAGGGGCAAATTTGGGTTTATATCTGGATAGGGATCAGCAAGAGGATAAGATAAGTCTTATCTACTTAAGAGTCCAAATCCAAATAAAGATTTGGATCAAAGAACCCTTTCCTAATTTGATTAGGAAGCTGATCTTGAAAGAATATGAATTAAAGGGGCGGATTATACAGAGAGATAATTCTTTTTCTGCAATTTGCTTTCTCCCTTTGCTCTTGCCACCCTACCATGTTCGATCTCCAGTTCTTGGAGTGATCAAGATTGGATCTTGATATTGTTTCTTGCTAGAAGAAACAATCTTGAAGTTGTGCTCCCATCCGTGCGTGATTCTTGCTGAAGAATCTCTTTGTTAATCCTGCCTCACCCTAAGTTGTGTCATCTTTAGTGAAGGAAGGATTTGGTGAACTCTTTGGGCATGAACACCTACATTGGGAACTATTGTTGATTCCGTATCAGGTATATCCCTCCCTTATTCTTGGTTTCAGATTTGGTCCGAATTGTTTCTAGAACGAACTTTGACAAATGCAGTTTTTCTAAATCAGGGAATAGGATTTCCAAAAGAGAAATAAATTTTTGAAATTTCACCCAACCACCCTGCATGGTTTAGCCATCCATATGATGGATCTCCCTTCCCTTCACTCTGTCCCACTTAAGAATTGGTTGGGTGAGGTAGGGATGCTCATGGTTCGGTTAGGTAGGGGTGCCGAACTGTGGGGTATTTTTTTAAATCGAATCGACCTGATTGGTTTTTTAAATACCCAAATCGAATTAACCGGTGGACTAGTTAACTGCGGTTCAGTTTTTCAGTTTTTTTATGCACTTAAAATAAAAAAAAAACAAAGTCTAAAGCTGTCGGTGTCAGCCATCTGTTACTCTCCTATTTGTGTTGCGAGAATTATTTAGTTGGCTAGCCCCCTGAATTTCAGATCTGCTAGTTTTAGGCCTTTACAAATTACAAGTCGGATGCTGGATCTCTAACTTATTTGGTGATGCAAGATACACACCCAATCATCACTGTTATTGGGTAGCCTAGCCTATCAGGCCATCATCTACTAGGAGCTTTGGAGGGCTAGAAATGATCTCATTTTTAAAGGGGGAACATCGCAACCCAGTTCAAATCTTGCATCGAGCCATGATGCTTCTAACAAAGTTATTTCTAGAGGTTGTTGTCGGCTGCCACGGTGAGAGCTTGAGAGGTGGCATTGGCAAAGCTTCGGAGAGGAGAGATGAGAGAGAGAGAGAATAGATATACAGAGATGGCATTGGTGGGTGGTAGGACTTAAACTTTTTTCTAGATTAGCTCCAAAATTTTGCGGAGTTGATAAATTGAAATTTAAAATTTGAATTGATCCCATTTATTTGGAGATAATGGAGTTGTTAATTGAGAGAGAATCAAAGGAATTAAATCCCAACACTTAAGGTAAGTTCTTTGATAGGGGGAGCTTGCCTAAAAGAAATAATATGAGAGAGAGGACCCCTCTCCCCTAGTTGACATATGCATTCTCTCGACCACCTAACTTCCAATTTTGAGAGTGTTTCCTATCAACACTATTTTAGAGAAAGGAAGAAAGAGAGAGAGTCATTGTAACTTAAGGGGGATAGTACAAGTCCTTGTAATCACTAAGTGTTGTCTTAGTGATAGAAAATCTTGCATTCTACTGCCAAATACATGTATTGCTAAGGTAATCACTAGCCTTCTACATTTGTGTGAATTGGATATGTTTTACTGTATTCTATTTTATTATTTCATGTTGGATATTGTTTGTACGAATACAAGTGAATGCATGGCTGACTTTCATACATACCAAAAAAATTCTTTTGCATAGGATATATAGTTGTGCATACAATCACATGTTATGCCAAAAGAAAATGAATCAAATTAATCAAAATTTGCTCTTGGATATGAGCCTAAACTATATATGCTCCTAGATACGAGTATAAACTATATACAAAACTCCTGAGTATGAGTATAAACTATTCAACTTCCTAAACAATTTGAAATTTACTCTTGAATATGAACCTAAAATATCTATTAGTACTTCTATATACATTGTAAACAACTCAAAATTTACTCTTGGATGTGAACCTAAAATATCTATTAATACTTCTATATACATTGTAAACAACTCAAAATTTTCTCTTGGATACAACCATAAATTGTTTACAAGGACTCCAAGAGTACGAGTATAAACTACTTGTCATTTTAATTGACTCAAAACTTATTCTAGATACAAGCATATATTGTCTACAAGACTCCAAGAGTTTGAGTATAAACTACTTGTCATTTTAATCCACTCAAAATTTGCTTCCAGATATGAGCATAAACCTTTTGCAAGACTCCAAGAGTATGTGTATTAACTACTCATCATCTTAAAATTTGTTCCTAGATTCTGAGCCAAAAGTATCTACAAGACTCCAAGAATATGAGTATAAACTATCCTAAATCCCTCATAATTTGCTCTTAAATATGAGCCCAAACTATCTACAAAACTTTGGAGTACAAGTTTAGACAATTCACCATTTTTATGGAGTACATCATAACTTAAACCCTCTAAGGGTACGTAGGCAACATAAAAAGGTGTAGTTACAAAATGAACAAATTATTTATATTACTACTGATCCTTATGAGAATAAACTATGAACGGAAAAACCAAAAACAAACAAAAAATATTACTCTTAGACCTCACGAGTATAAACTATGAATGACAAAACAAAAAACAAACCAAAACAATCCTACTCCTGGACCGCATGAGTATAAACTGTGAATAACAAAACAAAAAACAAACAAAAAAAATCTTACTCCTAGCCTGCATGAGTATAAACTTTGAATAGAAAAATCAAAACAAAACAAAAAATCCTGCTCCTAGCCCGCAAGAGTATGATCTATGAATGACTCAAAAAAATTAAAAAAAAATGAATTTAGACAAAATATATGCAAGTTGGTGGTTGCATTGGCAATTACAATAACAACCACCAACTTGGGGGGCATTTCTTGGTATGCAAATTTCTTGGCCCAAGATGAAGTAATAAGGCCCAATATGAAATAAAATTGAAAGTTGTTGGGCCCACTAAGAGGAGAGATTTTTAGGTGAAACCCAGTGTTTTGGCCCATTAGCCCAAGCAGATATTGACAAAAGGAAATAATGGGCTTAAGCCTTCGATAACTTGATTTCCAAATACATCGGTCTTAAATAAAGAAGATCAAATTAGAAAAAAATCATAAATAAAAATCTGTTACTCATTGACAAATTGACAAATTTTAAATTGGGATTTAGTAGATCCCATTTAAAAGGCAACTAGCATGTAAAAGAGGCTAAAAGGGTTAGGGGTAGACTAAAATGGACAATGATAGAAATAGTAAGAAATGATTTAAGATCCAATTATATATTGAACAATGGACATGGCACTGAATAGAATACAATGGCAAAATGGGATTCATGTAGTTGACCCCATATGGTTGGGAAAAAGGCTTCAATGATGATGATGATGAATTATTTTCTCAAAAATCTAGGTCTTTCAAGAGAAGGGGTCTTAAAAAACCGCAAAGAAATATTCTTCTTGTGTATTTTGGTCCAAATGGCTAGAACAACTAGGTTTGTGAAGAGATATTTTGTTGGCTCATCGCCTAAGGTTAATGATTTCCCATTATCATGTCAAGGTGGCAATGGTTCTTAGACTATAATTGGCTACATGTTGAGGACTGCTTAAGGTATTTGGTCTATTGACCATTTTGTACTAGCTATTTGGCAACTATAGTGAAAAGCTTGCTCAAGTGGCTATACCTAAATCAACTGACACTTAGAAGATCTAATGGAAAGATAGAGAGTTAAGAGGGGTGAGTAGTATCATGTATTATAACTATCTTGAATGTAGGGAAGGTTCAGCGGATTGTTGATATCTTTGTAGGTTCTCAAGCTATATTGTTCAAAATCAAATAAACCGATTCAACCAATATCTGAAAACAATATAAAAATCAAATAAAAATGCCTAATGATCAATATTAGAAGATTTTTTACAAGAAAATCATACCCACATTCAGATATTTTGGTGTAGAGAAAGACCTATGCCTTGTTCAGACGATTTCTAGCTTCCACTAATCATTCTTCCTTGGGTGAACAAATCAAAAACCTAGTTTCCTTGTTCGATTCCAAAGACTAGCATTACCCCTTTGATTGTAGAGAAGAAAAAGAAGAAGAAGAAGAATAGAGAGAGAGCGTAACTTGGTTGCCTTTTTCGTTTGCAAAGAAAAAGATAAAGGGTCAAAAACTTGGTTGCCCTATTCGGTTCCAAAGACTAGCATTACCCTTTCAGTTGTAGATAAGAAGAAGAAGAAGTAACAGGAATAGAGAAAGGAGTAAAGGGTCAAAAACTTGGTTGCAAGCCTTGTTCGGTTGTAGAGAATAGGATGGAGGGAGAGGAGTAAAGGAGATAAAGAGAGAGCCCAATAGAGTTGGGGTCGATGAGGTGCTTAATTGTCGAATATTTTGGGAGCAGGTTGCATGTGAGCTAAAAACCTGCTTAATGTGTTTTTTTTCTTTTCAATAATTAAATGATCTAAGTTGTTGATCTGGGTCTTTGTTTTTATTGCTTGGATTTAGTGATAGTTATGATTAATCGCCACTAAAAAGTGATGTATAACGGTAATTTCCAAACTACCACTAAATCAATTGCCACTATATCATGCTTATAGTGGAAATTTTGTAAAACAATCACAAAGAAAAAAATTGTTTATGGCATGGTTTTTAAAACCGGGCTGGATCGGACGGTTGGACAGAAAAAATTGGGAACCGGTCAGGTGATTGGTTTCGGATTTCCTCAAAATCGAATTTTCTTAAAAAATTATTGATTTTGGTCAGTAAACTGTTTAACCGTTTAAACCGTTCGAACCGTTTTGACTGTTTTTTTTTTTTTGTCAGAACTGATCAACCGTTTGGTTCGAATGATCGAACTGTTCGACCTGGTAACCAGACCCCTGACCGGTTCAGTCTCCGGATCGGTTTTAAAAAACATGATTTATAGTGATGATTATATTTAAAGTCATTGGAAAATCCACCACCATTATGGATGTGTCATTGCTTGTCTTATAGCCAATGATGATATCTGTCGTTCCTATTTGATCCAAGATGCAACAACTTCAATTGCTTAAAACAACGAAGACAATGAAGATGATAGTGTTAATACTACAAATGCAGTGATTGTCCCATCAACGTTTCCGAAAAGACCCCTTGGGAATGCCATACTATATAGATTGGACCCATTTTTGTTTTATAGAGGTTTGTTGAAAGAACCGAGTTCTAGCCGTTATCATAAGTGTTAAGCTTGGCAAGCTTGGCAGTTTGGTCCAATCCATGATCATCCATGAACTCCCGTGTACCTTGTGAAAATAGTCATTGGTTCATTGCAACAACTAATAGAAATTTGATATAAAAAAAAAAAGATAAATTATTAGGTAATTCACTGAAACCTCCCTTGAAGTTTTTGACAATGGATGATACCTCTCTTGCAATCAGCTCCCCTCAAGTTTTTGGCACCATTGCATCTATACCCCTTCCACTAAAATCCACTAATAGAAGGGGAAATGACCAAAATACCTATTCCTTTAATTTTGTGACTAATCCAAAAATAAAGGGAGTTACTGTTCATCTTCCTCCCTAGTTTGGCAACTGAACCAGAGAGGTAGTACCAATGTCCTCCTTTCATTAATCTCTCTCTTTCTCTCTCTCTTCTTCTTCTTCTTCTCTTCATTGTAGCTGCAATCTGATCTAGGGACCGCCAAATTAACGTTAGCTTCACCCACTTATCTTCCCCTCTCTCTTGTTTTTTTCTTCTTATTTTCTCTTCTCCATTCTATCCCTTCCTCCACCAACCTTTGTTCAATTGTCAAGTCTTTTACATCTCAGACCGGAACTCTTTAGAAATAATTCAACCATATGGTCTCAATCTCCTATATTAGGTAGTCATTAAGGCATTCCACTGTTGGGATTTACATAAATAGTGTATGAAGAGAGTCCCATATTGGAAAGGAAGGAGAGGTCCAAGGACTTATGTACAAGAGTTGCCCATAATCAATAGCTTAGGATTTTGGGTTGTAAGTCGTGTCCATCTCTTGTGCGTAAGTCTTACATGTATCTATATGTATGATCCCTATGGTTTTGGTGAATCCCTTCAATGTACTATAGTGGTATCAGAGCTGAAGATTTGGTTGGGTGTAAGTATTGATAAATGCACACAGTGATTCCCATGACTTTACTTAGAGGCAGAGTCAAGACCTTCGCTCAATGGGGGCAGGGTACCCTATGGGGATAATGAAAATTATCATCTCTACATTTAAGGAGACAAAGTAGAGAGATGAGATTGAGTTGTTGAGGGATATGAAATGACAAAAACAAAAGGACAGAAAAATGTAAAAATTAAAACCCCTAAATCCCAAGCCTCATAACTTGGTCAATATGGAATAGGGTATATGTCATTTTGTATATTTTTTATTTATTTCTTACCTATTCACAAAACCAACCATGTAAGATGAGGACAGAGACTTGAGAACTTGAATCTCGGTCTCTAATTATTCAAAGTAAGAAGGGACTGACGAATTGGGATTGATGGAACCATGGATTTTGCTTCCCCCTCTCTTAATCACAATGTCCAACTCAAATATATACAAGTGACCATGACATGGAAAGCGAGAGTGGCACGATCCCTTTTGATACTTATATGTCTTATGGATAGGGGTGATCATTTTAGCTTGGGCCAACCCGGCCCGGAAATTCCAGGCTTGGGCCTAGGTTTTGTGTTTAGGCCCAGCCTAGGCTTGGGCTCACTCTAGGCCTGCAAATTTTAAGGTCAGGCCTGGAACTAATATGTCAAGCCCGGCCCGCATATATTTAAATATATGTATTTTATACATATGTACATATATATATATGTTATTTTATGTTATATTATATATTTTATGTATAAATACTATAATATGACACATATAATGCATTTTCTAAAAAAACAGTTATAATATGTATTATATATTATATTTTATATTATATAATGTATAAAATAAATTGTATGTATATTATATGTCATTTAACATAAAATATATATATATATGTACTATTTTAGAGGGTGAAAGACTATAACCTCCCCTCAATTTTCTCATAAATACAAGAAGTCCCCCTCTTTTTTTTAAAGGACTTGAACATCCCTTTTAAAATAAAAGACAGTTATGTCTGGCAGGTCAATCAAAAGACTCCTTTACCCTTATTTATTCTTTAAATTTTCAATGCATTTGCTATTCATTTTTTAAATGTTCTCTTCAACTGAGACCTAGATCTCCTTGCCTTGCGATCAACAAAAGTACAAGATCGAACTGATATGGACTTTGTAATCCTCAATTCATCCTTCCTCTCTCTCTCCCTCTCTCTCTCTCTCCATCAAAAAATAGAAATACGCACCAATTTTCCTTCTGCATATTCAGCATATTCAAAGGTAGAACAGGATTTTCTATATTGATTTTCAATTCTATGTATGACAAGGAAAGAAATGAAAGAAAGCTCAAAGTGCAATCTCCACCAGTTGTTAAACTTTGAAGATTGCCGATGGTGGTCATATATCTTTGGTTCACGTATCTAGTATCTCCCTAAAACCTGTCACAAACATCCACTCGCTGGAAATCCATTAGAGATCATTCCATTTTTGAATGGAAAATGAATCCCTTGAAAAATAACAATAGTAGTTGATTCACATATGAGCATTAACGGGGGGGTAATATCGGGATTTTTCAAAACATTTAGCCATATGTGAGGCTACATGCAATCGGATCTTGACACGGGTTCCATGGAAGGGAGGTTTTTGTTCGTTGACATCACCCAACTCTTAGACAGTGTATGCCCTTACCTCCAATCAGAATGATGTACATTATGACATTTAATGTAAATGAATAAAGTACATATTTGATTCATGTTATTATGGTGTGTTTTTGTGTAATACCCTTAAACTGGACACATATGAGACTCGTGTTACTTTAGAATCTTCATAGCCGATGAATAGATCTAGGGAGATTTATCCTGCCAAGGCTGACACTGATGTGCCGCCAAGTTGGTTGGGGTGGCTCGTCTCAGCTGCTAAGGTGAGACCTGAGGTACATGCAATGTGGGTTTTCTTGAAACCCTGAACCTGACCAGAATCCCAGTATTGCCCTGGACCTTGGAGATAGATGGGCAAAACTAGAATCTTACACTTGACCCCTAGACTCGATTATGATACTGCACTAGGTGTCGGATTGGGCTGTCTTTGATATGCTAATCAGTGAGATCCTTAGAGGGGGTTAAAACCTGAGTATGTTGGGACAGTCCGAGAATTCATCTGAGTGGATGATCATAGTGACAGGATCAACCCCTTTGTCAGACAAAGTGAATGATCAGGGATGCACTCTCTCTGATGGAAACCAAAACTATCG
>NW_010729300.1:0-37535 GCF_000365185.1 Nelumbo nucifera | reverse complement strand
TATATATATTATGGTTTTAAAATGTTTGCAAAAGGTTTTAATTCCCGAGATCCATATGAGTAGAGAGTGCAGCACTGCTCCTTGCAGCCGAGGGAGAGGTTCTCTCTTGTCGGGCAGTGTTTGATCATTATGGGCTAAGAGATTAAGTGTAAGACCATTGAGGGTAATACCTGATGGGCTAATCTTGCATCTGCCCACAGTCCTTGGGTTTTTATAAGGTGGCTTGACCCAATGACCACTTAGTGTAAGTGTTGGGCCCATATCAGGGGTTCACTATGCTAGGCCTTATAACAGAGGCTAGGCTGAACCCATGGCTGATGTGTAGATCAATGTTTGGGTCCCACGCCATACAAAGATACCCAACTGGCCAGCATTTTGGAGAATGAATGAGCACATGGACTTAATGGGCCTAAAGCCCAATTCGAACTGGTTTAATATGATTAATTAAAAAGGGGCGGTTCTGGGATTTAGATCAACAGATAGGATAAGGGATTATCCCTATCCACTCGGAGAGTCCAGATCCAAATAGAGATTTGGATCAGGAAACTCCTAATGAGATTAGGAGGGCTAATCTTTTTCTACAGATAAGATAAGGGATTATCCTTATCCCTTAAAGAGAGTTCAGATCCAAATACAAGATTTGGATTAGAAAACTTCTAATGAGATTAGGAGAACCTCTCTTTAAGGCTATAAATAGAGGAGGAGGGCGTACCCCAATTCATCATCAGTCTTATTGATTCAAGAGAGAAGACAACATACAGTTAGACTGACGCCATCTTCTGTTCTTGCCTCTTTCTATTGTTGCCGCCATTGCCAGTTCGATCTCCACCTGTAGGAGTGATCAAGAAAGGTTCTTGATATCAGTTTTTGGTGAAAAATTGATCTGAAGTCATGCTCACTCACCCTCCATCGAATTCTTGCTAAAGAACCACTTGCTGATTCTACTCCACCTTATGTTGTGTCATCTTCAGTGGGAGCAGTCTTTGGCGTTTTCCTTGGGTGTGAACACCTTCGTTGGGAGTTATTGCTACTCCGTATCAGGTATATCCCTCTCCTACATTTTGGTTTCAGATCTGGTCTGGTTTAGGGTTCAAGATTGATCCTTGAAAATGCAGTTTTCTAAAACAGGGAATGTGATTCCCATATGCGAGAAAAAGAAATTTTTGAAATTTCGCCCAACCTACCTGCAGGGTTCAGTCATCCATATGATGGATCTCTCATCCCTATATCAACAAGGGAGGTAGTAGTCCATTTTGATAAAAAGCAAGGGGGGCTTAAAGTCTTTTACCCTATTTTATACATAAAAAACATAGGCTCGGAATTAGGCTTGGGCCTGACTAGGCTTGGTCCAGGGTCTAGGCTATAGCCCTTTTCATTAGGGCAAAGCCCAGCCTGGCCCGGCCAAGCCCATGATGATCCCTACTTGTGGACCAAGTTTTTTGGCTCTTATGGACCAAGTTTGAAGACATATAAGGCTAAGAAAATCAAATGAATAAAAAAAAAAAAAAAGAGGTGACATGAATGAGTAGGCCTTTTGATGGTCTCGGCTTCTATTAGATGACAAGTTGCGCCACCTTAGAAGTTGATTTGAATGAGAAATCCGGGCTTCTGTTTATTGTCCATGGTTATGACTAGGGATCAATTAAGTAGGTGTTTGGTACCGTGGCCGTTTTCAGTGAGGTGTTTTCTGCTGAAAACGGCAACACAACAACACCTCACTAAAAACAGCCACGAAATGACTTCAGCCTTGTTATAAGTTGTTTTGCCACTTGTTTTCTTATTCTGACAGTGTTCTCTCCCTATGGTGATGACTAACTACTTGAGAAAAACTAATAGGTTCGATTATGATATGGAAAAAACTGACCAATAAACTGGAATCATAATGTTCTATTTTTTTGGACTTGGGATTAATCGAGTAAAACAAGGTGATAGGTGCTTTAGGAGTATTATATATATATTTGTGTCACACCATAAAAATCTTTGCCTTTAAATTTAAAATTATTGCTATATGCATGAATGTGTCATGGTGCAAATTAGCAACACATATCACAAATAGAAATGGTCTACTATTTCATACACTTGTATTAGTAAAACATATATCAAAAATAATTCATGATATTGTCGAAATCAACTACATGCAATAAGAAATGGTTGTTTAGTTTAACAACCATGTTCGAATTTCTCCTTTTGTTAGGGATTTTCTCTTTTGCTCGGTTCCATAGTAAAAACCCAGGGTAGAGTGGTGCATCTTGATGCATTGGATAACACTCACCAGCTGCTAACTCGACATACATGTAAGCGCCATGTCATACCATCATTGCGAGAAACACCGGCTTCTCGCTCAAAACACCTTTTTGGCGTTGCGAGCGGTTGAGTTGCACAGGTTTCTAGATGTAGCCAATTTTGCTCGTTTTTCATTAAAAATGGATTAACCAAATAGGTTTTTTTGACCGTTGAAGTGGAATATCCTATGTGGCACCTACACGAAATTGAAACGGGCGCGAAACGCCATGGTACCAAACAACGACTAAGGAGGTGGCTTTCCGGTTGGATGGGATGTGACGAGCAGCTCAGGCTTAAGATGAAATATTTATTCCAAGATAAATGTCATTTAAAGAGTGTTTGCAACGACAATTACTTCTGCAATACAGCCTTAAGGACATGATGAGGTGTCACCCTAAAAGACTGAACAATGCCATTTTTGTTTTAGGCTCAGTTTGGAAGGAGTATAAATACAAATTTGTAGAGTGAAAAGCTATGTATTTTATATTATTTTGTACTGTACATATTTGTATTTGTATTTCATCCAAACTGAGCTTTAAGTTGTGATTGTTTACTCTACCAAAAAAAGTATGTTGATTCCTTTCTCGGTTCAAATATGGAAAATCATGGCATTTAAAAAAGGGTTAATTAATTGTTGAAACATATATATATATATATATTATATACTTTATCATAAAAAACAACTGTATGTCTCTTTTTAGAAAATTCTAACAAAGAGTGTCAGGAAGTTCAAGAGAGGTGATTGCAATTACCAAATTTCAGGAGAAGTTTCAATAATAACCATAAACTTTAGGAGAGGTTTCAACAATTTACCCTTTAAAAATAATTAGAGAATGGAATCATCAATTTGGTTATTTGAAGAAAGGTGAGTCAGGTGACTGCTATTAGCAAAAAGTATGGGACGTATCAGATGCTGTCAAAAACTTTAGGGAAATTTCAGCAAATTATGCTAAATTATTTATACAATTATACCTAGATCTCTTATGGTTTCGGTCAATTGAAGAGAGGAAGAGATTTGCTGGCTGCAAATCCGGGCTAGACAATTATGGTTCCTCAAGAAGTTGGGATAGGGGAAGTTAGCTAGACATATGTTTAACTAGAGGGAACTCATGTGATGCATGGGATTTGTCAAGATAAAGTGAAACGACATCAATTGATAACTATTATAACGAAAGAATGCAATATTGTTTAAAATAATTAATCTTTATTTTATAATTTGTTACAAAAATAACTTAGTAATTTGGTTTAATTATATTAATATTTTTTAACAAAAATAATAAATCATTGCTAATTAACTAATAAAATAATTATTTTTATATTATTTGTTAGTGTCCTATTTTATTTATTTTACTTTATTAATGACCAAAGGTTACATTTTTTGATAAAAAATATTATTTTATGTATATACGTTATATAATTATGTATGTATAGATACTATGCATAGTTATATAAAATTTATAATTGATAAATTTAATATTTTATATTCATATACATCTATCACACATATATGCTTTAAAAGTAATTAGTTTTTTAAACTATTTTAATTTTTTGGTCATTTTAAACACAATAAGATGATTGCAATTTAAATACAAAATCCAACATAATAATTAGATATAGATGCGGATGTAGATCCATTTACAACCATATTGCTTGCATTATGTGTGGGTTTGGTGTAGATCCGAGCTACCTAGACCTAGCTCAAAAGAAAATAGTTACTTGAGCCCAAAAATTTATAGGTCTAGCCAGGTCGGGATAAGTTATAAATGATAATCCCTAAGTAGAGGGAGTTATATGACATTTCTATTTGGGTCATTATTAGTTTTATTTTTTTAATTAATTTTTATATGGAAGGTAAATGGTTTGTTTTATTACTTTTGTATTTTGTTACTTTTAATTATTAATTTTAATTAGCCTATCAATATTAATTATTTTATAATAGAATTCAAATGTATTTAAATTTTTAATTTATGAACTATTAATTTTTATTAATTTCTTAATTTTTAATGTATGCTAGATAAAAACTTGCTAAAATTTAATATGTTTATTAACTTTAGTATTTTTTTTATTAATTTTAGTTATTAGGTTTCAAATTATAATTTTTTGACAATTAACTAATTAAATAGAATTTAAATAAGAAATAAAAATTTAGATGAGATTAAAATTCTCTCTCTTTGGAATACAATAGACTAATAATAGAAGTGACCTATAGAATATGCTAAAATAGGTTAATGATGGAAGGGGTGGGAACTACTTTAGAAACCAACCTTGAAGTATTAGGCCCAACTTGGCCTTGAAATTTGTGGGCCTTATGGGGCCTGGGCTTGGACTGGACTAAAATGATCACCCCTAAATAAATTGCTTTTGGTTTATTAATGATGAGAGGAGAGAGAATAAAAAAAAAGAAAAGTGCAATTTAATGGTGAAATTTAAGAAGAGAGAGAATTAGTTCAGTGAGTTATTGAAAGAGAAAGAGGGAGAGTTAATAGAATGATTAATGAGGAGAGAGAATCAAAAGAATTAATGAGAAAGAGAAAGTTGATGGTGGTGAGTTAATGAGTAGAGATGAAAGTCTTAAAAACTTAAGACATGGCATGACTTGTTTTGGGTTTGGGCAACCTGCGACTGCAGGGTTTAGACCACTTCAACTTGTGGGCTCTGGGTGGCCCACCTTTTTGACAAACTGGGCAAGTGGGAATTGACTCTGCTAATCCTATCTGTTTATGGGCCCGCCTCTTTTGGCTGAATTCCGACACTTATTTCTAGTCAAACAAGTTCACCTTATTTTCATACTGTGAAAAAGATAAACTCACTCAAAACAAAACAAAACAAAACACAAGGCGCCTTCTTTGAATCAGAATCATGCATAGTTGGACTTATAAAAAATTCCTGCATAATTTGCACCCTTGGAAAGGGAAAACCGGAAGAGCAAAAGAATACATAGACATCCATCTAAGTGGGAAAGCATTGGTGAAGAGAGAGATAACTGAAATGAATGATTGCAAACTTTGAACCTGCACCCTTTTACATCCTAATCATCTTGATGGAGAATTCTCTATCTTCCTTATCTTCTTCCACTTTGTTGTCTTCTCATTGATTACTCAACACTAAGATGGTCTCTTTCAGACACCCTTTCTTATTCTGCTATTTCCTTTTCCTTTTCTCTCCCAAAAAAAATCTCTTTATGCCACAACGGAGTTGCCTCATATATTCTTTGGCATTATTTACATCACGAAAAGCACTTTTTGGATAAGCTTTTTGTTTTTTTTTTTTTTTGTTTTTTAACTTTGGGCTTAGAAATAAATTTGAATAAAAAAGTGTTTTGAGAGTCTGGTAAGAATTGTTTTTGAAACGTATAAAGCCAAAACACTTGTAAGCTCCTAAATACATACCTAAGAACCTTTTTGGAATGGCCTAAGCTTTAGTTGAGCTGCTTTGGAAAAGACATTAGAAGAAACCTTTCTTTTTGGCTGAATGACATCCAATTGGGGATTTCCAGTTCTTCTTTACCAAACGTTACTTATTTGTTGTCTGGGTGGGGCCCACCTTTGTAAAGCCAAGGAGATAGGATTGGCGCCCCACTAGACACACCCCACAGGAGCATCTCCAATACTTGTTTTGGGGAGATGTTTCCAGTTAGGATGGGCTGTGGGGTGCTGATGCTTATTCAAAGGCAAGTAGCCAACAGCTGCCACGGGAAGCCCTCCGGCACAAATTGGGGTTTTGTGCTTTTGGGCTTTAAATGCATAGAACTTTTTTATGGCAAAAAAAAAAAAGAAATCAGCTTCATTCATTAAAACATTGAACATGACATTTAAGAGTACAGAATTGTAGCTGGTAGCCACAAGACCGACCTGGAGGCAGAATTTTTGCCTCGGAGGCATGGGTCAGTGGTTTGATCGGCGGAATGTAAAGTTATGACTTCTCAAAGTTTGCATATACAGTTAACATGTAACCCACGATCTGGTCACTAGGTCGACTGGGTCAACAGTCCAACTGTCTGGGTCAGATGGTTTTTAACAAAATCAACGGTTTTTGGCATTTCTATGGGTTTTACTTGAACAGGACCTGAAATCTCCACCAAGTGACAGTTCGAATGATTCTACCAACTGGGTCAACGATAGGGTGAAAACAATGTGTGAGACCAATGGAATTGCTTTATCCATTTCATAAGATTGCTCCAGCTGTTCAAAAGGTTTATGAGTTTTTGAGAGTTAGAGTGAATAATCAACTTAATAAGGTTACCATGCTGCTTCCAAGGCACTTAATAAGGCTTTGAGTTCAGCATCATAGCTGTCTGCGGCCCAACTTGGCTTTCCTTTGAGAATGGTTAACTTGGTGGAAGTGCATTGGAGGATGAAGGCGAGACCTGTAGAACCTGTAAGCGGGTCATAAGAACCATCAATGTGGATTAAGACATGATCTCATGTATTCGCTATAGTTGGGTTCGGCCATGTTCGATCTTGAGTAGAGGTGCTTTCACTAATAACATAAGTTGAAGCTTTGTGAATGACATCCATTAGTGATGATTTTGAGTTTTCAAAAACCAATTTATTCCTTGCTTCCCAAATTAGATATAAGAGAATACAGAATTATCTGAAGAAGTCAGAGATTTCTGGTTTGTTGTAATGTGATCTCAAGGAGTTTATCCATTCCTGTAGAAACTGATGAAAGGGCTTTCCCTAAGCCAATTTTGGGTTACTGCCAATTTGTGCACTACAACAAACAGCTCTTGAGAAAGGGCATGAAAAAAATTAGTTGTTGAAAGGTCTCCAACTGTGACTTACAGTCTGATCTTGTATTGGAATCCATTTGGAGCATTTTGCTTTAACTAATAGTCCATCCCATAGTGCTTTCCAAGCAAGAACTTGGAAATGATAGGGAATCTTAAGCTTCCACAATAGATTGCAGTTGAAATGGGTAGATGATGAAGATGGCAAGGCACTTGAAAAGATCTATATGCTGATTTTACTGTGTAAGTGCCTAAGTTATTCCTCTTCCACACCACAGTGTCATTACCTCTATCCATTTGAATTGGTGTCAAAGTAATATGATATATAGAAGCTGGCTCAAAGAGTTGATTTAAAATTTGTAAATTCCAACATCCATCTAGATGAAGCAAATCTTCAACTTTGAGATTTAGTAGATGGTGAGGTGCATTATTTCTTGGATTTGGAACCCCTCCTTTAATGGTTGGCATCCAAGGATCATGAAGTGCTGAAATGAGTTCACCATTTTTGACTAATTAACCATAAGATGTTGGGTTTTAATTCCTGAATTGAGCCATGGGCTTGCTTCCACCATAGTGAGTTTTGCTTTCCTTTATTTTCTGTGAAGATAGAGTGATTAGAAAAATATTTTTCCTTTATGAGTTGACACCATGGACTGGTACTGTATGAAAGCAACCTCCAAATTTTCTTGCTGAAAATCGCTTTATTTATGGGTATGTATTGTCTGAAGCCTAGACCACCAGCTGATTTAGAAAGGCCTAATTTATGCCATGAGAAAAATTCCTTGTTGAAGGACTTTATTAGGGAGAAGAGTAGTTGCCATGGAGTATATTGGTATTGATTGTATAACTGACTCGACAAAAGTTTGTCCTTCCAGCTTGAGAGAGGAGCTTTAAGCTCAAAGCATTCAACTTTGATTGTATGTGGTCCAACAATTCTTGATGGGCAATCTGACATTTGGTATTTAATGTTAATTTGGATCCCGGGTACTTAGATCCCCACAATGGTTTTTTGACTTTGATGTCTTGAGAAAGGAATTTTTGGTGTTGTCTCGGGACATTTCTACTAAACATCACATTGGATGTATCGTAGTTGATATGTTGTCCTGAGAGTTCTTCAAAGGACTTAAGAACTTGGGTGAGAGCTTTGACTTGTGTTAAGTTTGTTTTTGCAAAATATAATGCAATCATCAAAAAAATAAAATAAGTGAGTAGTTGTAGTACCTTGCCTACATAGCTTCGCACATTTTATATTGCCTGAATTGAATGCTTGATGCAAAAGTTGATTGAGAACCTCCATTCTTATGATGAACAAGTAAGGTGATAATAGATCACCTTATCCGAGTCCTCTTTGAAAATGGAAGCGATCATAAGCTTGATCGATCATCTTGATGGAGAAGAAAGAAGTAGAAATGCATAAATGGATTAATGTCATTCTACAAGGGTAAGCAAACTTCCTAGTCATCTCCATGATTATCATTGTTTTTTTGCCATCAGTTCTCTATATGAACCTCGTACCTTTCACGAGGCCAATTCTGATCCTCTTTGGTAACAAGCAATGGCAGACAAAATATGAGCCTTAGAAAAAATGGGTATTTGGGATCTTGTTGATTTATCTCCCGATAAATCAATAGTGGGTTGTAAATGGGTCTATAAAATTAAGACTCGTTCTGATGGCTTAGTTGAATGCTATAAAGCATGACTTATTGCTAAAGGATTCACTCAAGAGTATGGCATTGATTATGATGAGACGTTTGCCCCTGTTACTCGACTTACTTCTGTAAAGAGTTTAACTGCAGTTGTTGCAACACATCAATGGAAATTGTTTCAGATGGATGTGAAAAATGTATTTCTTAATGATGATTTTACAAAAGAGGTATATATGCAGCTGCCGCCCGATTATTCTCACCCACCTGATAAAGTGTGTCACCTTCGTCGTGCTTTGTATGGTCTTAAGTAGGCTCCTCGTGCATGGTTTTCAAAATTTAGTGCTACTATATCTCAGTTTGACTTTACCTCCAATTCCTATGATTCAGTTCTTTTTATTCGAAAGTCTGATAGAGGTTTAAAACTGCTATTACTCTATGTGGACGACATGATCATTACTGGAGGTGATACTTCTAGTATCCATGAACTCAAAATGCACCTTAGCCAAGAATTTGAAATGAAAGGCTTGGGTCTACTCAATTATTTTTTAGGCTTTGAAGTTACGACCAGACTTGATGGGTATTATTTATCTCAAGCTAAATATGCATCTGATCTCATTTCTCAAGTTGGATTAACAAATAATAAGACCACCTCTATGCCACTGGAGACTAATGCCAAACTAATCCCCACTGATGGCACACCTCTTTCTGATCCCACACTCTACAAAAAACTTGTTGGAAGTCTTGTATATCTTACTATTACTCGTCCAGACATTGCCCATATAGTTCATATTGTCAGTCAATTTATGACAGCTCCTCGCTCCAATCATTATGCAACGGTCCTTCACATTCTCCATTATATCAAGGGTACTCTTTTTTATGTACTGCACTTTGCTACTAATTCTTTTATACAATTGAGTGCTTATTCAGATGTCGATTGGGCTAGTGATCCCACTGATAGACGTTCAACAACTGGCTATTGTTTTCTTTTGGGTAATTCTCCTATTTCTTGGCATAGTAAGAAACAAATTGTTGTTTCTCGATCCAACACTGAGGTTGAATGCAAAGTAATTGCAAACACCACTACTGAACTTATTTAGCTTCGATGGTTATTAGAAGATATGGGAATCAAGGACCATGTTCCAACTACACTTTATTGTGACAATTGCAGTGCAATTCAGATTGCCCATAATGATGTCTTTCATGAACGCACTAAACATATTGAAACAGATTGTCACTTTATTAGACCACATATTCAAAATGGCACTGTGCATCTTGTATCTATTTCTTCTATGGACTAGATCGCAGACATCTTCACTAAAGCTCACTCACTAGGGCATTTCCAAGAACTAACTTCCAAACTCAACATTTGTTCTACTGCACCACTTTGAGTTTGAGGGGGGATGTTAAGATATGATATTGATTGTCTTGATGTGATTACTATAATCACAGAATTGGATCTAGTCGTGATTACAGTAATCACAGATTGGATCTAGATTTGATCTAGTTTCCTTTTGTACTGTTTCCTTCTTTTGTACAACCCAGTTGTATATATATTTACCTATGCCCTTGTATAGAAACACAACAATTTGATACACAATTCTTTACAAATTATTCATTCTCCTTTGTCTCTGTTTCTCCACTATCATCTTTGCTTATCCTTTATCAACTAGGAAAGAGATATGATATCTTAAAGAAATGAATACATAATTGAAACTAACAATTTAGAAATCATATTGTAGAGCACATTGCATAGAGTAATTGGCTTGAAACTTGAGGGACCCACTAGGAGCTGATTTTTTGGTATCAAGACTAAGTTGGTATTATTGATTTCTTTAGGCATGTGCTCAGTTGTAAAGAAATGAAGCACCATGTTATACACATACAAACCAATGAGACTCCAAATATGATGATAGAAGAAGGTTGTGTAACCATCTAGTCCTAGGGCCTTATGAGGGTCCATCTACTTCACTATTGTGGTGATCTCCTCAAATGTGGGAGGCTCTAGAAGGGAGTACACATGATTAGGGAGGAGTTGAGGTAGAGCGATACTGGCCAATAATGATGGATCAAAATTTTCAATTACACCCTCTACATTGAGAATGGCATTCTTGAGGAGTTCTACAATTTTAGCTTCATCAGAAGTCCAAGTATCATCTTGTCATTTCATCAATTGTATTTTGTTTCTCATGTTCTTTTGATTAGTTATGTGATGGAAGAACCTAGTACTTCTATTGCCATCCTTGAGCCACAATTCTCGGGATTTCAGCCTCCATAGTTGCTCCTTTTTGAAAGACAATAATGATATTGTTGAGTGAGATTGTGAAGTTGGGTAGAATCTTCTGCTGAAGAAGCATTTATGGTTTAATAAAAAGACTATTTAAACTTTTTAAGGAAGCAGAGAGATAGAAGAGGGACTGAAACTAGATCTCATATCTGATGAGGTCATTGAGATCTGTGAGAGGGGGGGGGAGGAATTGAAAGAGAATCAAGATCTCAAATATGAGACCTGAGAAACATAAAGAAACTAAGAGAAAAAAGAGATCTCAATTATGAGAGAGAGAAACACATTAAACACTTATTGATGTTTGGGAAATAAGCTCAAAATAAGTGCTTAAACAATAGGCTCAAATTTCCAGTTTTTTTAAGTGCTTAAACAATAAGAACTTACTCGAATTTTTCTACCAAAACTGTCCCCATTTATTTTCAAATTTTTCAATTATGCCCTTCAAAGGTAAAAACATAGGGTTTGACACATCAGGGCTTTCTTCTGCTGAAGAAGCATTTATGGTTTAATAAAAAGACTATTTAAACTTTTTAAGGAAGCAGAGAGATAGAAGAGGGACTGAAACTAGATCTCATATCTGTGAGAGGGGGGGAGGAATTGAAAGAGAATCAAGATCTCAAATATGAGACCTGAGAAACATAAAGAAACTAAGAGAAAAAATAGATCTCAATTATGAGAGAGAGAGAGAGAGGGAGAGAGAAACACATTAAGCACTTATTGATGTTTGGGAAATAAGCTCAAAATAAATGCTTAAACAATAGGCTAAATTTCCAGTTTTTTTAAGTGCTTAAACAATAAGAACTTATTCAAATTTTCTCTACCAATACTGTCCCCATTTATTTTCAAAATTTTCAATTATGCCCTTCAAAGGTAAAAACATAGGGTTTGACACATCGAGGCTTTCTTCTCCTTTGCCTTCTGCAACCAGCGGCGAAACTGGATTGCTTGGCCAATTGTCCTCGGACAACTGTTGGAGAGTGCAACTCTAGTGATGAAAGCAGTAATGGGCCACTAGGTGGTGATCATATGTTATATGACAAAATATCATTGTCGAATGTCCTCCTACCGCTCCGACTGTCCTTGTAACTGGATGTACTTAGCAATACTGAGCAGGGGAAAAACATCATACTCACCTTTTCCCACCTTCGAAGCCGAGTTTGAACATGATGCTCATTTCATCCAAATAACAAGCTTCTCTGATCTACTTGTCCAAAGCATCCACAATGGGTGTCGCCAGGCCCATTGTGCGAGACATGTATCCTCATCTCCGCCACCTGTTTCCCTTCCGGTTGTCAATTCCAGCAACACCATCCCATGAACCACCACCCAAATTTCCAACTGATGTGTCCACCACCACATAAGTTTTGAAAAACTCATGGTATATATATTTTGAAAATTTGAAAGAAAATGAAGGATAAGAGTCACAAGTGCTTATTGTTTTTAAGCACTTATTCAATAAGCACTCCAAATGAAGGATAAGAGTCACAAGGATAAGAGTCACAATTTAAAAAGAGAGGGGTGATTTCAATATTTAAAATAAAAGTGAAGGAAGGTTTAAGTCTTTTACCCTAAACTTCTTTAGTTTTTTTTAATCTTTATTTGCTTAGATTAAATCCAAATCCACAATCTAGTAGGGCCCACATTTCAAAATTTCAATGAAACCTTGCAAAAAGTTTGAAACATTTGGGTTTCTATTATTGCAAATCCCACAAGCTAGGCGACAAGTATTTTATTCTTCCTCTTTGCAAATAAACACAGCCTTTGGAAAGAGAAAGGAAAATAAAAAACAAAAACTATTAGTCAATCCATAGGCTCATTGATTTCATTTTATTTAAGGTAAATTACAGATTAGTACCCTGTAGTTTGGGAGTAATCTCACTTTAGGCCCCAAACTTTAAAACATACTAATGGCAAGGCCTAAACTTCCAAAAACCGCCACTTTAGGCTTTGCCATTAGCATTCTATTAGTTATCTCACACGCAATTTAAAAAACTTTTACCCAAAATTACCTTTTAAAACATCATCTTCTTTCTCGAGATTAAACCAGAACAATAGTGAGAAAAGTCCTAAACCCACCACCAATCCACCTCTGGAAGATGCCCTTGACTTGACACTTGACAATTCTAGGAGAATGGAGAGAGTCCCTTGATATAGTATAGAAGAGACCAACTCATCAACGACATGCAAGTACAAGGATACTCGGTGCTCCTCATCTGCCAATGTATAGAAGAGACCAATTCGTTGGTTATGTAAACATATTTGATTGTTTATGATAACAAAGGACAATTTGATAATTTTACTATCCATTGTAACATCTGTTAATGGTATTGGACTAAAGTGACAGTTTTCGGGAGTTTAGGTATTATTATGATTTGAGCTATTCATGGGTCAGGCTGAATTCGGGTTGGGCTTTCACTTTTCATTAACAGATTTTTTTAAGGCCTGAGCCTAAGCCCGACCTGACTAGAGGGCCTACAATCTGGGCCTGAGCCCATCCCTCATAAAAAGCCCAAAGCCCGGGCTTGTGCCCGAGCCCGAAGTCTAAAGCTCAACTTGTTACCACTGTTATCGCTGAAGCGGCTGAATAGAGAGAAAGAGAGAAATTATAAAGAAAAAATAAAAAAATGTATATATTAAATTATTAATATATATTATAATAAATATTATATATTTTATATTATATAAATTAATCGGGCCAGGCCAGGCTTTTTTGAAAAATCCTGAACCCGGCCCAAAACACAATCTCAGGCCCGCACGCCTAACTACATGTCCAAGCCCGATCGGGGTGCGGATCGGACTGTCAGACTATCTGGCATACATTTTAAAGTTTAAATAAAATGAGACAATCCAAAATACAGAGTACTGATATACAATTTACCCTTTATCTTATTACCAAAAAACAAAAATTCATAGGAAGTTGACTATGCCATGCACCTCCTTTCTTTACGGAGTAGCAACAGTCATTCTATATATTGACTTAATTAATTCTGCTGCACATGTTATCTATTCTTTTATTAAGATTACTCTGAGATTACTCTTCTTTCTTGACAGTTGACGATATTTTAATATGTTATACCTACAAAATAAAGAAAATATTAGATAAAATGAGGTCAAGATATAGTTTCTTTTGGGACTCAAATGATTCCAGTTTCTCAAAACAGTAGCTCCTTGTAAACCAACAAAACCAGGAGCTACTTCTGATCCATTTGAGCTAAGAACTTGAGCTCTAGGGTCAAGTTCAGACATTTTAGGATCAACAATTCCACTTCCTCAAAACAGTGGCTCTAACAAAACCAGGAACCACTTCTGACCCTTTTTTTTATCACGCTTCATACTTCTGACCCATTTGAAATGTGAATTTGAGATGAAGTCAAATTAGCTGCATAAAGAAATCCATCCATAGGGTCACATTTTGACTATTAGAAGCAATGGGCCATTTATATATCTCACATGGGTAAGAGAGAATTTGAAAATTGGAAATATGACAGAGTGTTAGGTGAGATGTAGTGTTCAAGGCAAATCCCACAAAGCCATAGTCCAAACTCGACAGCTATGTTTCATACTTTCATTGTAGGATTACGAAAGTTGCTTTATTTAAGTGGTGTTTGGAGCTCTGATGATGTGCATTGTAATGGATTCATAGTCCTGCGTCATAGAGATGAAATCATTCTGCCCATTAAGCTCATTCAACCCATTCAGCATATTCAGTCCATTGTAATCAATGGGCCATTTATGGATTGCTTTATTTAAGGATGTGTTTGGTTTGAAAGGAAAAAGTAGGGAAAAGAAAGAAAACCTTTACAAATCTTGTATAGGTTTCTCTACATTTCCCTTCTTTTTCCTATCTTTTTCTTCAAATCAAACATAACCTAAGTGCTCTTGGATTTAGTCATTCAGCCCAGTTCTAGTGTTTTAAACCCGATGCAGAGGTTGAACCATTTTCCTCTCTGAATCAATCGACTACTATTTAATCATCCAGCTCAATGGTCAATCTTTGATGTTATCAACGTAAAAATTTCAAAAAATAAAATACCTTGTAACATGCTGAACGGGTAGGCAGGTCAATGATATGGCTCAAAGTATTGTTATTCTTGATAAGCAAATTTTGTGTATGAGAGTTTTGATGAGCTGAAACTTTTTTATTTTCTTTGGATCAGATATTTTCAGTTTTTTTTTCCAATGTTGATTTTATTTATGTTCCTAGAACTTATACTAATGCTGCTCATAAACCGGCTCACAAAGCCACAGATTTTGCAAAAAATATTTGGATCCGTTTGGTTCGCAATCGGAATTGAAATTAGAATCAGAATCGGAATGGTAGTTGATCAGACAGAAATGGGAATGAAAATTGGAATCAACAAAAAATAGGATCTCATTCCTAAGGGAGAGGCAGGGAATGTCTATTCTCTCAAATGGGGGATGTCATTCCAACAAGAATGGAAATGGGATTCTGATTCTGCCCAACCCAACGGTTGGAATTGGAAGAGACCATTCCGATTCTGATTCCACACCCCTATTCCTGCAGAATAGTGGGAGCCCCCTCCCCCCCCCCAGTTTATTTCTTATGTAAATAGTTTGTTTGCTTAGTTTAATGAATCTTTTATTTACCAAAAAAATATTATTATTTTTTAATTTGACAGATCTTTCATCTATACTACTGTTAATCTATATATATCTACACTACTATTAATGAATGAGAGCTTGGAATTTTTGTTTGACTAAAGTATCCTAATATTTTCGTTTGGTCCCTCTTTAATTGTAAGGACAGAAATGTAATTTGAACAACCACTTTTCTCCTTATTTAAATCCCTTTCATTAAATCTTATATATAAGATATTAATTCTCATAGTCCCATTAACATTTATTGAATCCTATCCTTGACTAAAATACCCCTATTTTTGAATTTGTTCCCTCTTTAATTTTGAGGACACAAAATGTAATCTGAACTACTACAATTTTCCCCATTCAATTTCCTCTCATTAAGTCTTACATTTAAGGTATTAACTCCTAATCTTTCATTGAATCCACTATTAATTAACCATATTAAAGAAAAACAAGTATTACAAGTAAGAATAATTTTTATAGACATAGAAATATAAAAAAATTGTAGAAAATTTTGAAAACATATTATTTACTTTCATCACCATCATAAAATATTGCCATAGAAATATAAAATAGTAAGAATATTTGTTGTATATTCATCATATTAAACAAAAATAAGAAAACATTTATAGACATAGAAATATAAAAAAAAAACTTTATAAAAATTTTTAGAGACATTTTATTTACTATCATCATCATCATCATCATCATCATAAAAAATTATCATAAAAATATAAAAAAATAAGAATATTTATCATATATTCATCATACCAAACAAAAATAAGTGTGACAAATAAAAATAATTTTGATAGACATAAAAACATAAAAAAATATTGTAAAAAAATCGAAAACATTTTATTTAATATCATCACCATAATCATCATCATCATCATCATCATCATCATAATAAGAAAAAAGCATAAATCTATCAATAACCATATGATACGACACAATGTATCATGAATATTCTGAACCTTGGACAATGGTTCAACCATTCAGATCGACAGATCATTGTCCGAATCATTGGTTTTTTGCAAAATAGCAGGTTAGGTTTTAGAGGTTTGAGTCAATTATGGGTTGAAAACACATCTGATCATATCTAATATTATTATTAGCTATAAAGTATCTTAAGAAAAGCAATTAAATCATGTATCATTATGTGTCCTAAGTCATCAAAAGAATCTTTCAGCGTGTAAGCAAAACTTSGAACAGAAAAATTGTCAAATCGGGTTGATGAGGATATTCCAATATGAATATGATCTGAATAAAACTTGTTGTTTTTATAGTTATAATGTTTGAATTTGTTAATAAAATAATATATTTTTAAATTAATGTAGTGTAATGATTTCAGATGTGATCGCATAGATGGTTTGAATCTGTTCATTAAATAAATGTTTTAATGTAATGATTTCATTTTATTAGGATGTACCTTGGCGCATGAATGCTATATGCCCGTGTGTTATTACGTGTATTATAGTACACGTGTATTGTTCTGATTTAACACCCCATTTTTTTTTATCAAATCAGTCATTCTCCCTTAGTTAATTGAATTCGCTTTTTATTTATCTATATTAGTTGGATATCAAATTCAAATTTAAATCATGATTGATTTGATTCCAATTCGCTCGGGTTATACCCCATTACCCATACATGAAACTGTTATTTCCCTCAAAATTGTTGATTTGGTCAATAAACCGCTGACAGGACAATCGAACTGTTTAAACCGTTAAATGGTTTAGCCCATTTTTTTTTGTCAAAACGGGCCATTTGTTCAGACCGTTTGACTTAGGAACTAGACCTCTGACTGGTTCGTTGTTCAGGTCGATTTTAAAAACCTTGCATAAAATGTTACTCAAACCTAGCTAAAACATTCATATTCTGAGAGTATTATGTAATTTTTTTTCAAAGCATATCAGTCCGATTCAAGGTCAAGCAGGATAGTTTCCTTAAGGCCAATCAAAAAGTTCTTTTCGTTTAGAATAAATCTTTAGACCTTGAAATTCGGTGGGATCAGTTCTAGGAATTTGGAACCAAATGCTAATCGATAATAGATTGGATAGAGTTAGTTAAAAGCTAGTTTGAAGTCAGTTCCATTCTGTTCCAAGTAAAACCTACCCATTTGCTTATCCCTAATGGGTAGTAGGTAGTAGGTAGACCTGTTCATGGGCCGGGTGGCCCGACGGGCCAGCCCGACCCCTGGATGGGCTTGAATATGTTTATAGGCCCGCGGGCTTAAATCCAGGCCAAAAAGCCCGGCCCACAATAAATTCGAGCTGGGCTCGGATTTTGTCAAAATAGCCCGGCCCGAGCCCGGCCCGGCCCGAGCCCGGCCCGGCCTAATATTAAACTTAAAATTAATTATGTGATTATGTCCATTTGAATAAATTTTTTGATTTAAGAATGTAAAATTGTGTTTTAAAATATAAAAGAAAGGGAAAAATACCATCTTGTAGGCCCATTGTTCATTTAAATAGAAAAAAAAATACTATCTGAATTTTTAATTCTAATTTGAATAGGGAAAATTATTTTTTTTTCAATTAGATCGGGCTTCGGGCTCGGACTCGGGTTTCGGGCTTTTTACCAGGGCAGGGCTCGGGCTCGGGTCTAGTATATTTTCATTAGTGACAAGTGAAAGTCTGGCCCGGCCCGGCCCATGAACATGTCTAATAGTAGGTAGTAGATCCAAGCTTTAACAAAGCTGCTCAATGGATAAGCTAATATGTTTCAATGGTGTTGAGGAATCTTGTGGGGTGATCCGAACTGTCCCTTAGAGGAGGATCCTCGAATCATCCCAGCCCTATGTTATTCCAAAATTGTTACTTACCATGCAAGCTTTTAACTAAAAAATGTTAAAATACCGATTATGGTTTGCTTTGGGCATAGGGCAAATTTCTACTAGCTAGGATGAAATTTACACAGTGAAAAAAAATGTGAGAAAGAGAGAGGAATATACAACTAGAATTGGAAGGGGTTTTATCTTATAGTTTGAATGTTGTTTATAGAAAAACTATGATATTTTAAAGAGTAAAAGACTTAAACATATCCTGAGGCTTTATAAATTGACTTAAATGTATTCAAATTTTTCTAAAAGACTTAAATATACATTATGACTCTTTCACCTTTCATTTTTTTTTCAAATTTTCAAAATATACCCTATTTTTCTTTTTTTTTTTTCAAATTCAGGTGAGTAACAGGAATATGGGTAATGTGATTAAACCTAAACAAGTAAAAATCCTAGTATAAACCGGGGGTACAGAGATATGGTTGAGAGGACAGATCATAGAGAATAAGAATGAGGGAAGAATAGGGCTAAAGTCAGTCAGATTTTCGAGTAACCCAATTACACAAACAAATTTACATAATTACCCTTGTTTATGTAACTTAAGAGCAGAAACAATAAAGACCAAAAAAGGGGAAAGGAAAAGACTAAAAAGCCTTGCACAAACCCTATAATTTAACACTCCCCCTCAAGTTGGAGCATATATATTATAAAGCTCCAACTTGTCACAAATGTACTTTATGTGTACACCATTTAGGCCTTTGGTCATTTCGTGATATATGGATTGGAGGAAATACGGATGGCTGCTTGGTTGTCACAAAACAACATAATGGGAGTTGTGACTAACATTCCCATTTCTTGTAACAATTATTTTAGCCACACCAACTTGCACATAGTGTGAGCCATGGCTCTACACTCGACCTTAGCATTACTCCTAGACACCACACTCTACTTCTTACTCTTCCAAGTAACTAAATTCCTAGTCAAAATGTTCAATAACTAGTTGTTGATTTCCTATCTATAATCGATCCTATCCAATTAGCATCTGTATATCCCTCCAATGAAAGTTTCTCTCCCTTTTTTATATAACAACCCTTGAGTTGGAGCACCCTACAAGTATCATAGTACTCTAACAATACCTTCTTTAATGGATTGACCTTGGTTCTAAATAAATTGGCTCAACAATCCAACATCGAAGGAAATGCCTGACCTTGTGATGGTTAAATAAATCAGCTTCCCCACTAATCTCCCGTGTTGTCCAAGATCAAGAAGGGGCTCCCCCTCACTATCAGACATCTTCACATTTGGGTCCATAGGAGTATCCAGTGGTTTTGCCCCTAATAGACCAGTTTCTTCCAACAAGTCAAATACATACTTTCTTTATAAGAGAGAAATTCCCCAGTTTGACCTTGCTACTTCTATGCTTAGAAAATACTTCAAGTGCCCTAAGTCCTTAGTCTGAAACTAGTTTTGTATAATTGTTTTAGTTCTTCAATGCCATATTCATCACTCCCTATAATAATAATAATAATAATAATAATAATAGACTACCAACACAAACTTCTTAGTGGTAGTATCTTTACTAAACACCGAGTGATCAACCCTACATTGTATCATCCCAAACTGTTGTGCCATACTACTAAATCTCTTTAACCAGACCCTCAAAGCTTGTTTTAGCCCATAGATCCATAGATTGTTTTCTTTAAATGATAAACATTTCCTTCCTCCCCCTAAGCAACATGACATTTTTTTTATTTTAAGTTTAATTTTTATACTAAAAATTGATATTTGAGCAAAAAAACAAAGATCTTTTGACAAAAATATAAAAAATCACAAGAAACCTAAATTACTAAAGAGAGAACCCAAATCAAATAGAAAGTTGAAAACATTGGAGAGATAGATTGGGGGAGGAAAGGTGAGGGGCATGAGGCCATGAGGGTTAGAGCAAGGTTTTAAAAGCAAACCTAGATGCTACATGGTTTTTTCTCTTTGGGTTGAATGGGCATACATATACATGTATATATTCATACCTACATTCGCTTGCATATATGCATGTATGTAGACTTGTTCATGGGTTAGGTTGGGCTTTGCCTCTTTATAAACAGAAAATGACCAGGCCTAAGCCCAAGCCTAGCTTGACCGTCAGGCCTAGATCTTGAGCCCAAGCCCAGCTCTATATAAAGCCCGAAGGTCAAGTTTGACATGTATTTTATAACATATTAGTTACATATTATATATTATATAATATCTTATACATTTAATATATATAATACTTTTTACTATTAGTTTTACTATTATATAATATTATATATATATATATATTATTAAGATATATATCATATTTTTAATGTATATTTAATATTATCGGGTCGGGTGGGACTTATTCGGAAAGCCCAAGCCTGGGCCCGAGTAAAATCAATCGTTTACCCTAGATTTTAAAAATACTATGTAATAGTATCAGACCGGGCTTGGGCTTATTTGAGAAAGCTCGAGCTCGAGCCTACGGGCTTGAAATTTTGTCCAAGCCTGAAAAATAACGGGTCAGGTCGGGCCAAGTCGTCGGACTACCCGACCCATGAATAGGTCTAATTGTATATATAAAGAATTGCATACATTAAAAATCATATGAAATAAAAATTTAAGCATCTTTTTCAATTTTTTTTTTAAATGAACCTCTCATAGCTTGGCCCGGTCCGCAGCCTATCTTGGCCCAAGGCCATGGACCAGCTCGGCCCATGACATGGTACGGGCCCATGCGGGCTCAAGTCGTGGGCCATACCAAACCGATCCCCAAAATTATCTTAGGGGAGGGAGGCATGACCCGGGATGCCCCATGGGGTGCCCACCCTCTTCATATTCAAGTCATCATATTACCCCATAACAAGATGGTAAGTGTTTAAAGTGATTTCTCTAGTTTTCATCTTTTCCTTTGTGTCAATATACAAAATTAATTTTAATTTAAACTAACTACTTAAATATATTAATTTGTATGCAGGTGTGATTTAAGAAGTTGGAAATTTGGGCAACTAAGAGCAAAACCCATCTTTTGAATTTGTTTGGCCTTTTATCTCTCTCTTGGATGTTGGGACAACTGAGAGCAAAACCTTTCTTTTGAAATTCTTTCTCTTATTAGAATACATTGCACCTTATCCATTTAAACTAGATGGTTAAACATGCATTTTTTTGTAGAAATGATTATGGGTGCTTTTGCTTTAATGAAATGAATTTTGGATGTATATTTATTTGCATATATGATTAACAATATGATATTTTGCTTAAAATACATTCTATAAGAAGAAATATGGAGAAAAAAGCACCACTAATTGGAATTGAATAATCTCAAAGGGCTGGCATATGTTGACAAAACAACCCGTCATTAATTCTATGAATATTATGGAAGAAACCATTGCTAAATATGTGAAAAAAATGTCACTATTGCAACATGTACCAATAGTTACCTCTGTTCGTAAAAGTTATACCAAGGGTTCTTTCGTCACTAACAAAGATAAAAAATGTCAAAAAAAAAATCAAAATACATATAGTAAAAAGGTTTTTACTTACAGAAATAAGCATCGGTACATTTATATCTATGAAATCTTCACTGATGGATAGGTGTGTTGGTAAAACATATACCGATGGGTTATCCGTCACTATTTCTTCATCTGTACCAACGGTTTAATACCATTGCTAGTAACCCTAAAACCGTAGGTATTGCCCATTGATTTATACCAACGGTTCCAAAATCAGTTGCTAAAACCTTACAGCCACGGTGCCTATACCTACGGAGTGATTGGTCATCGGTATAAGCCATATTAACCTATAACGATAGATTTTTTATCTTTTACCAACAGATTTAAACCGTCAGTAAATGTCCCTTCTTTTGTAGTACAAGGCGCTCATATCTTCTTCCTCCTTCCCTTCTTTTCTCTTGTTGATTTCGCTCTAAAGCCACAAGGAACTTCAAATCCTTTGGTCCTTGTTGGTTGCAAATTAAACCGGGGGCTTAATGTAGATGTTGTTTGTAACCCGTAGTGAGTCTTTAATTGTTAGAGAACTACCACCCACACCACCAAAGAAACAATTTGCACCTTACTACTATTTTTTCACCAATATTTAGGGTTGTCAACGGGTCCAGTCTGACCCGGTGGACCTGGACCGATTAGACCAATTCTGGTTCTAAAACTTGTCTAAATGGGTCGATTTTGGTTCCTAACAAATTATCCTGATTATTGTCGGGTCAAAACAGGGTCCACCATGTCCTGAAATGATTTGGACCAACCCGAGCCTATATATATATAATAACTATTTTCAAAATCGGACTAGATAGGACGGTTGGATCGGAAAAACCGAGACCTGACCGGTTCCGTTTTCCTCCAAAATTTCTTTTCCCCCCAAAACCGTTGATTTTGGTCAGCAAACCATTGAACCGGTCGATTAACCATTCGAATGGTTTTGACCGTTTTCTAATTTTTTTATTTTTTTGTCAAAACGGACCAATCGTTCGGGTCGAACCGATAACCGGACCCCTGACTGGTTCAGTCACCGGTTCATTTTTAAAAACCATGATAATAATTAATAAATTACATATCTTGTAATATTTAAATTAAAGTTGTCCAAAATGGTCATTTTGGTAGGATTTCATTCAAAACCCTACTGAAATGATTCATGAGCCTCAGCCTTTACCTTTCCTTCATTTCTTCTCCATTCGAAAGGCAATGGGGTTGCCTACAACTCCATTTGTAAACTAAGAAGGGGTTTCCTACTGCTACCTGTTGCATCTGCAACTGCAACTTCTCCATTCGTAACGAAACTAAGAAAGGGGCTGCCTGCTACCGCTGGTTGCACCTACAATTGCAACTTCTAGTAACTGAACTAAACAACCAATGAAAATGACGCTGATCAATACGGCGTCTGTCCGTCCATCTTCAGTCTCTCTTCTTTCACTGTCGTTTTTTCTTATTACATGCATGTTCTATCTCCACTATCGGGTCCATTGGTCCATCGATTAGACCCGATTGTCTCAATAACCGATCGATTCAGTTCTGGGTCCAAAATTATTGACCCTAAAGGATTTGGTTCAATTTCGGGTCCATGTTTTTTTTTATCGGTTTAAAATCAGTTTTTACCAAGTTCCGGCCCAAAATCGACCTATTGACAACCCTACTAATATTCAATATTTTTTTCTCTTCTCTCCTTCCACACTCTTCTTCTTCTTCCACCTCACTTTATCCATATGTTTCTTGCCTTGAATGGACTTTTAGGATTTTAAACTTTTTAAATGAATTCACATGTGATTTTTCATTGATGGAGAGTATATATTTAAGTCCAATGGGATCAGTCCACAAGTCTTTTTGAAAAACTTAGAATAATTAAGTAGTTTAAGTCAATTTATGAAAATTTAAGGTATGTTTAGATCTTTTACCCTTTTTAAAACTCTTAGAAACAACAGAATTTTAAGTGTCCTTTCCCTTTTATTGGAAAACTGGTTTCAATTTCTTTAACGGAGTTCAAAACACACCCTAAAAGACACTGTTCTTTCAAACAAATGCAATAGAATTATATGATTATAAACTTACAAACCTCTATTCAATCTGATTTTACTTTTGAAAAAACGTAGAAAAAACCAAACCATACATATTGATTAAAACTTCCTTAATCTCCTACTCCTATGGGATCCATTTGGTGACTAGTTGCAATATTGGAGATGATGAGGGTGCAATCCAGCCAAGCTTAGCCGAATTTCTGCATGTCTTGGCTTGGTTTGATTAAAATATTATTAAGCTTGAAGTTGAGGTTGGGTTCAATTTGAACTCTATTTCTTAGTTCAAGCTCAATTTGATTAAATATTCAATGAGCTCGAAAGCTCAAAAGTGAATATACATTTTTATTTTATATATATGATATATTTTTATAATATATTATAAAATATATTTTTATATTCTATAATATATATATACATGCATGTGTTAATCGAGCTAGGCTCGTAAGGTTTCGAGCCAAACTTTTTACTGAAAGAGCTCGAGTTTGAATAACTAATTGAGCTTACCTTGATATTTAAACTTAATTAGAGTCAAACTCGAGAGGAGCCTAATTGAATTTGAGCCCAAGCTATTCAATTAGAGCTCGATTCGATTGTAGCCCTAATTTTAGACATGCATGTAGCATGTGGCAAGTTTAAGGAGGCTTTGACCCATATGCGGCTCTTTTCTTTAGAATGAAAATATCAGGGATCATTTACTAAAACACCTTGTAGTTTCATGAATTTATTAAAACCTATCTTATTTGCATTTTACTAATATTATTCCCTATAGTTTGCAACCAATTTATTTTATCAACATTTCATTATATGAAAGTGGAAAATGATAGTTTTAACCCTAACATCCATTCAAACAAATTTAATTAAAAGAAAATATAAATGAATTGTTCTTTCCCCTAATAAAATATGGGCAGAATTTTGTTCTCTATTCAAAGAAGGAAAATATGTTGTTGCAGACAAAGAACCCAACTTCCATTGTTCTCTCTTCTTCTTCATTTGTTAAACGATATCCTTTGTCCAAATCCTTTTAAAACATTCGAGGCAACTTATAAATAACCATTTATGAAAGTGAAAAAAAAATTTGCAAATAAGAAGGATAAAAAATTGTAGGCAAAATTATCTTTTAGAAAAACACATCAATTATACAATCAAATTGACCATTCTTCAGTTAAAAAGAATCCTAGTAATTAAGAACTATGATACTTATTGATAACCCTCTGTTATAGACTTTTGTAACCCAATAACCTGCATTATATATATCACAACTAGACAACTAGCAACAATAGCAGAGTTGGATCAATGAAAACTTTCTTTAGAAAATGAGATTTTAGAGTTCTTTAAAAAATGAATTAAGTTGAGTGTTTCAAACTAAATGCAACAAGTTATTAGCATTACTTGAAAGAGAGATGCAAGCGGATTTATGAAGGTAATGGTTCTACTGCTCGTTCTCTTATAAAGAATAAAAGAAGATAGGAACCCTCTTGTTCTTCAGGTTTTGAACATTCTTATAAAATCCCCATCCAAACAAAAATTTAAATGGGTAACCTTGGCATTAGTGGAGGTGGAGGTGTTCTAAGAGACTATAATGGTATTTCCTTTGTTAAATTATAGTGGTCTATAGTCCTAGTTGTTTCCTATATTTGGTTTTATTTTGTATAAGGGGTAGGGTGGAGTTTGTGAGTAGGGGTGTCAATTGGACTGGATTTGGTCCAATCCGATCCAGTCCAATGTGAGTCCATTATAAATGGATCAGGTCCAATCCAATCCAATGAATGTTTTAGACCAATTTAGAACGATCCAGTTCAATGTCTAGACTGTCTAATCTGGTCAAATTCATTTTGATTTTAGATTAATTGGTTTCAACCAGAATCCGGCCCATTGACACATATATTGTTATCCTATATCAATGGACCAGATACTGGCTTAATCCAACCCAATCCAATATAAATTTGTTACAGACAAACCAGATCCAATCCAATCTAATAAATATTTTAAATCAGATTGGTCCAATCCAATATGTCTTGTTGGTCCATCCAATTGATTTTGGACTAGGGGTCGAATCCAAAACCGGTCCATTAACACCCTTATTTGTGAGGGTGAGAATTCTGTACTTTGGGAATGGGACAAAGGGGGGCTACATCATCTCTTGTAATTTTATATCTCCCTTCCAATGATAATGGACTATGTTAGTCATTAATGCATGTGGACCACAATCACTCACTCTCTCATATCGTTATTATAAGGGAGGGGGAGTTGGTCAAGTGGAAAGTTGTTCTCATGCATTGACCAACAATCTTGCGTTCGTTTGTTGGTAATGATGGTCGTGTATAAGTGCATTTTCCAATGGTATCACTACTACTTTTGTAAATGAATTTTCCTGAGTGGAAACTAATAATTATAAATTTTTTCAATAAAAAATGCCTCTCCTAAATGAACTTATACCGTAATAAATTTCATAAAGAACGGTAAGGGGCACTTACCCAAATAAGTGTTATCTGGGAAATACTTACTCCGATTAGCACATTTATCTAGATAATTGGGTTATCCAAAAACAAATGAAACCTTTAGGGGTGGATTCGAACCGAGTCGAGCTGAATAGATAATTATTTGACCTCGGCTCACCAAGGTAGTAAAAGGCTCGATCTCGAGCTCGAGCTCAGTTCGAATTAGAACCTTGAGCTCGAGCTCAGCTCGAGTCAAAGCTTGTAAGCTCGAGCTCGGTTCGGCTCGAGCTTGACTTGAGAAAAATGTTTTATAAAAGTAAAAAGGTTATATATAAAAAATATTTTTATTTGATATTTAAAAAATTAAGAACTATAATAATTAGTTATTATTATATATAAAAATAAAATATTATATATATAATATTTTCTATAATTTTATATTATTATTATTATTGTATGTATGTATGTATATATGTATGTATGTATGTAGCTATTCGAGCCGGCTCACGAGCCGAGCTTTATTAGGCTCGATCTTGGCTCAAAACTCGGTTGAAACTGAGCCGAGTCGAGTTTTTCACGAGCTGAGCTCGAATAACTTGGTAAGAGCTCGACTCGTGACCACCCCTAGGACCTTAGCATTTATGACTGGTGTGGGGTATTATCATTGGTTCCACAGCAGACTAGATAGTCATTGCATTCAGCTAATCTAGATTACAATGTGAAGTAATGGAGCATCCACCCAGTTAAGCCCAAAATAAAAAAAGGAAGCTGTCTTTGGATAGGGAAGACATGATACTGAAAAAGAACCCAGATTTTCTACTCGCTTTCTCTACCCACACCCTACCCATTACAGCCACACATCTCACAATACAAAATGACGATGTGTGGCTGCAATTCAAGATGGATAGGGTGTGAGTAGAGAGTAGTGAGCAGAAAATCCAATTTAACTGGAAAAACTTACAACCAATCAACTGGCATTAGGATCCTATCAGGTGGGTTTTAACTAAAAAAATCATGGCCATTGTGATTGGTCAAAGCCTAAATTGGATGAAAGTTCAAAAAATTGCTCCAACAAATTAAAAATACCTTTATGAATGGGGACCTCTTTTGTAAATCCTTTCAGCCTTTTTCTTGTCTATTTATTTGGACAATAGATTGCAGGCCCACTCATTAAACAAACAATATCCCAATTTCAACAAACCATCACTCTCATGAAAGACAAACAATCCATGATTACGAGTCAAAGTCTTTTAGCCAAAAGGCAAGGAAAAATGGCCGTATAGAAAGTTTTCATATTGAGCTTTTGGCTTTAGCATATGAAAGGCTTTTGGCTTTTTATAAAAGCCTCTTTTTGTAGCTTCTCAAAACAGTTCAGTGAAAGCAATTCAACCCAAGATTCGGCCCCCCAAACCGACCCCTGTCTTTGGAGCGGCTTTCTAGACAAGCTTCTTTGAGTGGCTTCTTGAAATCAGCTGAATTAAAGCAATTATACAATAAGGTGATATTTGATAAATCTGAAGTCTGAAGTTGGAAAAAACAAATAATTGTTATTTGGATCTAAAATCTTAAAAGAAATAGAAATAGTTTTTACTTTTTAAAGGCTCTAAAAAGATAAGATCATTTAAAGCAATTCTCCTACATTTGAAACTGTAAAATTTATTATTATACCCTTGCAATTGACCATTTGATAATATTATAAATTGTTAGAGACACCAGARGTAGCATCCATTATGGTGCACCCGTGCATGGGCCCATGTGTAAAGCACAACCAAAGAAGGAAGATTTGCTTCCTTYTATGGCTGAACCGGTTAAGGAAACTGAAATTAAACATATTGCCAATTCTGCTACTAATCTATAATATAAAGATTTGTTTCTATTATTTGTATATATTTCCTTCTATTTTTTATTATATTCTCTCTCATTTTTTTTGTTCTTTCTTATTGGTGTAAGTTACGACTCTTGTAATTGGCATTATTTCAATATAAATATAATAAACCCATGCCAATTTGGATGGGTCAATTCATTCTCCCTTAACCTACTTTATAAATAATAAAAATAATATTAAATAAAGTAGTATTCTATGAATAAACAAATATTGTGATTAGTTGAAATAAATAATTATCTATTACTTAATTAATAATAATATTTATTATTATTATTATTATTATTATTATTATTAAATGGGTCATTTACTAAAATGCTCCCTATAGTTTCATGAGTTTAGTAAAACCTACCTATAGTTTGTGTTTTATTAAAACATCCTCTATAGTTTATAATCAATTTACTTAATCGACCTTCCATTCTTGCCCTAATAAAACAAGGGCAACCATTCTATTTTCTCTATTTGGTCAATTTTGCTTTCTATACAAAAAAGTGTTAGGGATACTTTTGAATAAACAACCATGGATCCATAACCTTGAACATTTTTCCACTCAATTTAGGGGTACTTTTGGAATAAACAACCATGGTTTCATACCCTTAAACATGTTCCACTAGTTTAGGCGATCATGTTACTATTATCAGATGCCATAACAAATGGTTCTTAATGAAAGATTGATTAAGTAAATAGTTTGCAAACTATAAGGGATGTTTAAGTAAAATACAAACTATAGGGTAAGTTTAAGCAAATCTGTGAAACTATAGGGGGTGTTCTGTAAATAACCCTTATTAAATAGATGATAGTAATGAGGGCATTAACATCATTTTTTCATGTTTGAAACGCATCTAATTTTGGTAAGACATTGATGTCTTACCATTTCAGATTTGAATTTGTGTTTTAGATCCTCTAATTAGACCTAAACCCAAATGCCAATGAGTTTGAAAAAGCAAAGTTTTCAGACATCAGACATCTTAAACGTTTTATCAAATATCACCTATCCATTTGTAGAATTCTTATAGTTTTAAGATGTGCCCCACATASAAATCTAAGTTATATTTGGTGAAAAAAAAAATCAAAAGCTTAAGTACACTTCTGCTCAACCAAGAATATAGATAAACTGATTTTAGTAGCTTTTCGAGAGTGGCTCTCTTAGAGAAGCCAAATTCTAATAGAATTTTCAAAGAAGTTCAACCAACATAGTTGCTGAAACCTACTCTAAAATTTGGTAATTGCAATCACCTCTCCTGAACTTTCTGACACTTAAGTAGACCCCCTCACAAAAAATGTCCAAAATACCTATGCGTGGTTGGTTTCTATAGAAAAATAGTAATACAAACTTTATCAACAACAAAAAATAGAGTTTAAAGTTGCAATTTTACCTTTGAGCCATTGATATGAATAGTAATACAAACTTTCTAACACTCTACAAATTTGTATTTGTACTCTTTCCAAACTGAGCCAGAACTTTACAAATTTGTATTTGTACTTTTTCCAAATTAAGCCCAAGGGAAAATTTGGAAAGCAAATCAATTTTGGAAAAGAGATTGGAAAGGCTTAGGACAGTGATTAATATAAAGAGAAAATTTGGAAAGTAAATATTTTGATCATTCTTCATGCCTTTTGCTAGAGGGGTCTACTTGTGATTGTGTCTAAAAGTTCAAGRGAGGTGACTGCAATTACCAAACTTCATGGAAAGTTTTAAAAACTTTAGGAGAGGTTTTAGCAATTTATCCTAAGGCTCTATTCGTTTTTCGGGAAATAAGAGGGGGAGAAAATTTTACTATATTCTGATTTTAATAAGCTTTGGACCATATGATAAAGTTGATTTCCCTACATATGATATACATCTCCTTGGTGAATAGGAATGGCAATGGGGCTTTGTCAGACCCATACTTGACCCCAAATTTAAATCCCCTGCCTCGAACCCTAGCGGGGTGAAAAAAACTAACCCCATCCCCGCCCTCATAAGGAACGAGGATCCCCAACTTTGCCCCACCCCACTCTAGTCATTCTTATTTGTATATTTATTAATTTATTTTTTTATTTCTTTAAACCTACCTAGAACTATTTTATATTGTGTAATATAATATAGTATAACATATTATATTATATTATATTATATTATATTATATTATATTATGTTATATAATGTAGTAGGGGCGGGGTCATGGTTGGGGATGGGGCAAGGTGGATAAATACGTTCCTGCCCCATCCTTGACCCTAAAGTTTTAGGTTTTCCCTGAAACCCGCCCCAAACCCCGATCACTGGTGGATAAATCATGGTTTTCAAAACCGGACCATAGGAATCGGTCAAGTGATTGGTTTCGATTTTCCTCAAAACCAGATTTTCTTCAAAAATAGTTGATTTTGGTAGGGAAACCGTTGACCCGGACTGTTAATTGTTCGAACGGGACCATTTTTTTTTATTTATTATTTTTGTCAAAACGGGCTGATCATTCAGTTCAAACGGTCGAACCGTTCAACCCGGTAACCTGATCCCTGACCAATTCGATCTCCGAGTTAGTTTTAAAATCCATATTAATTTTCTCACTTAAATAAAAATTTAGAAAACATAATTAGAAAAATTTACCCACTATAACACTATCATCAAATATAATATGAATAATTAAACTTACCCGAATAAATATTTCACATTTTCCCATAAGTACATTGAAAGTGGACTTTTAAAAAATCAAGGAGAGATGTGAGGCTATCGAAAATTCGTGAAGATGCATTTACTGGCTACCAAAAAGTTAGCCATCCGCACCTCACACACGGCAGAGTGCACAGAAACTACAAACAATACACACCGACGTCCACCGTTATATTAAACCGTTTCACACCTATTCACACTTCTCACAAATGCATCTTACACCACGCATGTGAAATATTCTACGTGCGGCCAACTTCAATTCCCATGAGTGCCATGCCAATGTTTCTCATAGTCGCGCTACACTGAATCATTTCCAAGATCGAAATCTAAGATTCTGTAATTGAATCAGCATTCAGCAGCTACCACTGCATCTTAGAATTTACAGATGGCTTTGGTTTCTTTTTTGGGAAAATCATAAATGCAGCTTTTTCGTGTCCTGAGGACACGTGGCAAATATAGTATGTGCCTAGACCTTGAGTTCAGACTTTAAAGCCCCGACCCCCGAAACTTCACTCGTTCGTTTCATTCCACGCAGCTCCCCGTCTGAGATTCCATCCATGGAGCGAAGAGGTGGAGATCACAATGAGAACGGTAGCTACATCTTCTCCGATCTGTCGGACCGCGACCTGTCGGACGGGAAGGCCGACAAGAAGCGATTGGAAGACGATGAGAAGGAGTCGATTGAGCGGATCTTCGACAGCCAAGAAATTCCCCCATGGCAGAACCAGCTCACGTTGAGAGCGTTCGCCGTAAGCTTCCTTTTGGCGATTCTGTTCAGCTTCATAGTGATGAAGCTCAATCTGACGACTGGGATTATACCTTCTCTGAATGTCTCCGCGGGTTTGCTTGGTTTCTTCTTTGTTAAGACGTGGACGAAATTTCTTGAAAAATCTGGAATGCTGAAGCAGCCCTTCACCAGACAGGAGAACACCGTCATCCAGACTTGCGTTGTCGCCTCCTCCGGCATCGCCTTCAGCGGTATGTCCTAAATTCTACTGGCGGTTTTCGGTTATCTCTCTCTCTCTCTCTGCAAAAACCGCTAGAGGTTTTGTCTTTATTATCGGTTCTCTTTTGTTTTCTAGAGTAGGAGAAGAAAAAGTGTTTTATCATCAGTTTCCACAGGCAGTAGTAGCAGTTCATTTGAACCAGACAATCGTCACCGTTGATTTGGTATACCGACCACTTGAGATTCTGTGGTTATATCAAATTGCCAACAAATCAACGGTGGTGAATATTGTCGCCGATGCTCGTATAGCCACCTGTTATTGCCGGTGATGAAGCTGTTTGGACAATCACTAGTCCCGTGCTTCGTTGCCGGTAACATCGGCGTAATTTTTGTCTAGGATCCGTTAAAGCTTTCGTAATGATCCGACTTCCGAGTCATCGGACAAAGTCGTCGTAGGTTAATACTGTAGATCAGTATTATCTAATTCTTCGGAAATGACTAATAATGATTCATCGACCTCTCAGTAACTTGGCCGATCGTCATTAAAGATTGATCATGTGATCCAATAAAACTGGATTGATTATTCAGCCTGTTAACCAGTGGGGGGGGGGGGGGGGGTCAAGAGTTTGTAACCGTCTGATCTAGGTAGAATATAGATGATTTTCACTCCGGGCGCACTAATTGCGTGGGACAGGTTGGGTTGATCTTTTCTCGTGACTCGTGAGATTCCAGATTCCTGAATCTTGGTTTTAATGGGGAAAGTGATGCTTGGCTTCTGGGTCTTTGATGGGGAAAATGATGCTTGCGGCCTTGGAGTGTCGTTGTCGGAGCTTTTGGTGATATCCTCATATCCTCCTTCGCTAGCTGCGAGTTTAGAGTGGCGCCACACGGCCCACTGGGCGTGCCCCACCCCACATGCACACTTCACCGTGCATTGGGAATATTGCTGTACACGATTGAGATGTCTTGTGGGGCATGCCACATATGCGTTCTGTGGCTGCCGTTGTAAATTCGGCAAGTGTTCAGATTGGCGCCCCACATGCTCCCTACGAGGCACGTCCCACCATCCCACTTACACATCTCACAGCGCATTAGAGACATCCAAATACACAATTGGGATGGATGTCTTGTGAGGTGCGCGTGGTGTGCGCAGTGATTCTCACGACATATTAATTGATCTTTCACCGTTGAAATAGTTGGCGGTGCCAGATTGTCTATTAAACTTTAACGTATGTAAAATATGACAATGGGCGAACTTTTTAATTTTGGTAATAAAAGCTGAACAAAAAGCAGAACAATCACAATTAATGAACAACTGTGAAAAACGCTGAACAGAAAGATATGTGGGTTAGACTTAGTAGTATAAAGGAGCGAGCCGTTATCTAGATATGACAATGAGTAAGATGGGCCTAAAGCCAGGCCTACCATTAGTATGTTAAAATAATTTTTTTTTTCATTTTTTCTTGTTGAGCCCATGGATGGAATATGGACTTGGGATCATACAGGAGTAGCCTAGAAATCCCTGGTCCAGGTGTGTGTGCTTTGCCTAGACCAGTTATATTAATTACTCTGGTTTTGGAGTCTTGGGTTTAGGTAAACCCTAACCCAACTCGAGTTTTTGAACGGGCAACCCTAATCCAATCTGAGCTTCCTTATATTTGGTTGAGTTCATTCCATTTTGTTTTTCAAAGATGTTTTTTCCTTAGACTTGGATTAGTCAATTAAGGTTGATTAATTTAGCATAGGTATACAACGTTCTGGTGCTTTGGGAATAAAAAAATCATAAGCTTCAATCTTTACAGGGCCTCAATTCTAACCAAACTAAAAGTCAGGTTTGGTTCATATTTTTTAACCTAATCTAACTCTTAGGCCTAGTCTTGGGAAACAAAATTGGTCCTTATGGGCTATAGTCTGTCTTAATTCTTTCTGATCTAATTTGGGCAAATAGAGTTGAAAGAAATGCTAACTGCTAGGATTAATTCAAGCCTACTTGAAGCTGGTCTCCAATTTGAAGCCCAGCTGCACTTGAACACAACTGCTACACTCTCAAGGTACTACCTCACACTCACATAAATTGAGTCAGTGTTTGGTAAGGGTCAGCCACGGTTCAGGTTAGATTTCGCTCCGTCACATTTGCTAAGATTAGTGCATATACGAATTACGAAGATGATCTGATAAGAATCCATAATATTTGAATTGGATTTGGACCATTTGGTATTCAATAGATATGTCATATGTGAAACACAGATTCGGTTTTTGATCCATTTAAATATCCAGATATCTGATTCAAATCTGGTTTGGTTTGAAACTCGGTAAACCTATACAAAACTAGCATACACCTAAGAAGAAATCATGCATTATAGACAGACAATAGTAGGTTTTTAATAAACTCCCAAATCCAACTTAATCCTAAAGAACTTTAAATAAAAATTCTGAAAGGGTCTAATATCCCCCTTCTCTGTCTTTCCATATGGATTCAACTAATTTAATTAGTGGATCACATTTTGGAATATCATCCTATCCAATTATTGTTAAGCAGATACCCAAATCTGACTCGAACAAATCAAACTTGAGTTTGAATCATGTTAGTTCCATCCATTTGCATCCTTTTGCTAGAAATAATACTAAGATACCACTACCAAAAAATAATATTGAGATTTAAAAATCGATGTAAGGGGTATTACGATCCACAAATCTGATCCTTTTGATTTAATACATTGGGTAAAATTGCCCAACACGAAGGTATTAAATCGAAACCAAACTAAGCCAATGTAAAGGCGGTTTTCCATGATGCAGCCAAAAGAGTTGATTTATGAATTATGATGATGAATTGTAATGGTGATAAACTGATGATAAAAGAACATAATTGTAGATTAAGTATTGCCACCTAAGTTCACCAGTTTTATTGTGTTATTCTTGTATCTAATCCTTGACTTGTAAGTATTTAACATATCCTTTTTTATCACTATGTTTAGCATATTCGTTGCTATTTATCTTTCTTTATCTTCTTTATCTGTTGCTTTTTCTAATGCATTTTGAATAATTTGAATTTATCAGGAGGATTTGGGAGTTACCTTTTTGGAATGAGCTCTGCTGAGGCGAAACAATCAGCAGAAACTGGTGCTGCACAAAATATTAAAGACCCAGCACTAGGGTGGATGATTGGATTTCTATTTATTGTTAGTTTTCTTGGTCTCTTCTCAGTGGTTCCCCTCCGGAAGGTACTTTCCAGGAACTTGTTGGATTTCTCTTTTTTGTTAGTTTTCTAATACTGAGTCGTGACTCAGTATGGTTTATACATGAGAAAGAAAAGGACTAATGAAAGGTAGTTTTGCAACTAAGAACGGTTGGCTTGTCATAGGATATATGTATTCAAAACCTAAATTTAAGTGGTTTCCCAAAACTGAAATCTCAAACTACTGAACTAGTTAACGGAACTGGACTTGAAACCCAACGCAAATAGTATTTGGCTATGAGTTTTTCAAACCTAGCCCAGTTCCAGTTGTAAATCCCAAACCGCCTGACAAACTCAATTCAGGTTGAGCCTCACATAGAATCATTGCTTTCGGGTTACAAAATTGACTCATGCTGTGAATTCTACTTGGGAATCTCGTGAATTCTTAGTACTAGACGTTATAGTTCACTAGTCTTTGGTAGGTTAATATTGTTCATAAGAAAGCGTGAAGAGTAAAGCCATCCTTCTAATCTGAGTTGAAAAGATACTATGATTTTGCAGCACTGAAATTCTTATCTCATCCCTCCAATTCATCTGTCCTGGTAGCCATTTATCCCACTCAACCTCTCTCTTTTTTATCCATTCAAACATAAAAGGATCCACAATGAGTTTTGTTCCATGCCGTTTGTGTTCTTCCCATTATCTTAAGCCTTTTGTTGTTCCCAATACAAACTTTGTGAGACAATTTCTAATGCTTGAAGCTACAATATTATGAAATAGACAATCATTCTGGAACATCAAACTTGATTTTCCCCCTGTTTGAAGATTATGCTGCTTAGAACCTTACGTTTATATGATTGTCCTCAGATCATGATCATTGACTTCAAATTGACTTACCCAAGTGGCACTGCGACTGCACACCTTATCAATAGCTTCCACACTCCCCAAGGAGCCAATTTAGCAAGGTTAGATTTAATTGATAAACAATACTAGAATGTTTACCTTAAAATTTGACTGATTGAACATTGGGATGTTCTGATGATTTTTTTCCTTTCATATTATCCAGGAAACAAGTCAGAGCATTGGGAAAGTTCTTCTCCTTCAGTTTCCTATGGGGTTTCTTCCAATGGTTCTTCACTGCAGGGGATGATTGTGGCTTTTCAAACTTCCCTTCACTTGGCCTCAAAGCCTACCAGAACAAGTATGTATAATGTTACTACTCTCAGATCGATTAGTAACATTATGAAATTGATTAGCTAAATTGGAGTTCAGTTGATTTCACCATCCAAAGAGTTTAGCAAAGCTTCTTCCATGAACAAACAGAGTGTTCAAGCCTTATGCAATCCTGATTGCATGTCTTCCCTTGGTGCTTGCATCTTTCATGGAAGAAGCAAAAATGAACTCCATCAAAAATTGGTTTTTTAACAACTCATGTTGCCACCTTTACTTGGTTTGAACCGACTCCGTCTTTAAGCAACTCATTGGGATGATTAGTATCCAATCTTTCTCATTTTAAATATTTAACTTGAATCATTGGTCATTTTTCTACCTACTATTTGAAAAGAAATTTGATTACAAATTCATTTAAATTTGGTAACATGACAATGGAATTTTTTGGTCAAGTTTCTAAATTCCAAAGTTTACATAGATATAAGCTCTTTTAAGTATCTAACCTCCTTTCATTGTTCGAATTTTTGGTTATTTTAATCAAATAAACAGGTTTTACTTTGATTTCTCTGCTACTTATGTGGGAGTTGGAATGATCTGTCCATACATCATAAACATATCTTTGTTAATTGGAGGGATTCTCTCATGGGGTGTCATGTGGCCTCTCATAGATGCTAAAAAAGGTGATTGGTATTCTGCAGACCTCTCTAAGAGCAGCCTCCATGGCCTTCAAGGTTACAAGGTAATCTCATCTCCCCTTGCTTCAATATAAGATAGCTTTATATAACATCTAAATTGTCCCCTACTCCCATTGCGCCCCCACCCCCTGCAAAAAAAAAAAATAATCAAAATCAAAAGAATATAAAAAATGTCAGTTATATTAATGCAACTCCCCCTACTTTGATTGCAGGTATTCATTGCTATTGCCATGATCTTAGGTGATGGCCTTTACAACTTCTTAAAGGTCCTAAGTAGAACTCTTATTGGCTTGTTTCACCAACTTCGTAACAAAGAGGCCGGGATTGTTCTCCCAATAGCTGGCCGACCCTCTCCTCCAAGCCCAACTATTTCTTATGATGACCAAAGGCGAATCCAACTATTCCTCAAGGACCAAATTCCTACATGGTTTGCAATAGTAGGTTATGTTGTTATTGCTATAGTCTCCATTGTAGCCCTTCCTCACATTTTTCCCCAGTTGAAGTGGTACTATATCGTGGTCATCTATGCATTGGCACCTACATTAGCCTTTTGTAATGCATATGGGTGTGGGCTCACTGATTGGTCCCTAGCCYCAACCTATGGGAAGCTTGCCATCTTCATTATTGGGGCATGGGCTGGGGCAGGACATGGTGGGGTTATTGCTGGACTTGCAGCCTGTGGTGTAATGATGAACATTGTTTCCACAGCCTCTG
>NW_010729299.1:785442-809469 GCF_000365185.1 Nelumbo nucifera | reverse complement strand
TTGCATCCACACCAGGTAATCCTGCCACAGCTTTCCATGTTGCTTCTCACGACCTTGACTCTCCATGGATCATTGATTCTGGAGCGTCAAAACACATGACTGGTATGTCCTCTTTCTTCCAAACTTATCACCCTCTTTTCGGAAGAAATAAAGTGAGACTAGCTAATGGATCATACTCTCCCATAGCTGGTCAAGGAACTCTCTCTCTTCCCCTTGGCCTTACTCTTTCTAATGTTCTTCATGTTCCAAAATTTCCTATGAATTTGTTTTCAGTCAGTAGTGTTACAAATTCCTTAAACTGTTCCGTGACTTTTTTCCCTTCCTATTATGTGATTCAGGATTTGACCTCGGGGAGGACGATTGGTAGGGGTCGTATGGTTGATGGACTCTATATGTTGGAGAATACGGCTGGCCTTCTTGTTACAAAGTCTATGAGTCAGTTCAGAAAGAGTAAATGTATTTATGGCATTGTCGTTTAGGTCACTTGTCTTTTGAGTCGTTGAAAGTTGATTTCCCAGAACTGTGCAAGTCCGTTTCCATTTTCAATTTTTCTTGTCAAACGTGTCAGTTAAGCAAGCATTGTAGAACTCAATTTCCTCAAAGAAATAGTAAATCTGAGTTTCCTTTTCACATTGTGCATTCGGATGTGTGGGGCCCTGTTACTTTACCTTCATTGACGATTATTCCAGATACACTTGGGTATATCCAATGCAAACCTGTGAGGAAGTACCAAAAATTATCCAAGATTTTCAGTGGATGGTCTTCACCCAATTTCAGACCGAAATTCAAATATTTCAATCAGACAATGCAAAAGTGTTTTTTCATAGTGACCTCACGGTGTTCTTTGCTTCACATGGCTCACTTCACCGGAGCTCTTGTGCCCGCACGCCACAACAAAATGGTGTGGCTGAACGGAAGGACCGTCACCTTCTTGAAGTGGCACGGGGTTTACTACTCCACATGAATGTACCCAAACATTTTTGCCTTGAGGTTGTCCTTTGTTCTACATACTTCATTAACCGAATGCCCTCTCGTTGGTTAGAATACAAAGCTCCACATCGGCTTCTCTTTCCTAAGGCCCCTCTTCTTTCTATTCCTCCTCGTGTTTTTGGTTGTCGGTGCTTTGTCCAAAACCTTTCCCCCACCCGGGGAAAATTGGACTCTCGTGCTATCCCATACATAACAATATGTCTACAGAATTATGAAAATACCCCTACGGGTACTAAGCCTGTGTATAGTACATATAATACACCTGTTAACACACTGCAACAGAATAGAGTAGTTGAGAGGAAAAACAGACACATTGTGGAGGTGGCAAAAAGTCTTATGTTGTGTGCTTCAGTTCTTGTACATTTTTGGGGAGATGCAGTTCTTACAGCCGTGCATTTGATTAACCGTGTTCCTTCACGGACTTTGGGGTTTAAGGTGCCATTTAGTCTTCTTTTTCCAGATGGGGAGATATTTCACGTACCTCTGAAGGTTTTTGGTTGTGTTTCTTTTGTTCACATTCTTGGTCCCCATCGCAAGAAATTGGATCCTAAGACCAAGAAATGTGTTTTTCTTGGGTATGCTCAGAACCAAAAGGGGTATTGCTATTATGACCCAGTGTCGAGGAGCAGATTTGTCACTATGGATGTTACCTATTTTGAATCCACCTTCTCGAGTGGTTCTCCTCAGGAGGAGAGTTTTGGGGAGAACTTAAAATCTGCTCCTCTTCCTATTTCTTTTGTGCCTCCATCAGTTCCATCATCAGTTCAGCCAGCACATCCATCAGTTTCACTACCTGGGCCACTACGGGCAGCCATACAGGAATATTAGCGTCAACAGACGATGGTTGACTCCACACATCCTCAACCCACACCATTCTCTATCAGTCCTTCTGAAACTCCAGATTCAACAGATACAGTTCCAGGTATTCCTCTTGAGCCTGAGTCTGCTATGTTTTCTAATGATAATGTTCCTGTACCTAACACCATTGTTGCAACTGATCCCACTGGCCTTGATCTTCCCATTGCACTTCGTAAAAGGAAGAGAAAGTGTACAGCCCATTGCATTTCACACCATCTTTCCTACAGTGCCTTATCACCCTCCTATCGTGCTTTCCTTTCTTCCCTAGATTTTGTGTCTATATCCAGGAATGTTATTGAGGCTCTCTCCAAACCTGAGTGGAAAATAGCTATGCAAGAAGAGATGGAAGCCTTGGTTAAAAACCAAACTTAGGAAATAGTTGATCTCTCTCCAGACAAGGAGACAGTCGAATGTAGATGGGTATTCACAGTGAAGTATAGGGCCGATGGCAAGATAGAGAGGTACAAGGCAAGGTTGGTAGCAAAAGGGTATACTCAGACCTATGGTGTTGATTATCTGGAAACCTTTACCGATAGCTAAGATGAGTTCAGTTCGTATCCTTTTATCTCTGGCAGCCACCTATTCATGGCCCTTGTTTCAGCTTGATGTCAAAAATGCTTTCCTCAATGGTGATTTACGAGAGGAGGTATATATGGACATTGTAGCAGGCTTTTATGAAAATGTTGGTAAAGGAAAGGTGTGCAAACTCATAAAATCTCTATATGGCCTGAAACAGTCACCTAGGGCTTGGTTTGACAGGTTCAGAGGGGCACTTATCCGTTTTGGATACACTCAAACCCAATCTGATCACACCCTCTTTGTAAAGAGGACAGATGCTCTGGTGTCAATTTTGATTGTATATGTGGATGATATAGTGGTTACAGGAAATGATCTGGTGGAGATTGATGATCTCAAAAAATCATTGCAGCAAGAATTTGAGATTAAAGATCTTGGTGAGCTCATATTCTTCTTGGGGATTGAAGTTGCAAGATCCAAGCATGGGATCTTTATCCCACAGAGAAAGTATGTACTTACTAGGAAGATGGGGACCAAACCAGAAGACACTCCTATTGATCCAAATTACAGAATTAATAATGTGGATGGTGAGTTGGTAAGAGATGTGGGGAGATATCAAAGAAAGGTGGGGACTGCTATATTTGTGTATGACACGACCAGATATTTCTTATGTTGTCAGTGTTGTGAGTCAGTACATGCATGCACCTCAGGTTCAGCACTGGGAAGCTATTGAGAGAATACTTGCATATCTGAAAAAGCACCCCGGCAGAAGCATTCTTTTCTCAAATCATGAGAATCTGAAGCTAGAATCCTATACAGATGTAGACTGGGCAGGATGCTTAGATGACAGGAGGTCTACATCAGGAGTGTGTACCTTTGTAGGTGGAAATTTGATCTCTTGGAAGAGTAAGAAGCAAGCGGTTGTGGCAAGGTCAAGTGCAGAGGCTAAGTATAGATCCATGGCTCATGGTATCTCAGAACTTCTTTGGATTAGATCTCTTTTGAGTGAGATTAGGGTAAAAGCAGAGGAACCTATGATGTTGTACTATGACAATCAAGCTACAATCAATATTGCCCACAATCCAATTTAGCATGAAAGGACAAAACACATTGAAGTTGATAGACACTTTATAAGAGAAAGGGTAACAACTGGAGAAGTCTGTTTGCCTTATGTCTCTTCAGAGTTGCAGTTGGCTGATGTTCTCACTAAAGGGGTGGCAAAGAACAAGCTTGAACATGATGTACGCAAGTTGGGAATGTGTGACATTTACTCCCAACTTGAGGGGGAGTGTTGAAGATGTTTTATGTTAGTTGTTAGATAGGAGGTGGGGACCACAGTAGTTATGTGAGTCCAAATTTTATTATGTTTTTGGGTCTTATATAGGTTGTTTTATGTTATGCGGCCCTATAAGGGCATAGTTGTCTTTGTACTGTTCTATTATTTTTGGTATAAATAATAAGTGAAGGGGGGCGGCCACATCATTGCTCTCTTTTCTTTCAGGATCTCTTCTTCTCTTCTTCTCCTTCTCTCTTCAAGAAACTACTTTTTTGTTCATATTTTTTAAGTTCAGCAGATTTCTACTATAAGGACAAACGAATGACTTTTGAGTGATAAGATTGTAGATCTTATACCCTTTTTGGGTCCTAGAATAACCAAGAAAGATACACTTAGTAGAACATGCGTCCAACTTGTCTAAACCAAGGCCTAGATTATGAACAAAGCACACACACACAAAAGACCATAGGAGCTAAGGGGTATGGAGACAAAGTTGGGAACAAAATAAAAAAGGGAGAGACCAACCATTAAGAATGAACGAGGGCATCCAATTAATAAGAAAACAAGTCGTAAGTACCGCATCACTCCAAAACCATTTAGGTACATTTATATGATGGAGAGACCGAGTTGTCTCAAGGAGATGACGGCTCTTTCTTTCAGCCTCTCCATTTTGTTGGGGGTGGATGCACACGAAGTCTGATGAATGTTGCCATGTTGTTCCACATATTGTTGAAAGGAATTAATAAAATATTCTTGGCCATTATCTGAACGAAGAACTTTTATTGGAACACCAAATTCCATGTGTATTTCAGCATAGAACTTTTGACAAATAGAAAATAATTCACTCCTTTCTTTTATTAAATAAATCCATGTCATCCTTCAACAATCATCAACAAAAATGACAAAATACTTATAACCATTATAGGACTCAATTCTAATCGGACCTCAAACATCTGAATGGGCTAAAGCAAAATGACTCAACATACCACTATCAACCCTAGGACTAAAGGAAACCCAATGGTGTTTCCCATACTGACACAAACAAGGTTTCAAATTTTGATACGATATGGCCGGTACAGGGTGTATCATATCATATCCTTAAAAGTCCGACACAAGATACAGTGGAAAATCGGCAGTATTGGTTTTTTTCCACCGTATCGGGGGCGTATCAGAGCGTATTGGGGGCATATCAGAGCATATTGGGGGCGTATTAGAGCATATCAAGGTGTATTGGGGGTGTATCAGAGCATATCAACCGATACGCTACAAAAAAGATACGGCCAAAAACTGACAATAAAATAAGGGGAAAGCAAACTTCTTTCCCTTAAAATAAGCCTTCTTTCACCCCCAAATGACTCTATAACTCCAAACCTCATTCCTAGAGTGCTAGATATGCAAAAATTTGCAAGAAACAAGCATGAATCGTTAATTTTTTTAAAATTTTTCAAATTTTGAAAAAATATGACAAAAGTAAGTAAGTTTTTTCAATTTTTTATAATATCTTGTGATTTCTTTTTTTTTTCTTGAATGTTTAAATCTATGTTGATCTACATTTTTTGCATTCAAAATCATAATTTTTTTATGTTATGAGTAGATCTGTGGATATTTCATGAAAATATTTGGGGAAATATTAATTAACAAAAATTTTGAAAATGTAATATTTTCTCTACCTATAAAGACTTAATATGTTTTAGATCTATGGATTTATCTATCATATCCATAGAGTAATTAAAAGTTCTTTTTTAATAATATGTTAATTTTTTATATTTACAAAATTAAAAAATAATTAATAATTGATTATATTTTATCATTTGATCACAATGATTGAATATAGTATAATTCTATGGATGATCTATCATATCCATAGAGCAATTGAAATTTTTATTTAATAATTATTTTTATTTGTATTTTTCTAGAATTAAAAATAAATAATAATTAATTAAATTTTATCATTTGATCACAATGGTTGAATATATTATAATTCTATGGACGATCTATCATATCCTCAAAGAAATTTCCATTTCTTCTTTAATAACTATTTTTTGAATATATTGTATAATGTTTATTTATTTTTTATATTTTTATAATAAAAATAAATAATAAGTATTTATTAATTATATTTTCACTTAGAAGTTATGCCTATGCATGTTTTGTGGTTAGATAGGAGAGTTGGGTTTTTCCCATCCCATAAAACTTAAGAATTTTAATTTATAAATTATAATTAAGCATAGGTTTTTTAATGAAATTATAATTAACTACAATGTATTTCTTCGTAAAACCATTAAAACATATTAATTTAATGTATATATACATAATTGAGGTCTTCTATTTAGTATTATTGATTTATTTTTTTGATTTGTTGAAGTATTTATAGTGTTTCCATGCGTATCTTAATTTTTCTCCGGTACACATGCGTATCCTGATACATCTCTTGAAATTGCCTTTCTGATACACTTAGCATTTCCGATACTTTGAACCTAGACACGACTCACACTACAAAGTAGAAAGATGACTTGATGAAGGAACAAGTAGCTTAAGAGCCTTGAGAGACGGATGACCAAGCCTACTATGCCATTGGAGATGAGTCAAGGAGGTCTGAAGTGCAATTGACGATCCACCACCGTTAAGATAATACAATCTACCAGCTTCATGCCCTCCACCAATCTTCTTCCCCGTCTTGAGATCCTAAAAAACACAAGATTGGGGGTAAAAAGTGATAGAACAATTAAGGGACTTGGTTAATCTACTAACTAACATAAGGTTGAATGGAAACTTGGGCACATATAGAACAGAGGATAAAGAAAGAGATGCAGTATCAATGTCGCCAACACCACAAATGGGAGAAGTAAAACTATTGGCTAGGGTAACAGTTTGTGATTTGGAGGCTTAAGAGAAGGAAGAAAACACACCTAGAGTCCCAGTCATGTGATCAAAGGCTCTAGAATCAATAATCCAGTGAGAATGTTTGGATGCCAGACAAGCCATACCTAAATGTGCAAGGGTAGCAATATTCTATTGTGATGTGACCTGAAGGAACCTCTCATACTCATCTGAAGGGGCAGTCATCATCTCCTTCCCAAACAGTTGTAAACGTGGAAGGTGTTTGATTTGTTTGTTGATTATCACTCACTTCACCACCACTAGTAATCACATGATCGGCCCATGTGGAAGGTGGGCCATGTATATCATAACAGAAGTTAATTGTGTGTCCGTCCATGCCACAATGTGTACACCTTCTAGTAGTGTTACCTCTTCCTCTACCACGACCTCCACCACTTGCACTACCACGGCCTCCTCGAAATGCATATCCTGCCCCTCTATTTTCGTGTCCACCTCCTCTTGCTACAACAAACACTAATCTATCAGAAGTTGTGGTACTTGACGTGGGTCCTAGGGAAATCCTACGGAACCGAGCAAACACTTCCTCAAGAGTAGAAAGGGGAGAACCTCCCAACATTTGTGCTCTAACAATATTCTGATTCCAGCCCCACCAAGAAACCTGGTTACTTCAAGTTGCTCCCTCTGTTGTTAGTGAATTTTGACATCTGAAGTAGGGGGATGATAGACATTGAATTCATTCTTGAGATTCCTCATATTGGCATAATACTCTTCAAGAGTCTGATTTCCCTGCTACAAATTAAAATACTCCTGATAGAGATGATATACTCTTGTAGTACTACCCTGTCCAAAATAAAGTTTCTTGGCATGTTCCCATATTTCCTTGGTTGTATCCAAGAACATAAAGTTTACACTTATCTTGGGTTCCATATTGTTCCATAACCATGTCATAATTTGGGCTTCCTCTTGTTCCCCATCAAACCCTGGAGATTCAGTTGATGGTTTATCCTCCTTCACATGTTTCACCTTCTTCTTGGCCTTGAGAAACACCTCCACCAACTTGGCCCATGGCACATAATTTTCACCATTAAGTTTAATTAATGAGATCTGCACACTTAGATAGTCTGGGGGAATCATCACATTAGATTTCTGATCACCACCAATATCTCCAGTTGCTGCCATCATGTTCTTAACACAAGGAACTATCAGTGTCCCTTCCTAATACTGAATTATCAACTAAACAAAAGATTACTACTGTTATTTCAACACTGCAGCAGTCCACACACCACCTTACAGCACTCTCCCAACCAGCCACTATGAAAATACATATAGGGTACCACCATTCAGACACATTCGGCCATCTTCTTCATCAAAAAAAGTCCCAATTATTTCCAGCACCAATACTGTTAATCAACCACCAAAACCCCTCTTGAAGCTGCTCAGTAGAGGGTTTAGACCACTATAAACACCACCGCATGACCACTAGGGCTGTCACTCATGGTGACAGCAGTTTTAGAAACACAATCCTAGGGCTGCCGCACCTTCCAAACACCTGTAACTGAGATTGCAGCAGTCCTGGGATTACCAGAATAGGTTGCCGCAACTTCCTACTACTTGTAACCCAGATTGCAGCCCAGAAAAGGAGAAGAAAAAAAAGGGTTGATCGCAGGTCCAGGAACTTGAGATCGCAGCCTTGTTTCCTCTTGTTTAAGGCTCTGACACCATGTTTTGATAGTTCAGAGAAAGAGAGGGAGAAAGAAGAAGAAGAAGAAGAAGAAGAAGAAGAAGAGAAATCTGTCAAACTAGAGAGTCTAATCTTCTCCCAGCTGACCACTACTATGTATTAATATTAATGAATGTTACAATGTCTAATATGCCCCTACTTAAGGATGGGACATGTAACTTAAAACAAAACAGAATTGACAAAGCACAACTTAAAATAGAATGAAAAGACAAGACTACCCCTATTCAGCCGACTCTAGCAAGTACAATGCATCTTCCATGATACATTCTACAACTAGGCGGTGCATCTTCCATGATAATTCTTTTATTTCGTGGAAGTATAAGCAACAGATTACTATGACAAAATCAACTGTCAAGGCTGAGTGTCAAGCTATGTCTGCTACCTGCAGTGAGATCATTTGGTTGCAAGACCTCCTTCAAGAACTTCATTTTCCCCCATACTCCCACACCATTATATACTAATAACACAAGTGCAATTCACTTTTCCTCCAATATTGTCTTACATAAGTGCACCAAACACATCGAGGTTGATTGTCATTTCATTTGGGGTTAGTTTGTTGCAAACAAAATCACTTTTCCACATGTTTCCTCTAAGCTTCAGCTTTTTGATATCTTCACTAAATTCAGGACTTGTGTGCCCAATGTGTTCTTTGTTAGCAAACTGATGTTGTCCCCGCATCAATTTGAGGGGGAGTGTAGAGAGTTGTCCTATTTTCTTCTTGTATTTTATTGGCTTAGTGTGCTTGGTCTCATTGTAATATAGGGAACCATGTAAGTTTTAGTTTGCTCACATAATCAGGGGTACTTACATAATTGAAAATATATTTTCCCTATTCAATAAAACTTGGCTCTTTCACGGTGGGGACATCTATTTGAATACACCCCCTAAGGTGTTCATCTTCTTCATTGCATACCAGAAACTCTAGATAGAGGTGATAGATACCATATGGACAGCATTGTACAACTAATACCACCACATTAGAGTTCCACAAGAGGAGATTCCAGACAAACCTTGGTCCTTATGACTAAAACTTGCTAATTGAATGATAGGTTAAAGGTCATCTTGATATTGTTACTATTTATTTTACTTTCCATAATAAAACATATCTATTGGTGGCAACTAACAAACTGTTCTAGGTGCACCTAACCCTTAACAATTACATGCCAAAATCCTCATTTGGTTCACTGGGATTGTTGAGGGGCAACCTCCTGAACCCTATTACTAGTCCCTTTATCAATCTAGGTTTTTGGTACATTTTACCTTTCTTTGTATTATTACTAGTCCCTTTATCAATATATCCTACTTTGTTCTAACTCAAATTTTTCTTTTGCCACTTTAGCAAGCTTACAAGTAGATTGCATCCATGTAATGAGAGGAAAGTATTGTACCTGTTCTAAACTACTATTCATATTGGCACAGGAAATCTTAATTTGGTACTCGGCATCTAGTGTTTGCTTTCTTCTCTGACCTGTTGACCCAAATCCAAGGCCAGTCTCGAACTTATACTGTTGAAATCAAAGGCCTTTTTGACCTCACAACACACTTTGCATTGTTGGGAATATCTTAGGTTTAGCCATGCTTGACTCTGTGCTTCTCAGAATTTGCCATATCATTTTTTTATTGGGTTTGGTTCTTATAACCACAATGGTTTTCTCTAAGTCTCCACTGCCCATCTGCTGCATGCTAGCTTTTTGTTTGATGTCGGCCAACTTTGCATTGAAGTGTTTCTAAATTCTAACCATTGTTTCCTTCCATGGAGAGCTTTCTGCACCAAAGGAAACCTCCCTTTGCATCTTATTGTCACCAACTTTAGGGTTTCAGGGATGCAGCAAAGGAAGTAGAACACTTACAGGTGTATCCGAATGAATGCTACCACCCCCAAAGATCCATATTTTATTGAATTTGGCAAAGAATATGTACAATTACACAAATGCCCCTTATTATGAGAGCAAACTGGAAAAAAAAAACAAGAAAATAAGATACATACATGATACCCATTATTACAACCTATCATATTACAACGACCAAGAACAATAAACCAATAAAGTACCAAACTACTAGGACTGTCTACACTTACATGATTCCCTATTATTATCTTCCTGTGATCTGTGACATGCCTGAAGATTTAAAGCCAATTCTGTCATGTCCATTCAAAGCTGAAGCATAAAACATGGACTGAACATATTTGGTCTTGGTTCCTTGTTCATTTTATTAGGAAACTTTTAATGTTTGCTTTGCAGTTTCTCTTCAAGGTTGTAATTAATAAACCTGGATTCTTCATGACTGATAATTCCAAAGGAATATCAAACCACTGGCAATCTTTCATGCTAGAAATTGAACCACATCCTGTCACTGAATCATCTAACTTGGACCACCTCTATGGTTAGCCAGTTGATATGTCATATACTCAATTGGAAGATCAAGAATATGTATCCTAAAAGCACATGTTTCAAACTCAAGTTTTCTCACAAGAATATTTGGGCTCAATTCTTTCAGGATAAGTGGAAAGCCCTTAATGGACCAGGGCCTCTTGTCCTATACACACTTCTTATCTATCTCATGATAGAACTTTAGACCAGGACTTATATATGCTCTCCTTGATAATGTATAGGTTGAGAAGTTCATTCCTGTTAAAGTGAGCCGAATAGGGGTAGTTTAGTCCTCTTATGTTTGTTAAGTGATTTGCTTATGTGGCAGTTTTATTAGAGACACTCTGYCCCAYACTTAAGTAAGGGCAGTTTAGTCTTTGTAAATGTCATTAGAATCTAAATGACTATTAAGGGGGTCGACTGAATGGTATAACCATCAGATTTCGACTGACCCTTCTTTTCCTTCTTCTTCTTCTCTTCTTCTTCCTCTTCTTCTTTCTTCTCTTCCTGGTTCGGGTTACTGTAGCAGCATTCGAAACAATTTCATATGACGAAGCACAAAATTTCCAACATATAACAATAGGCTTCAGCCACAAGTATTAACAAGAAAAAAAAAAGAAAAATAGAAGAGGAAGCAAGAATAAGTTATACTATAGCTGCTCGCTATGGTAGAAACAGAAAAACAATTCTTTATTCAGCCCTTAGTAGGGAAAAATTGAATAAAATAGATTGCTCTCTATAAGACCTGTTGACACTCTTTTATAGACCCAAAGTAGCAACTTCCAACTCATTTTTGGACTCTTGCTCTTGTATATCCAAACAAAAAAAAAAATAGAAACTTCCTTTTCAAACTTCCACATGTTGGATTGAGTTGAAATTCTACAGTATTGGAGTGGTCAAACAGTCACTTCTTTTCCCATTGACAATGCATCTGCAGATCTACTATTTAACACTTTTTCTTCAATTTCTTTCTTTGAGACTTGCTTTAGATTTTCTTATAAGCACTTGCATCAGATAACCTTACCTAGTAAAAAGAGTATGTTTTCATTTTCCTCCATGTTCTCCCTGTCAAGCTGAACTTCTAGAGTCAGGATAGCTAGCTTTTCAGATAAAAATGGACTTAATCTTGCTAATATTTTCTACTCGTCCATGATGCTTGTCTGTTATTCTTACTCCACTACCTTGGTTTCTTTCTGATTATGAGTCCAGATCTCCTGCCAACAAAATATGTTTCAACACCCTTCCAACATAATCTGACATCACACATCTTATACACGGTGGGTCCAAGTCTCATGGTGAGATGTGTGGTATCAGATCATGTTGGAAGGATGTTGGAATGTGTTTTGTTGGCAGGAGATCCCTACTCACTGATTACTACCCTGTCTCTTTTATTGACTAAGCTTTGATCTATTGGCTGAAAGACTCTACTAGAGCAAGATGTCACAGCTATTTATAGTACTACTTCTGATATGGATTCTGCCATGCTTTCATTTCAACTTAGTTTATGACTGTTTGCAGATTTATGTTCTTCTATACAAAGAAGTTGCTCTTGCTTTGAAGATTAACAGTGTTTATAGCAAGCAAAAACTTCTTAACATTCATGAGAATGTGAGAGTATTACGCTCTCCAGACCATTTCTCAGCTGGTGTTTATCTGTGGTATGCAGTTTATTGTGAATTTTATTTAAGTGTCATTAATATTGGAATCAGGAGTTCCATCATTTCTCTGGTTAATCAGTATTCCTATTGGATTGTTATTTCTGGTAATGTATAGGTCTCACCATGAAAAACTTGTTATTATTGATTATCGGGTCTGCTTCATTGGAGGACTAGATCTGTGCTTTGGCCGCTATGATACTGTCGAACATAAAGTGGGCGATTACCCTCCTTTGATATGGCCTGGAAAGGACTACTATAATCCAAGGTAAGTTTCTGTCTTTTGTCCTGTCAAAGAACTCAATGAACCTTTGCAGTAGATAAAGATTTTAAGAGGGAGCATAAAGTGAGAATGAGGATATAATCCCTCCATAGTTTCATCTAGTCATCTCTCTCTATGAGTCAATGAACCTGTATCTGTCTATTGGATGTGCTGTGTCAGTGTGTCTTTGAACTAATATTTTAACAATGTAATCTAATAAAAAATGGTTTTTGTTGGCAACAGTGAACATAATAATTTGGTTAGCAGTCTCACCCTCTGGTCTTTTGATTCCTAATCAATCTAATATCTATGGTCATGAACATTTTTGATGGTTTAAGCCTTTCACCTCAACTCAACTATGTTCCAAATAAATGGAAATTGATGCCTAAGTCAAGGTACAGAAATCGGCTTTTGTTGCATCACTGAATAATGTTTTTTGCTGGTTGACCAAACAAAATATTCGATTGAGAAAAGAAATGATATAATGTCATATGAGATAAATCTTTCAATTTTTATGTATATAATCCTTTTTACTGAAGCAGTGAATTTTGACATTATTTGGGATTGTTTGATTCAATTTGTTTTACTGTACTTTTTATTTATAGTTGATTATATAGCTCTTGCTGACCAGCCTTATCTTCTAATTCATAAATAGGATTTGTCCCTTTCTTATTATTAAGAATAGATTACTCTTGTCAACCTATTATATGTTAGAGGGGCCATTGGCCATTAGGTAGAGAGCATTAGATTTTCAGAAGGAAAACAAAAGGGGAAGGGAAAGAGCACATCATCATTTGACAAGAAAAGAATCCATGGAATTGCTGATACACTAAAATTTATGCCTTGAAATGTCAAAATATTACAGATGAGTTTGCTACAAATGTGGTAAACATAATTTTCAAGGTGCCAAGGCAAAGCTAGGCGATAGGGGAGTGCCTTGTTGCCTAGCCTAGGCATCGCCTAAGGGATGAGTTTTTTAAAATAAAAAATACATATATAAATCATAAGGTGGATCCCGAGGTTTTATTGTAATAAGTAGTGATCTTAACTAATAATCACCAGTTCTCATGAAATAAGTATAAACCCCATATCAATAGATAGAAAGTCAACATATTTATGAATTGAAAAATAAGAAAGGAAAGTAACATACAAAACATAAGGGTTGAGCCCTTGTTTTGGTCCTAGGAAGAAGAAGAAGAAGTCCTATTGATTGTTCTTGTGTGTCAATTGGATAAAATCTTCAAGTTAATTGTTACTTACCAATTCAGGTTTACAGTCCTAAAGGGTTCAAGACTATGTAACTGACTGGTGTCTCAATTGAATCCAAACAAACAAGAAAATAACAAAAAGAAACTGGTATAAGAACAACAATATTAAAACTATAAACCCACAATATGAATAATTTAGTCTAACAATATTTATTGTACCACTATTAAACATAAAATAAAAATGTAAAATATTGTGCGGTGTCTTACATTTAAATATGTAGGCATTTGGGCGAGGCAACTCTCCAAGAACGCCTTATCGCCTTGACAACTATGGTGGTAAGCAGGATGAATTTTATTAGGATCTGGGTTTGACATGTAATTTTTGGGTCCCTGCCTCACCAAAAGGTGAAAAAGGAAAAGGTAGCTCATATATGGTGAGATAAACTAATTTCTGTGTATGGTGGTAAGCAGGATGAATTTTATTAGGATCTGGGTTTGACATGTAATTTTTGGGTCCCTGCCTCACCAAAAGGTGAAAAAGGAAAAGGTAGCTCATATATGGTGAGATAAACTAATTTCTGTGTATGGTGGTAAGCAGGATGAATTTTATTAGGATCTGGGTTTGACATGTAATTTTTGGGTCCCTGCCTCACCAAAAGGTGAAAAAGGAAAAGGTAGCTCATATATGGTGAGATAAACTAATTTCTGTGTATGGTGGTAAGCAGGATGAATTTTATTAGGATCTGGGTTTGACATGTAATTTTTGGGTCCCTGCCTCACCAAAAGGTGAAAAAGGAAAAGGTAGCTCATATATGGTGAGATAAACTAATTTCTGTGTATGGTGGTAAGCAGGATGAATTTTATTAGGATCTGGGTTTGACATGTAATTTTTGGGTCCCTGCCTCACCAAAAGGTGAAAAAGGAAAAGGTAGCTCATATATGGTGAGATAAACTAATTTCTGTGTATGGTGGTAAGCAGGATGAATTTTATTAGGATCTGGGTTTGACATGTAATTTTTGGGTCCCTGCCTCACCAAAAGGTGAAAAAGGAAAAGGTAGCTCATATATGGTGAGATAAACTAATTTCTGTGTATGGTGGTAAGCAGGATGAATTTTATTAGGATCTGGGTTTGACATGTAATTTTTGGGTCCCTGCCTCACCAAAAGGTGAAAAAGGAAAAGGTAGCTCATATATGGTGAGATAAACTAATTTCTGTGTATGGTGGTAAGCAGGATGAATTTTATTAGGATCTGGGTTTGACATGTAATTTTTGGGTCCCTGCCTCACCAAAAGGTGAAAAAGGAAAAGGTAGCTCATATATGGTGAGATAAACTAATTTCTGTGTATGGTGGTAAGCAGGATGAATTTTATTAGGATCTGGGTTTGACATGTAATTTTTGGGTCCCTGCCTCACCAAAAGGTGAAAAAGGAAAAGGTAGCTCATATATGGTGAGATAAACTAATTTCTGTGTATGGTGGTAAGCAGGATGAATTTTATTAGGATCTGGGTTTGACATGTAATTTTTGGGTCCCTGCCTCACCAAAAGGTGAAAAAGGAAAAGGTAGCTCATATATGGTGAGATAAACTAATTTCTGTGTATGGTGGTAAGCAGGATGAATTTTATTAGGATCTGGGTTTGACATGTAATTTTTGGGTCCCTGCCTCACCAAAAGGTGAAAAAGGAAAAGGTAGCTCATATATGGTGAGATAAACTAATTTCTGTGTATGGTGGTAAGCAGGATGAATTTTATTAGGATCTGGGTTTGACATGTAATTTTTGGGTCCCTGCCTCACCAAAAGGTGAAAAAGGAAAAGGTAGCTCATATATGGTGAGATAAACTAATTTCTGTGTATGGTGGTAAGCAGGATGAATTTTATTAGGATCTGGGTTTGACATGTAATTTTTGGGTCCCTGCCTCACCAAAAGGTGAAAAAGGAAAAGGTAGCTCATATATGGTGAGATAAACTAATTTCTGTGTATGGTGGTAAGCAGGATGAATTTTATTAGGATCTGGGTTTGACATGTAATTTTTGGGTCCCTGCCTCACCAAAAGGTGAAAAAGGAAAAGGTAGCTCATATATGGTGAGATAAACTAATTTCTGTGTATGGTGGTAAGCAGGATGAATTTTATTAGGATCTGGGTTTGACATGTAATTTTTGGGTCCCTGCCTCACCAAAAGGTGAAAAAGGAAAAGGTAGCTCATATATGGTGAGATAAACTAATTTCTGTGTATGGTGGTAAGCAGGATGAATTTTATTAGGATCTGGGTTTGACATGTAATTTTTGGGTCCCTGCCTCACCAAAAGGTGAAAAAGGAAAAGGTAGCTCATATATGGTGAGATAAACTAATTTCTGTGTATGGTGGTAAGCAGGATGAATTTTATTAGGATCTGGGTTTGACATGTAATTTTTGGGTCCCTGCCTCACCAAAAGGTGAAAAAGGAAAAGGTAGCTCATATATGGTGAGATAAACTAATTTCTGTGTATGGTGGTAAGCAGGATGAATTTTATTAGGATCTGGGTTTGACATGTAATTTTTGGGTCCCTGCCTCACCAAAAGGTGAAAAAGGAAAAGGTAGCTCATATATGGTGAGATAAACTAATTTCTGTGTATGGTGGTAAGCAGGATGAATTTTATTAGGATCTGGGTTTGACATGTAATTTTTGGGTCCCTGCCTCACCAAAAGGTGAAAAAGGAAAAGGTAGCTCATATATGGTGAGATAAACTAATTTCTGTGTATGGTGGTAAGCAGGATGAATTTTATTAGGATCTGGGTTTGACATGTAATTTTTGGGTCCCTGCCTCACCAAAAGGTGAAAAAGGAAAAGGTAGCTCATATATGGTGAGATAAACTAATTTCTGTGTATGGTGGTAAGCAGGATGAATTTTATTAGGATCTGGGTTTGACATGTAATTTTTGGGTCCCTGCCTCACCAAAAGGTGAAAAAGGAAAAGGTAGCTCATATATGGTGAGATAAACTAATTTCTGTGTATGGTGGTAAGCAGGATGAATTTTATTAGGATCTGGGTTTGACATGTAATTTTTGGGTCCCTGCCTCACCAAAAGGTGAAAAAGGAAAAGGTAGCTCATATATGGTGAGATAAACTAATTTCTGTGTATGGTGGTAAGCAGGATGAATTTTATTAGGATCTGGGTTTGACATGTAATTTTTGGGTCCCTGCCTCACCAAAAGGTGAAAAAGGAAAAGGTAGCTCATATATGGTGAGATAAACTAATTTCTGTGTATGGTGGTAAGCAGGATGAATTTTATTAGGATCTGGGTTTGACATGTAATTTTTGGGTCCCTGCCTCACCAAAAGGTGAAAAAGGAAAAGGTAGCTCATATATGGTGAGATAAACTAATTTCTGTGTATGGTGGTAAGCAGGATGAATTTTATTAGGATCTGGGTTTGACATGTAATTTTTGGGTCCCTGCCTCACCAAAAGGTGAAAAAGGAAAAGGTAGCTCATATATGGTGAGATAAACTAATTTCTGTGTATGGTGGTAAGCAGGATGAATTTTATTAGGATCTGGGTTTGACATGTAATTTTTGGGTCCCTGCCTCACCAAAAGGTGAAAAAGGAAAAGGTAGCTCATATATGGTGAGATAAACTAATTTCTGTGTATGGTGGTAAGCAGGATGAATTTTATTAGGATCTGGGTTTGACATGTAATTTTTGGGTCCCTGCCTCACCAAAAGGTGAAAAAGGAAAAGGTAGCTCATATATGGTGAGATAAACTAATTTCTGTGTATGGTGGTAAGCAGGATGAATTTTATTAGGATCTGGGTTTGACATGTAATTTTTGGGTCCCTGCCTCACCAAAAGGTGAAAAAGGAAAAGGTAGCTCATATATGGTGAGATAAACTAATTTCTGTGTATGGTGGTAAGCAGGATGAATTTTATTAGGATCTGGGTTTGACATGTAATTTTTGGGTCCCTGCCTCACCAAAAGGTGAAAAAGGAAAAGGTAGCTCATATATGGTGAGATAAACTAATTTCTGTGTATGGTGGTAAGCAGGATGAATTTTATTAGGATCTGGGTTTGACATGTAATTTTTGGGTCCCTGCCTCACCAAAAGGTGAAAAAGGAAAAGGTAGCTCATATATGGTGAGATAAACTAATTTCTGTGTATGGTGGTAAGCAGGATGAATTTTATTAGGATCTGGGTTTGACATGTAATTTTTGGGTCCCTGCCTCACCAAAAGGTGAAAAAGGAAAAGGTAGCTCATATATGGTGAGATAAACTAATTTCTGTGTATGGTGGTAAGCAGGATGAATTTTATTAGGATCTGGGTTTGACATGTAATTTTTGGGTCCCTGCCTCACCAAAAGGTGAAAAAGGAAAAGGTAGCTCATATATGGTGAGATAAACTAATTTCTGTGTATGGTGGTAAGCAGGATGAATTTTATTAGGATCTGGGTTTGACATGTAATTTTTGGGTCCCTGCCTCACCAAAAGGTGAAAAAGGAAAAGGTAGCTCATATATGGTGAGATAAACTAATTTCTGTGTATGGTGGTAAGCAGGATGAATTTTATTAGGATCTGGGTTTGACATGTAATTTTTGGGTCCCTGCCTCACCAAAAGGTGAAAAAGGAAAAGGTAGCTCATATATGGTGAGATAAACTAATTTCTGTGTATGGTGGTAAGCAGGATGAATTTTATTAGGATCTGGGTTTGACATGTAATTTTTGGGTCCCTGCCTCACCAAAAGGTGAAAAAGGAAAAGGTAGCTCATATATGGTGAGATAAACTAATTTCTGTGTATGGTGGTAAGCAGGATGAATTTTATTAGGATCTGGGTTTGACATGTAATTTTTGGGTCCCTGCCTCACCAAAAGGTGAAAAAGGAAAAGGTAGCTCATATATGGTGAGATAAACTAATTTCTGTGTATGGTGGTAAGCAGGATGAATTTTATTAGGATCTGGGTTTGACATGTAATTTTTGGGTCCCTGCCTCACCAAAAGGTGAAAAAGGAAAAGGTAGCTCATATATGGTGAGATAAACTAATTTCTGTGTATGGTGGTAAGCAGGATGAATTTTATTAGGATCTGGGTTTGACATGTAATTTTTGGGTCCCTGCCTCACCAAAAGGTGAAAAAGGAAAAGGTAGCTCATATATGGTGAGATAAACTAATTTCTGTGTATGGTGGTAAGCAGGATGAATTTTATTAGGATCTGGGTTTGACATGTAATTTTTGGGTCCCTGCCTCACCAAAAGGTGAAAAAGGAAAAGGTAGCTCATATATGGTGAGATAAACTAATTTCTGTGTATGGTGGTAAGCAGGATGAATTTTATTAGGATCTGGGTTTGACATGTAATTTTTGGGTCCCTGCCTCACCAAAAGGTGAAAAAGGAAAAGGTAGCTCATATATGGTGAGATAAACTAATTTCTGTGTATGGTGGTAAGCAGGATGAATTTTATTAGGATCTGGGTTTGACATGTAATTTTTGGGTCCCTGCCTCACCAAAAGGTGAAAAAGGAAAAGGTAGCTCATATATGGTGAGATAAACTAATTTCTGTGTATGGTGGTAAGCAGGATGAATTTTATTAGGATCTGGGTTTGACATGTAATTTTTGGGTCCCTGCCTCACCAAAAGGTGAAAAAGGAAAAGGTAGCTCATATATGGTGAGATAAACTAATTTCTGTGTATGGTGGTAAGCAGGATGAATTTTATTAGGATCTGGGTTTGACATGTAATTTTTGGGTCCCTGCCTCACCAAAAGGTGAAAAAGGAAAAGGTAGCTCATATATGGTGAGATAAACTAATTTCTGTGTATGGTGGTAAGCAGGATGAATTTTATTAGGATCTGGGTTTGACATGTAATTTTTGGGTCCCTGCCTCACCAAAAGGTGAAAAAGGAAAAGGTAGCTCATATATGGTGAGATAAACTAATTTCTGTGTATGGTGGTAAGCAGGATGAATTTTATTAGGATCTGGGTTTGACATGTAATTTTTGGGTCCCTGCCTCACCAAAAGGTGAAAAAGGAAAAGGTAGCTCATATATGGTGAGATAAACTAATTTCTGTGTATGGTGGTAAGCAGGATGAATTTTATTAGGATCTGGGTTTGACATGTAATTTTTGGGTCCCTGCCTCACCAAAAGGTGAAAAAGGAAAAGGTAGCTCATATATGGTGAGATAAACTAATTTCTGTGTATGGTGGTAAGCAGGATGAATTTTATTAGGATCTGGGTTTGACATGTAATTTTTGGGTCCCTGCCTCACCAAAAGGTGAAAAAGGAAAAGGTAGCTCATATATGGTGAGATAAACTAATTTCTGTGTATGGTGGTAAGCAGGATGAATTTTATTAGGATCTGGGTTTGACATGTAATTTTTGGGTCCCTGCCTCACCAAAAGGTGAAAAAGGAAAAGGTAGCTCATATATGGTGAGATAAACTAATTTCTGTGTATGGTGGTAAGCAGGATGAATTTTATTAGGATCTGGGTTTGACATGTAATTTTTGGGTCCCTGCCTCACCAAAAGGTGAAAAAGGAAAAGGTAGCTCATATATGGTGAGATAAACTAATTTCTGTGTATGGTGGTAAGCAGGATGAATTTTATTAGGATCTGGGTTTGACATGTAATTTTTGGGTCCCTGCCTCACCAAAAGGTGAAAAAGGAAAAGGTAGCTCATATATGGTGAGATAAACTAATTTCTGTGTATGGTGGTAAGCAGGATGAATTTTATTAGGATCTGGGTTTGACATGTAATTTTTGGGTCCCTGCCTCACCAAAAGGTGAAAAAGGAAAAGGTAGCTCATATATGGTGAGATAAACTAATTTCTGTGTATGGTGGTAAGCAGGATGAATTTTATTAGGATCTGGGTTTGACATGTAATTTTTGGGTCCCTGCCTCACCAAAAGGTGAAAAAGGAAAAGGTAGCTCATATATGGTGAGATAAACTAATTTCTGTGTATGGTGGTAAGCAGGATGAATTTTATTAGGATCTGGGTTTGACATGTAATTTTTGGGTCCCTGCCTCACCAAAAGGTGAAAAAGGAAAAGGTAGCTCATATATGGTGAGATAAACTAATTTCTGTGTATGGTGGTAAGCAGGATGAATTTTATTAGGATCTGGGTTTGACATGTAATTTTTGGGTCCCTGCCTCACCAAAAGGTGAAAAAGGAAAAGGTAGCTCATATATGGTGAGATAAACTAATTTCTGTGTATGGTGGTAAGCAGGATGAATTTTATTAGGATCTGGGTTTGACATGTAATTTTTGGGTCCCTGCCTCACCAAAAGGTGAAAAAGGAAAAGGTAGCTCATATATGGTGAGATAAACTAATTTCTGTGTATGGTGGTAAGCAGGATGAATTTTATTAGGATCTGGGTTTGACATGTAATTTTTGGGTCCCTGCCTCACCAAAAGGTGAAAAAGGAAAAGGTAGCTCATATATGGTGAGATAAACTAATTTCTGTGTATGGTGGTAAGCAGGATGAATTTTATTAGGATCTGGGTTTGACATGTAATTTTTGGGTCCCTGCCTCACCAAAAGGTGAAAAAGGAAAAGGTAGCTCATATATGGTGAGATAAACTAATTTCTGTGTATGGTGGTAAGCAGGATGAATTTTATTAGGATCTGGGTTTGACATGTAATTTTTGGGTCCCTGCCTCACCAAAAGGTGAAAAAGGAAAAGGTAGCTCATATATGGTGAGATAAACTAATTTCTGTGTATGGTGGTAAGCAGGATGAATTTTATTAGGATCTGGGTTTGACATGTAATTTTTGGGTCCCTGCCTCACCAAAAGGTGAAAAAGGAAAAGGTAGCTCATATATGGTGAGATAAACTAATTTCTGTGTATGGTGGTAAGCAGGATGAATTTTATTAGGATCTGGGTTTGACATGTAATTTTTGGGTCCCTGCCTCACCAAAAGGTGAAAAAGGAAAAGGTAGCTCATATATGGTGAGATAAACTAATTTCTGTGTATGGTGGTAAGCAGGATGAATTTTATTAGGATCTGGGTTTGACATGTAATTTTTGGGTCCCTGCCTCACCAAAAGGTGAAAAAGGAAAAGGTAGCTCATATATGGTGAGATAAACTAATTTCTGTGTATGGTGGTAAGCAGGATGAATTTTATTAGGATCTGGGTTTGACATGTAATTTTTGGGTCCCTGCCTCACCAAAAGGTGAAAAAGGAAAAGGTAGCTCATATATGGTGAGATAAACTAATTTCTGTGTATGGTGGTAAGCAGGATGAATTTTATTAGGATCTGGGTTTGACATGTAATTTTTGGGTCCCTGCCTCACCAAAAGGTGAAAAAGGAAAAGGTAGCTCATATATGGTGAGATAAACTAATTTCTGTGTATGGTGGTAAGCAGGATGAATTTTATTAGGATCTGGGTTTGACATGTAATTTTTGGGTCCCTGCCTCACCAAAAGGTGAAAAAGGAAAAGGTAGCTCATATATGGTGAGATAAACTAATTTCTGTGTATGGTGGTAAGCAGGATGAATTTTATTAGGATCTGGGTTTGACATGTAATTTTTGGGTCCCTGCCTCACCAAAAGGTGAAAAAGGAAAAGGTAGCTCATATATGGTGAGATAAACTAATTTCTGTGTATGGTGGTAAGCAGGATGAATTTTATTAGGATCTGGGTTTGACATGTAATTTTTGGGTCCCTGCCTCACCAAAAGGTGAAAAAGGAAAAGGTAGCTCATATATGGTGAGATAAACTAATTTCTGTGTATGGTGGTAAGCAGGATGAATTTTATTAGGATCTGGGTTTGACATGTAATTTTTGGGTCCCTGCCTCACCAAAAGGTGAAAAAGGAAAAGGTAGCTCATATATGGTGAGATAAACTAATTTCTGTGTATGGTGGTAAGCAGGATGAATTTTATTAGGATCTGGGTTTGACATGTAATTTTTGGGTCCCTGCCTCACCAAAAGGTGAAAAAGGAAAAGGTAGCTCATATATGGTGAGATAAACTAATTTCTGTGTATGGTGGTAAGCAGGATGAATTTTATTAGGATCTGGGTTTGACATGTAATTTTTGGGTCCCTGCCTCACCAAAAGGTGAAAAAGGAAAAGGTAGCTCATATATGGTGAGATAAACTAATTTCTGTGTATGGTGGTAAGCAGGATGAATTTTATTAGGATCTGGGTTTGACATGTAATTTTTGGGTCCCTGCCTCACCAAAAGGTGAAAAAGGAAAAGGTAGCTCATATATGGTGAGATAAACTAATTTCTGTGTATAAGTTGCTTGCATGCTAGGTGGGCTGACAGGAATATGTTTCTGGGGGAGGGGTGTTTTTCCATGGCACATGGCAGCTCTGGTTTTCTATACTTTATTTATGCTGTTTTTGAGCTGGCTTCCTATTTTAGGTCCTTTGGCATTACTTTCCAATTCTGGATTGCTGTGTTTGTGCATTATTCTTTCTTCTTAATATTGTTATTTTTGTTCTACTTTTTTCAAGTATAGAATATTTAGCCTGAATGGCTAGATAGATAGATAGAGAGAGAGAGAGAGAGATGTAAGGCGTGAAGCTTCTTTTCACTATGTATAATTTCATGATTTTACATAAAATGATTAGAATACCTCTACTGAAATATGTATATTTCATCAGGTTACTCAACCTAAACAACTCAAGAAACATAAAATTCAAAAAAGAAAAAGATAAATAAAAGAAAGGTCATTACCCAATGTTGGTCTCAGCTATCTGGGGTCTTGGGAGACTAGATATGATCCTAATATTTGGCACTTTTTTGCACAAAGTTTCTGCTTTCATACTCAAACCCTCATTCTCATGCTTGCTGTTTTCTTGGTGAAAATATGTCAGAAAGTCAAAGAAGAGAGAAGAGAGAAGAGAGGAGAAAGAATTTGGAGTCAGAAACTTCGGCTGGAAGCACCAGCTTTTGTATTTATATTAGTGACCCAAAACAATAATAAAAAGAGAGAATTACAGATGTGCCCCTGCGTCACTAAAGAACAAATGGAGCTTTGTCAATCATGCCCAACTTGTCACATAAGTCATTGTGTCGCAAATGATGTAAGCTTTGTAAAAATGACTGCAAGTTGCTCCTTGGAACTAACATATGGAGTACACACTTCCCCATTAACAATTTTCTCCCTGATAAAGTGTTTGTCGACCTTGTAGAGAAGATGTGCCGAATGGCCCATAGGCTGTTTATTCTTTCTTGTTATTTATGTTTTTCTGTAATGGGCCTTATTCTGGRCCCATYCTGTCTATATTAAGTTCTTTGTAATTTCTTGCCCAACTAAGGGCCTCCTTGTAATTATTCAAATCTATCTTAATAAAATAGTGTTAGGGTGTTGAGAGAGAA
>NW_010729299.1:741471-761417 GCF_000365185.1 Nelumbo nucifera | reverse complement strand
CTCTCTTACACTCCTAGGTCTTTACTGCAGCAACCCAGAAAAGGAAGAGAGAAGATGAAAAGACAGCAAGAGAAGAGAGTGCGCCTGCTGAAACCAGGAAGGAGCTAATGCTCTGATACCATGTAATCTGAAGAGCTATACTCGAAGTAGCAAAGAAGAGAAGAGAACCACCTAACTGAAGAGAATGTCAAACTGTACTAGCCAGTCGACCAGTCTTTTATTTATAGATGGATGTAGTACAAGGTACAAGAAATTACTGGGATGTCCCTGATTAGTGATGGGACACCCAATCCAACAACACCACCAATCCATCAAGTGTATACTCATTGATAGAGACCAGCACCTCCACTACCTTCTACTTCGCCGGCTGATCCAGCTCCTTCCACACCCGAATTGCCTTTTGATCTTGACCTTTCTATTGCATTGTGGAAAGGTAAATGTAGTTGCACTTTACACCCCATATCCAATTATGTTTTTGTATCTCACCTTTCTGCTTCCCATCACAAGTTTATTACCCTGTTGTCCTCTATATCCACACCTAAGGATGTTCAGGAGGCTCTTACCTCACTAGGGGGGCAAAAAGCTATGGAAGAGGAACTCTCTTCTCCTCATCACAATCATACGTGGGAACTCACCAATCTTCCCCTAGGTAAGCATGTTGTTGGTTGTAAATGGGTGTATACTGTTAAGTATCTACCATATGGGAGAATGGAGCGCCTGAAAGCCCATTTAGTTGCAAAAGGGTACTCTCAACTTTATGGTGTAGACTATGTAGAAACCTTTTTCCCTATTATGAAGATTGGCTCAATATGTGTGTTGATTTCCTTAGCCGTCATGCATGATTGGCCTCTATTTCAGCTTGATATTAAAAATGCCTTTCTCCATGGTGATCTTCTATAGGAAGTGTACATGGAGCAACCACCAGGGTTTGTTGCTCAGGGGGAGGATGGTAAGGTGTGTAAGCTCAAGGAGGCGATCTATGGACTCAAACAGTCTCCCTGTTTTTGGTTTGGCAAATTTAATGAAGTGGTGAAGGAGTTTGGAATTAGACAATGTCAAGTTGGCCATTCAGTATTTAGCTATGACTCTGTGGTCGGGAAGATCTTGCCAGTAGTTTATGGGGACGACATAGTCATAACTGGCAGTGATAGAATTGGGATTGATAGATTGAAGACATTCCTACAAGATCACTTTCAGACAAAAGATCTTGGAAAGTTGAAGTATTTCCTGGGAATATAAGTTGCTAGATCAAAGCAAGACATAAACCTCTGTCAGCGGAAATATGTTCTTGACCAGTTGGAAGAAACAGGACTACTAGGTGCTAAACCAATTGAAACTCCCATGGAACTGAATGTGAAGTTGGGAAGTGATATAGGTGAATTGTTTGATAATCCCATAAGGTATAGAAGACTAGTGGGAAAACTGAATTATCTAACTATCACTAGGCCTGATATCTCATTTGCTGTTAGTATGGTAAGCCAATTTATGTAGAGTCCTCAAGTGCCTCACTGGGATGCAATTCTTAGGATTGTGTGGTATTTAAAGGGGGCTCCAGGCCGTGGGTTACTGTACAAGCTAGGAGGTGATCTTGAAATAGTTGGATACACCAACGCAAATTGGGTTGGCTATCAGACAGGAGATCCACTACAAGTTATTGCACCTTTCTTGGAGGAAATCTAGTGACATGGAAGAGCAAGAAGCAGACTGTGGTAGCAAGGAGCAGTGCAGAAGCAGAATACAGGGCCATGGCACACACTACATGTGAACTAGTGTGGTTGAAGAATCTATTACAGGAAATTGGGTTCTCAATAATCAAACCCATGAAGTTATATTATGACAACTAGGCTGCAATTCACGTCTTATCCAACCCAGTTTTTCATGAGAGAACTAAACACATAGAGGTAGATTGCCATTTTGTAAGCAAAAAAGTCATCAATGGTGTGATAAGCACAGAGCATGTCAGAACAGGTGATCAGTGGGCAGATCTGTTCACAAAAGGGTTGAGTTCGGGAAGAGTGAGCTATATATGTTACAAGCTGGGATTATATGATATATACTCTCCAGCTTGAGGGGGAGTGTTAGAGTCGACTAAAGAGGGGTATTTTAGTCTCTTCCATCTAAGTAATGTGTTAGTTATATGTCTCATACATATGCAGGGGCATTTCTATATTTGTATACTGATTTGTTAAATTTAAATAGATGGTCAACTAGGTTAAACTCTGTCTTCTCAATTCGACACTTTTCTCTTCTCCTTCTCTCCCTTCTCTCTTTTCTTTCTCTGCTCTCAGTTCGACTGGACAGCTTTCTCAGTTACTAAGCAGTTTAACGAGTTTGTAATACTACTTACAGAGAACAAGTTTATAGGCAGTTTTGGAACATGTAACACATTAGAAAGGGTAAGTCCAAAAGGAAGGGATATGGTTCCTTGACCAACTATGGTGGAAAAAGAGCCATCAGCTAGTCAAATTGAAAACAATTTGACTTACCTGTTCGAGGCTCCAAAATCTATTATCCAAGGGGAATCTAAGGGATGAGAGGACACAAGGAAAGTTGGGGCGGAATTACCATTACCTGATGTAGGCGCAAAGGAAGTCAAGGGAAGAGGAGCAGAATCCATCTAGCAGATTGCCCTACCATATAGCTCCAAATGGTCAGGAAAAGAATGAATGATATCTTCCCTGGGATCAATCACGGAGGGGTGGTCCTGGCTCAAGGTAGTGGTAGATGGTTGAGACTCCTAAGAGAATTTACCACCTCCTGCAACCACACTCCCTTTAGCTACCAAGTCACCCTTGTTAAAAGAATTCCGCCTACTCTCTTCAGACTATACTAGGGCATACACTTGTACTAATGACAGATCTTTACTTCCCAATATCCGAACCCTAATAGACTCATATACAGAGTTCAGCCCCAAGAGGAAGGCAAAAACTCATTGCTAGGAAACCAGAGACTTGTATGCCTTAGCATCTACATCACACTTCCATTCTATGTTCTAATAGTGGTCCAGCTCTTTCCAAATCGAGGTCAAATCAGAATATTATGCTGAAAGACTCCTCTCCCCCTGCTTACAAGTTGAGGAAGCAGCTTGCAACTAATAGATTTTGGCATAATGTCGTTGCTCTAAATAGGTAGATTTGGCTTGCTCCCAAATTTCATAAGTTGTTTCTGCCCACATGAAGGTCTTCCTTACTTGAGGCAGCATAGACAGTAATAGCCCTGACATCGCCATGCTGTTTTCCTGGTCCCACCTATCATGTTCTGTACCCCCCCGACTGCGGTTATTTGATTTTACCATTAATATAAGCCACTTTCCCCTGGCAATCATGTAAAGTTTAATTCCCCTTGATCATTCTATGTAATTGAGACCATCGAACGGTATCACAGCCATAGGGAAACTCATGCCAAATCCTTCACTCACTCCACCTTGACTGGAGGACACACCAGATATACTAGAATCCTCAGAAGGCATGATATGAAGGTCTGATTTCACAGTTCCGTCAAAAAAAAAGTCATAGTGATACTTGTTCTCACACAAATAGCACTATATAACCATTCCCTTCGGTGCACCACAAAGAACACGCACTACCACACTGCTGAATCAATTTCAGAGGTGAAACATGATTAATTTCAGATCTAAATAGACCTTATAAGTACCCCTTCATCAGCTTTTTGGCCACACAACTACTGTAATCCCCAAAAAATAGGATAGAGAACTGCTGTCACACAACCACAGGTCATTTAGACCTACACAACCCCAGTTATTTGGGCACAAAAAAGGATCACACGATCCACAAAACTGAGAAACAAGAGGTTCACAGCAACCACAGGTCATTCAGACCTCCATAACCCACTTACCTGGGTACAAAAGGATCACACAATCCACAGAAAATTGAGAGAACCACCTTCACAGCATTTAACTTCCCTCCCTTTGGTGATTTCTTGGCACACAACCAAGAGGGAAGGGAAGAACTACACAGAAACTCCCTTCAGATCAGTCCAATGCACCTCTTGATAGGTCTGATCCACAAGAGAGAAAGAAAACTGAGAAAACTGAGAGGGAAATTTGAACGAACTACTTCTAATCCCAGAACAGTTGCTCTGATACCATGTTTTCTTGGTGAAAACATGTCAGAAAGTCAGAGAAGAGAGAAGAGAGGAGAAAGAATTTGGAGTCAGAAACTTAGGCTGGCGGTGCCAGCTTTTGTATTTATATTAGGGCGACCCAAAACAATAATAAAAGAGAGAAAATTACAGATGTACCCCTGCAGCACTAAAGAACAGAAAAAACTAACAGATTTAACACTTGCCAGCCTGAGATTTTACCATTACACCAAGTAATGGCCCCTTCAAAAAAGAAAAATAACTGACCAAGTCAAATATGCCAAAGCGTTATCCAATCCATAGATTCAGAAGACAACACTACTACTCAAACTGCTACTCTAATGGTATCCAATGACAGGTTAGACATCCGAAAGATATATCTCGTTTCCCTCACCACCACTCCCAATCATTCCCATGTAAAGTAGATCCTAAAGAACACAACAATGAAGAAATAAAGTCACACAACAGTTTAAACTCTTGGTGATCCTACTTATTGACAACATATTGGTATTTAGGTTTGGAATATTGCAAGACAAACAATAAGTTTAATTTATCAATCACTCTAACATTCCCTTTACCAAATATAGGGGTAACGGACCCATTAGCAATTGATACCTTATCCTTACTAGAAGAGAACTGATATGATTAGAACAAAGAAGGAAAAAAACTGTCATACAATCTAGTACATGAGCATTAATTGTCCAAGGAATACAATTAAAATTACCTGAGACAGAAGCGTGATTATCCATACCAATAACATACCATGAGTACCTGGGTGGGCAAAGGCAATAAGAGGCCCGATAATAGACATGGTAAGCACTTCAATGGGTGCATTCACCACAGTATCATTTTTCTTCTTTCTGTCATGTCTAAATCTTGCAAGTTTTAAATGACGATTATATAACGAGTATGTCTTGTAAGTATGCTTAGTCCGCTAACAAACAACCTCATTTTCACCCATGATACTCCCTTTTATCAGTAGGTTTTGTGTTTGATTTGACTCTAATAAGCGCAGAATGATCAACAATCAGAGTGTTGCATCACAGATCTGCTATGATCCTTACTGTGCACCAAGGAATAAGTGTGGAATAGCTTAATTGTATCATGAGTGAAAATGTTTTTGTGAGTAATGTCATTCAATCCAACCAAGAATTTGAACTCCCTATTATGCTCCACCAACTACTTATGTGTTGCAACATCATTAGCACTTCTCTATTTCAGTGTCAAGATGATTAAAAAGAAATTTTTGCCAAATTCCTATTATGCTCCTTGTTGAAGTGTTTTCTTTATTTATCTTATTTTCTGTTTCTGGTAGGCATGGGTATAGTTGGACTTTACATTTGGTCATGTTGTTCTTGTCCCTTCTTACTGAGGGGTAAAGTTGTCATTCATTATTTTTTATCAACTTAATAAAAGTTGGTAGCAGTTAGAGAGATGAACTGACTCTCGATCTTTACTGCTTTCAGCCCTAGTTCTTCACATATCTCTCTCTACTTCTCTTTCAGTCTGAGTTTTCTACAGTAGATTTGGATTTGTTTTCTTTCTCTTTATCCTAGTTTTATCAGATTTGAATACTCTTGTTTAAGATCAGTTTATAGCTGTTAGGCATGTGCTACATCCAGCACTTGGAAGGAAATCTTAGAAACATTATTTCAGATTACTTTTGTATTGTTCATCCATAAATAATCCATACTGATATGTGGTTGCATCTTTACATGAAACTTACCAACCATGAAATGACCATAAGATTCTCTTGCACCCACAAAGAATGTTTAGAGTCTCTATCCAGTGCACCCCTCCCAAGACCCTAGATAGCTGGGACCAACATTGGGTAATGGCTTTTCTTTTTCTGTTTTTCTGTTTTTATTTTTTACGTAATAGTTACTTCATTCAGACTCTCCTGAACACTTCTACTTCAGATGATGTTGGGACCAAAATTTTGCTTGGAACCACCAGAAGGCTCCTTTGGTTTCAAATAACTTCAATAAACAATTTACCGCCACCCAACAAATAGTAGAGGAGATCTTGATCAAGATCAACAGTTAAAGTAATCTGGACTAGATCACACCAAAATAGAAGAAGACAAATAGGGGCGCTTGTTCAAAGCCCCTCACAATTCAACATAAGTTGATTCTCTGGATTCAGATATTTAAAAGATCATTCGTTGGTTTTTCTGATTCTTGGAAGATATCTAGGATTTTTTTTCCTAGGCACCAAAAAATCTGAATAAAATCTCCAAAAATATCTATAAAATGGGCAATTTAGCATGGAAAATTAATTAACCTTCTCAATTCTCCATACAGGCTGCTTATCATAGGTCTCTATGAACTTCAATCAGAGTGAAGAAAAGAAAAATGCAAACCACTCTTCACTAAACATAATTTCATGATGTTGCATAAAATGGCGTGAATACCCCTGGTCGAGTAACCTGCTCAAATACACGTATCTCAATGGAATTAATGAATGAAAATAGAAAATTACTTTCCTCCCAATTGCCTAGTGACTAGGTTACAGGAGATGGTAGACACCTTAGTGTTGACAAGTCAATGCTTCAACTATGCTTGGCCAATTCAACATTTGTTCAAGATTTGTAATTTTCACCTTTGTTCTGTTAGGGAATCTGAGTCAAATTCTTGGGAAGATACAATGAAAGATGAACTTGATCGTGGAAAATATATTTGCCTGCCCACTGATCAAAAAAATATATATATACTTGCCTGCCATGGCATGATGTTCACTATGCTCTCTGGGACCACCTTGTCTGTGATATAGGACGGCACTTTATATATGAGAATGTAGAAGAGCATAGAAGAGGAGGGGGAGATAAATAAGATGACCAAACTTGGTTGAGAAACCTGCTCAAATACACATTATGTCAACACAACTAATGAAAGAAAGTAGAAAATTGTTTTCCTCTTGATTCTCTAGTGACTAGGTGCTGGAGGTGGTAAACACCTAGGTGTTGACAAGTCAATGCTTCAACTATGCTGGGCCAACTCTTCATTTATTCAAGATTTGTAATTTTTAGATTTGTTCTGTTAGGGAATCTGAGCCAAATTCTTGGATAGATACAATGAAAGATGAACTCGATCGTGGAAAATATCCTCGCATGCCATGGCATGATGTTCACTGTGCTATTTGGGGACCACCTTGCCGTGATATAGCAAGGCACTTTGTCCAGCGCTGGAACTTTGCAAAGGTTGACTGTCTGTTACTTTTGTTGCAATTTACTTGTTGAAGGTTTAATTTCCTTTGGTATTGTAATCAGTAATCACAATTGTGCAATATTCCAGAGAAGTAAAGCTCCAAATGAGCGAGCAATTCCACTACTCATGCCTCAGCACCACATGGTTATTCCACATTATATGGGAAGTAGAGATGAAGAAATAGAGACAGAGAGTAAGAAAGCTGAAGACAAACATAAGAGACAGGAATCTTTTTCCTCCCGATCATCATATCAAGATATCCCGTTACTGTTGCCTCAAGAGGCTGATGAACTAGATACTACTAATGGAATTCCAACATTAAATGCCGTAGACACTACTCAAAGTCACTCCAATCAACAAAGCACGGTCAGTCGAGGTCTTTCATTCTCTTTCTGGAAATCTAAAGTTGAACCTTCAGCTACAGATATGCAGTTGAAAGGTTTCGTTGATGATCTTGATTCTGTGGACCTTCAGGCAACAATGTCTTTGGATGCAGCTGCACAGTCTGAAATGCAAAGTTTGAATAATGAATGGTGGGAAACACAAGAACGGGGTGATCAGGTTGTTTCTGCTGAAGAAGCTGGACAGGTTGGTCCTCGAATCCCATGCCGCTGTCAGGTATGCTACATGTAATTTTTTTGTTTCTGCTGAATACATCTTCTTTGTCAACTGTTCTTATTTTTCTAGTTCACTCCTGTGAGATGCTATCTATATCAATCACCATTTTTAATGACCTCTTCTGTAGATCATTAGAAGTGTTGGCCCATGGTCTGCTGGAACAAGTCAAACTGAAGAGAGTATTCACAATGCTTATTGCTCTCTTATCGAGAAAGCAGAATATTTTGTCTACATTGAGGTAATGAATATTTGAAAAAATGATATTTCCTTACATATTTTATACATTAATAATCTTTAATAAAAACATTCTTTTATTATAAGATCAAATGATTCATAATAAAAGCAGATCTTGTTTAAATTTCCAATACATTCTGGTGATATTCTAAAAGCATTCTTAGTAAGAAGCAAAAGAAGCAGTTTATATTTTATAGGCTCTTCAGTTGTAGAATGCAACTGCATAACTTGATAACTCATCCATGTAAATTTGTTGAAATTGGAGATGCAGGTTCAATTGTTGCAGTGGCATTGCTTTTGAGGAAAACATTTTTTCTGTTAAGAAAACCCAAATTAAATATAGGGAAAAATCCCTGAACCAGAGAAGAATACACGATACACCAACATGTTGCAACTTTAACTGGTTGTATAAAAAAAATCCATAAACTTGAAATGCCAATGGATAAAAGCTTATTCAGATTTACATCATGAAATTCCATCGGTACAGAAAACCATCACTTGAAGAACACTTAACCATTGAGTCAATGACCTTGTTCTTAAATATAATGTTTATCAAACTCTGTTTCTACCACCCACCATAAGTTGATCTTCTTTTGATAAGTAAAAAAAGAGAAGCCCTTGCCTGACATTGTTACCATCCCACCCACAACCAATGTTAAGTGAGCCAGCATGGCCAGGACAATTAGACTATTCAACTTATGGCATGGTATTCTTTATGGTCTGGAAATCCCCAGGTTCCAAATTTCTGAAATGTCTTCTCTTTTAAATTTTGGTAGGGAAAATTCAATTATCTTACCAATCAAAAGGGAAAAAAACCCAACTACTTTCTTACTGAAAAGAGTTCTGAATACCTTGGCATCAGAAATCCCATACAAAAAAAAAAAAAAAATCAATAGATCCTTTTACTTTGTAGTTTATCTCATAGGCCTCTCTAACCGTATAAATCCTAAATATTTAAATTAAAAGAAAAAAAACTCAGCAGTTGCTAGGTAGTTAAGGTGTTTTTTGTAAACTGGAACTTTGATCTCTAAATAGCAAAAAGGTTCTCTGCTAACAACTCTAAAATTTGAACTGTCAGAAACAACTTTTCTGCTTTTTAGAGTTTGAGTATAGTGAATCTGTTTGGTATTATCAATTTTGGAACCTCTGAAAATGTCTTTTAACAGTTATACCTCTTTGAATAAATATGATAATGATATACTATTTTTGATAATATGGTAATTGTATTAATAGAAGGGGAGAGGTTCCCTAATAATTCATGATGAAGTACAAGTATCCAAAGAAGCAAACATAAGAAAAATCAGGTATACCTGATCATTACACTACAAAAAGAAGAGTTAAGAATAACATCATCCCATTGATTGCTAAAACAATTCTGCTTAAAGCCAGAGAAATCCTTCAGAATGCTGATCCACTGCATAATTCTCTCAATCCTCCCTTATGGCTGCAAATAGATCGAATTGAATCTGAATAGGGGTATATCCAAATTCGATTCAATGAGAAATACGAAAAATTTGGATAAAATTAAGAATCCATAAAATCTATGAGTTTAAGATTCGAACTTGATCCGATAACTTTATTGAATATCCAATTCAAATATAATGTAGTAGAAACCTGAATAAAGAGATAAATGGATAAATTGAGCACTTAACCAATATGAGGCATGACCCATCGTCCATCTACACGCCCAAAAATGTGTAGGGAGATTGGGGCGAATGGTCCTTAGTTTTTCTTTGTTTAAGTAGCTTTATTTATGCTGTTATATCTGCTGTAATGGGCCTTCTTTATGGGCCTAATACTTATATCTTTTTATGTTTCAAGTCTGTTGAAACAACTAAGGGCACTCTTGTAACTTTAAACATTTTATTTCAGCACATATAAATTCAAATTAGAGAGACAGAGAGAGAAGATCAAACAGCTCTCTTTTTCTTCTCTTTTCTTCCATTCTCTTCTCTTCTTTCTAAAGCTTCTACTGAAATTCTTCTTCTCCTTTTCTTTCTTCCTTTATTCTATTTTCAGATTTACTGCAGGTGTGTTTTGCAACTTGGTATCAGAGCAGGATTCAAAGTGTGTATGGAGAACTAATCGGCTGATTAATTAGCAGCTTATATAACTGTAGAGAAGATGGGCCGAATGGCCCATAGGCTGTTATTCTATGTTATATTTATGTTCTTTTCTGTAATGGGCCTTATTCTGGGCCCATCCTCTTCTATGCTGTGTTTTTGTAATTTCTTGCCCAACTAAGGGCCTCTCTTGTAATTATTCAAGAATTAACTTAATAAAATTGTATCAGAGTGTTAGAGGGGGAGATTAGTTCGAACCTCTCATCCTCTAACCCTCCTTGCTGCCAGCTCTCTCTCTCCATCTTCACCAATCTTTTCAGCTGTTTGCCTTTTCTGGTTTTTCATCTAATCTTACACAGTCCCATACTTCGAAGGGCTGTTTTTCAACTTGGTATCAGAGCCAGGTTTGAGCTTGGCGTGGCTCTTATGTGGGTATAGTCCAGCCGACTGCATGAGGGTGTTCTAGGGCTGGAAGTTTAGACTCATTCGCCTGATTCTTGGAGGTCATTGGAGGGTGCCCAAGACTCTAATCGCTTGGAGAATAGTTCGGTGACCAGGAAGAATCAAAGAGAAGGATTGTTCGACCTGATTTGGAGCTCGAATCAGAGATTGATAAAACTGTAAGTTGCTTCAGTTATTTCTGGGTTATATTTCTGATTTGGGGGGACTGTTAGAGTGTTCGAAACCCCTCTAAATCTGTTCAGCTGTTCAGCTGTTCAGCTGTGGTCAACCTGATTTAACTCAGAGATTTCTGGGTTGGTTTCTCATCTTGTTGGACTGTCAAGTGGCCGAAACCTTTTTGGACTCAGTGGCGCGAGTTCCTACTTCAGTTCAGTTGCTTCTTGGACCTATACGGACTACTCTTGAAGTGGTTCTTACTTGGTGACAGTGGGTGTTCACTGCTGCATACATAGTGTTCGTAAAAAGGCCCCTTTAATTACTGTGGATTCTGTTTTGCTCTCTTTAGGGCACCTATTGTTGGGAACCTGGAATCCCTAACTAGGAAGCTACTCCAGTTGGGTACACAGTGTTTGGAGGTCTGCTGGTTATCTCTTGAAGACTGAATCAGGCCTTCTTCTTCTTGAAAGAACTGCCACCAAGCTTGGTTCTCACAGATTAGTCAACATTATCTATGGATGAACTCAGCTAAGGAAATCTGGGATAGTGTTGCAGAAACCTACTCCCAGAAACTAAATGTAGCCAGAGCCTGAGTGATGTGAAGAATTTAAGACAGGGGGAGAAATCCCTTGCGGTATACTTCTCAACCTTGAAATCTCTGTGGCAAGAAATTGATCTAATAGAGGCTGTGACTTGGGACACTTCCAATGATGCAAAAACCTACAGAAAATTAGTTGAAAGAAACAGGGTTTCTGAGTTCCTAACTGGACTAAACCTTGAATATGACATCACAAAACAAAATATTTTATCCAAGGAAAGTGTTTCATTGTCACAAGCATATGCTTTGGTCAGCAGTGAAGAAAACAAAAGACAGGTACAGGTTCAAGGGGTTGGCACTAGTGATCACTTTGCAAATATGGGGGTTAAACCCAAAGGAGTTGTAGGGGTTCCTAGTGGCTCTGGAAAGAAGGAAGTTGTATGTGAATATTGCAAGAAGCCAAAGCACACCAAAGACAAGTACTGGAAATTACATCCCGGTCTTGTTCCTGTTCGATTCCAGAAGAAACATGATAGTAGAAAGACAGGGAGTGCAAATGTAGCCACTGGTACAGATACTGAAGTTGAGTTTGCTTGTGCACAGTTGGCGGCCATGAAAGTTGAGTATGAAAAATTTGGGAAGATGATCAGTCATCTTCTCTACAATAACCCAGTTTGGGAGGGTTTTTGGAGAGGAATTTACCCTTAGTTGAAGCCCAAGGCAGGTGCTTGGAGATTTTCCTTAAAACCCTAAATAACTAGAGAAACTAAGTTAAGGGTTCTACAGACACTTTGAAGGTGGCGCTCGAGGCTTAAAGGGAAGTTTTTTTATTTACTTTGAGGTCGATTCAGGTTGGATAGTGTTTTGGAACCTCTAGTAGGAGAAGCTGCACTTTCTCTCCTCTCGTGTTGTCGGGTCCTTTGAAACCCTAGATTTGGGTGGTTAAAAAGTAGTTTTTGCTTTGGGTTAGTATTCTTGATTAGTAGAGCCCTAATTTGATATTTGTTGGCCTTCGTTCAATGAATAAAGAAAACTGGAGGAGAAACAAAATATCCCACAAATTCTGAGATTGGGCATGGAGGGTTTGTGGAGACTCTGTTAGGAGCAATAACCACTATAAAGCTGGATGGAACTAATTTTTTGGAGGAAAATGAGGGTACATCACTGGGAGCAAGAAGAAACCTGTGGAGGATGATCCCACCTATGAGTGGTGGATGCAGGAGAACTACACAGTAGTAGGTTGATTAGTAAATTCTACCCTACCACATATTATCTGGCACTACCTGTGGACAGAGACTACAAAGGAAGTGTGGGACAATGTCATGGAGACCTATTCCTAAAAGTTGAATGTTGCTAAGGCCTACAAACTGAAGAATGATGTGAACAATCTAAGACAGGGGGAGAAGCCCTTAGTTGTTTAGAAGAAAAACAGTCCAAAAGAATGAGAGGACTAATTTAAAAAGTGTGAAAGTGAGGTAGATATCAGCAAAAAAGAGGGAAGAAGAAGAAGAAGTCAGTTGTAATAGGGTTTAGGAGAAGAGTTGTTCGAACTTCTCTCTCTTAACTAATCTTTTCATTAAAAATAATTACAAATTTTCTATATTTACAAGTAGGCCCTTAATTGGGTGATTAACTTAATTAAACAAGAAACATAAGGGCCCATTAACAAAAAGAATAGAAACATAAAGAAATAAGAACAGCCTATGGGCCATTCGGCCCATCCTGTCTACACTCCCCCTCAAGCTGAGCATAGATGTCAATCATGCCCAGCTTGCCAGTGTCATGTTGTAGCTTGGCCTTGGAGATTCCCTTGGTAAGAATGTCAGATAACTGTTGTTCAAATGTAATGAATGGTAGACAAGCTTCCCCATGAGCCATAGCCCTGTACTCGGCCTCAACTAAAGATCTAGCAACAATAGATTGTTTCTTACTTCTCCAAGTAACTGCTAATGGATTAGGGTTGACTGTATCTCGCTGACTAAGTAACTGCCCATATCTCTCTAGTTTGGTCCTCACTACAGTAGCTGCAACAGACTCCAAAGTGGTTGTAGTAGGAGGTCCAGGCAAGTCACCAGTTACTGCCATGTTCACATTTCCCTTCTTGTTTTTGAGTCTATTCGGCACAAGGTGAGGGTGAAGCTTCCAGCAGGTATCTCTCGTGTGTTTAGGCTTCTTACAGTAGTCACAGATCAGATCTTTCTTATCTTCTTTCCTGATTTCATTTCCACCCTTGTCTCCGCTCTGTTTAGGTTTCACAATACTAACCATAGCCAACTGCTCAAGACCCGGATTCTTCATCATCACATTCCTCCTATTCTCTTCTCCTGATACAAAGGCATATGCCTGAGAAAGAGTAACACTATCTTTGGAAAGGATATGTTGCCTTGTGATGTCATACTCTGGTTTAAGACCAACAAGAAATTCAAAGACTCTATTCTTCTCTAAGAGCTTCTGATAGGTTGTTGCATCCTTGCTACTTTCCAAACCACCGTCTCTAAATGGTCAATCTCCTGCCATAGGGTTTTAAGAGCCGAAAAATAAACAGCAATAGGTTTATCTCCCTGTCTGGTAGCAATAACCTGATTTCTCAACTGGTAGGCCCTAGCAACATTTCGCTCTATGAATAAGTTTTTGCAACCCCATCTCAAATTTCCCTAGCTATGTTAGCCCACAAAAAGTTTTTACTTATATGGGGCAGCATAGAATTGCACAGCCAAGTCATTTCCATATAATTCTCCTATACCCACTAGGAGTAGTTAGTCTCGGGTTTCACTTCCTCACCAGTGATATACCCCAACTTCCCACGAGCACCAATGGCCATCTTGGCAGATTGTGACCATTCTAAATAGTTTGTACCATCTAACTTAACTGTAGTGATGGTCCCAGCCCTGAAAAGGTCTTCAACACCTCCTTCTTCTTGTTCCATCTCACTCTCTGGTTTGTTTTCAGCTCTGTGACCCTCCATTATTCCCAAAAAAGGGTTAGAAAATCACTTTAAGATGGAAAAATATGTAATAATCTCCTTTAGGCACCACAAACACCCTTCTAGTACCCTAGAAGCTCCTCCTACAAAAGATTCCTTTTCTGCGGGAATAGGATAAGTGAGAGAAGAAGCAGTCGCTCCCTCCAAAGACCTCCAAAACAGATGGGACTTGAACCGCCCTCTTTAGAAAAACTTCAAGAAACCCTAAAAAACTAGGGTGCCACTTCCTAGGTCAAAATTGAAGAGTCCTACAAAAACAAAACTCTCCCCCATTTCTCCAGTTCTTCCTGAATTTGGTGGGAAACCCTAGACCAGCTACAAGGCAATATGGATCCACCAAAAAATCCAAAAACTAGGCTTACCTGAGGTCTTCGATCAGCCTCTCACCTCACCATGCAGTCGGCAGATCTAGGGTTGCATGATGAAGCAGCTTAAGTAGCTTTCGGACTGCTCTGGTACCAAGTAGAAATTGCAGAAAGTTGTTTTGATATTATCTTTGTGAAGAAAAGAAAAGAAGTTGAACGGTTTCAACAAGAGAAAGAAAGAAAAGAAGAAGTAGAAGAGAATGGGATGTTGCCATAATTGAATTGATCTGCCCCCCCCCCCTTTGATTTATATACTTATAAATAAAGAATGAAGAAATATAATAATACCCTTAGTAGGTCAGCTACTTGAAGTAGCTGAACAATCACAACTTAACATAAATTAATGGGCCTAAGGCCCAATAACTTCCTAACTGAATAAAGAAAATAAAAGTAAAACACAGTTGGGCCAAACAACTTATCATCGGCCCAAACTGAACATCAATAAACTTCAAAGGTTTCTTAACTCTGAATTTGAGGTCAAGGATTTAGGAGATCTCAGGTATTTCTTGGGAATTGAAGTTGATAGATCTAAGGATGGTATCTTCATTTCTCAGTGCAAGTATGTCCTTGACCTCCTTGCAGAGACTGGTAAACTTGGTGCTAAACCGGCCTCCACTCCTATAGATCCCAATCATAAACTTTCTGCTACTAATGGTGAACTTTTGTTTGATAAGGGAGTGTTTCAGAGACTGCTTGGGAAGTTGTTATATCTTTGCATGACTCGGCTGGATATTTCCTATGCAGTGAGTGTTATTAGTCAGTTTATGCATTCTCCCAGAGATACACATTTAGTTGTTGCAGAAAGTTGTGTTACTTGAAAGGTACTCCAGTGAAAGGTATTCTATTTGCCAAGCATGAACACATGAAGCGAAAAGCATACACTGGTGTTGATTGGGCTGGATGTGTTGATGATAGGAGATCCACCTCGGGATATTGTGGTTTGTTGGCAGGGAACATTGTCTCATGGAGGAGTAAGAAATAGTCAGTAGTTGTTAGATCCTCTGCTGAAGCAGAGTACAGGGCAATGGCACATGGTGTGTCAAAATTGTTGTGGCTGCGATCACTTTTAGAAGAATTGGGAGTTGACTATGAAAAGCCAATGATGCTCTATTGTGACAACCAGGCAGTTATCAACATTGCTCACAATCCTGTTCAACATGACAGAACTAAGCACATTGAGGTTGATAGGCATTTTATACGGGAAAGAGTTGCTTCAGAGGAAGTTTGCTTGCCATTTATTGCTTCAAAAGAGCAGTTGGTTGATGTTTTGACCAAGGGAGTTCCAAGAGGGAAGCTAACACACTATATAAGCAAGCTGGGCATGATTGACATCTTTGCTCAGCTTGAGGGGGAGTGTAGAGAGACTGGGCCGAATGGGCCCTAGTATCTATCCTTTTATTCTTTGTAATGTGGTATCTATTTGTTTTGTTAATGGGCCTGTCTTTGTGGGCCTGTTACTTCTTTTTGTAAGCTTACTTTAAGTTCTTGCTTATCTGGCCGCCCACTTAAGGGCATACTTGTAATTAACCTAGTTAATGAAGATTAACAAAAGGATTAGAGAGGGGAGAGAGGAGATTATCGAACTCTTCTTCTTCCTCTTCTTTTCTCCATCTTCTTCCTTTGTACTGCTGTCTTCTACCTTTCTTCTACTTTTCTCTCTATTTTTAACCAAGTTTATATCAGTTTTAGAGGACTGATTTACTTCTATTTATTAGAGGGTTTAGATGATGATGCACTAGTAATTTCCAGCTCAAAGAGAACCAATTCTTTTTTGCTAAATTCCTATTCTTCAATAAAGGCCATCCAATTGGCAAGATGAGAGACATGCTCAGATAAGACCTATCATCAATGTTTTGACTTGTAGTCTTGTACCATACATAAATTATTGGCATATAACAACTAACAAGAGCTTCTTAAAGACAGATAAAAAAGGAGAAATACCTAAACAAATTTCTCTTCTTTGAAAGTCTTTCTTATTTCAGTTAGGGATTAAATGGCCGAGTCATCCATGAGTTACACATATTCTGTCATGTAAAGTTGACCATGGGAGAACTTTTATATTAACAAGTTTATTTTTTATTCAAATCAACTAATCAAAGCTTATATTTTGGGGTATTATGATGGTCATTTACATTGACGAGCAATAAAGCATGGTAATTTGTTTATTTATAATCAAGATATTTTATTCAATAGCTGTGGCTCTAGGTTACAATCTCATAATCAAATTGTTGAAAGTTGTTCCTTACCAATAAATGACTGAACACTGAATATCTTTCCTCTATTTTACAATTCATATTAATGATGAGTTGCTACATTCTTGGGAATTTGTTTGCAGAACCAGTTCTTCATATCAGGTCTTTCAGGAGACGAGATAATACGTAATCGTGTTTTGGAAGCATTATATAGACGTATTATGCGAGCATACAAAGAACAAAAGTGTTTCAGGGTTATTGTTGTCATACCACTCTTACCTGGATTTCAGGTACTAATTCTTTGCCACCTAATAATCAAATTAAACATACTTTTTGTCTCTTACTCTATCTTGAAGTTGAAATTTGGTAGGGTGGTGTGGATGATAGCGGTGCAGCATCTGTAAGAGCTATAATGCATTGGCAATTTCGAACCATTTGCAGAGGGCAACATTCAATATTGCATTATCTTTATGACCTCCTTGGTCCAAAAACATGTGATTATATTTCTTTCTATGGTCTAAGATCTTATGGTAAACTTTTTGATGGCGGTCCTGTGGCTACCAGTCAGGTGAAGTGCCTTCCATTGGAAGTGCCTCTTCTATTTATATGCATATCTGTTTGCATCAGATTTACTACTTTTTTTTTCCAGTGAGTAATTCTTTTACTGTTTCTGCAGGTATATGTGCACAGCAAGCTGATGATAATCGATGACTGTGTGGCCTTGATTGGATCAGCTAATATAAATGATAGAAGTTTAATTGGATCAAGAGATTCTGAGGTACATTGACTTGTGTCTTAGGGCTTTTCCTGGGTTATATTTGCCCTCTCTACATCTATGAGACTATGACAGGTTGAACATGTTCAGTTTGATTCACAACCTGTTATTTCAGCCCAAGTTAGGCAATTGATATATGTACTGGAAAATTTCCATTTCTAATTTCTCTAACATGAATACTACTGTTTCAGATTGGTGTACTTATTGAAGATAAAGAATTTTTAGATACTTCCATGGATGGAAAACCCTGGAAAGCTGGAAAGTTCGCCTTCAGTCTTCGCCTCTCATTATGGTCTGAACATCTTGGTCTTCATGCAGGACAGGTTTGTACTCATGAACGATTTGGTATTTCTGTAATTTTTTTACACTAATGCACTTATTTCTGCATTTCTTTTTGGTTAGCAACAATTGAGTATATTTGTAATTTTGTATTAAAGAAAAAGTGAGTGTGATAAGTGCAAGCTCCTTGAGTATCCAATGAAAAGGAAAAAAGAGAAAAAAAATAACTAAGAGCAGAACTTGCTCAGCAATTGGACTTCCCAGTATGTCATATTACAAAAAGTACATATAGTCTGGCATATCAGTTCCCAATACAACTCCTGCAAACTGAAGTTATATAGCATTCATCACTGCCACTGAATATTGCTCTGAAAGGGTTTATTCTCTTCTTAACTGCACTGTGGGTTTCTTTCCATTGCTATTGAAGTTCTTAAAAATATTATGCATTTTCCTTTTTCAGTAATACTTGTTATTAATTATTTCAGATCAGTCAAATCCATGATCCTGTTGTTGATGAAACCTACAAAAACATTTGGATGGCAACTGCAAAGGTGAGTTGTGCATCCAGTTTTGGGTAAATATCTCTATGTAGCATGCCCTAGGATTTTGGTTAAAAAAACAATTAAAAACTGTAGATTTTGAGAGGTCATATGTCTTTTAGATACTGCTTTTTCTTTACAGCAAGTAGACTCTTGAGTATGGTTGTCATAATTTCCTGAGATTTTGATTTTTTTTTATCAATAACAGCAACTTTCCATTAAGAAACAAAATTAATTACAAGGAAGGGGAGATAAAATTTCTTAACTCCCTGCGTTGGGCAAGAGCCCCCATAAAAGCAATAAAGAGAAATTACAACATAGTCCAAAATAAAGAATCCCAAGCCACCCCTTGCTTAGCTAACCCGTCAGCAAAAGAGTTAGCAGATCTCTTCACCCAATTGTACTTCACTTCCATATCCTTTGTCAGTCACTTGTAGTTTTTCTTTTCATTGCTAAAGTTCCACAACCCCGCCTTATCCTCTTGCAGCCATCCTACTACCACCTGCGAGTCACCTTCAACCACGAGTTTCCTTATATTCAATTCCTTTGCCCTTCGTATTCCTTCCAGAACCACAAGAATCTCAGCCCTAAGGGAATCACCTACCCTTATTAAAAATTTAAGGTCAGTTACTTTAAATTTGGAGATTTTTTTCTTTTTCTCGGCAAACAATATTGAAACATTTATTAATAGAAAGATAAACAAGATAGGAGTGATAGGATGTGTGACCAATGTTTTCAAAGGCGTGGGAGGCACACCTCCAAGCAAGGCGCCTCCAAAACACCCTGAGGTGTATGAGAGAGGCGTTGACACCTCTGAGGTGTACACCGTGTATGCCTCATACACTTTTTTCATGAGGCGTGCTAGAAGTGTACGCCTCTGGAAGTCACTTTCCAAGACCCCCCTTCCTCTTCCTCCTTCCTCCTCATCCCCCTCTTAAGGAGGCTTACACCTCCTTGTGTTCAGGAGGCTTATGCCTCTTACATTATGAACTATGCCTCACACCTCTAGGTAGTGGAACGTCTCCGCATTGTTAGAATGTTAGAGTGATGTTTGGCTGATAAGAGTTCTTATTAGTCCAGTCTTATGTCTAACTTATCTTGTAACTGGGCCTGTGTTAATGGGCCTAATCCTGTTTAATGATTTAAGTCATCTGGGTGTCCCAGCACTAATCAGTGGCATCCCAGTAATTTCTTGTATCTTTTACTACATCCATCTATAAATAAAAGACTGGTCGACTGGCTAGAACAGTTCGACATTCTCTTCAGTTCTGTGGTTCTCTTCTCTTCTTTGCTACTTCGAGTATAGCTCTTCAGATTACATGGTATCAGAGCATTAGCTCCTTCCTGGTTTCAGCAGGTGCACTCTCTTCTCTTGCTGTCTTTTCATCTTCTCTCTTCCTTTTCTGGGTTGCTGCAGTGAAGACCTAGGAGTGTA
>NW_010729299.1:717893-737415 GCF_000365185.1 Nelumbo nucifera | reverse complement strand
CAGAGAGAGAATTATTTCAGGAGAACTCTGTGTGCCTTATACACCATCAGAGATGCAGATTGCAGATGTATTGACAAAAGGGTTGGCAACAACAAAGTTCAGGGACATACTTGGCAAGCTAAACATGATTGATATCCATGCTTAGCTTGAGGGGGAGTGTTAGAATGTTAGAGTGATGTTGGGCTGATAAGAGTTCTTATTAGTCCAGTCTTATGTCTAACTTATCTTGTAATTGGGTCTGTGTTAATGGGCCTAATCCTGTTTAATGATTTAAGTCATCTGGGTGTCCCATCACTAATCAGTGGCATCCCAGTAATTTCTTGTATCTTGTATTACATCCATCTATAAATAAAGGACTGGTCGACTGGCTAGAACAGTTCAACATTCTCTTCAGTTCTGTGGCTCTCTTCTCTTCTTTGCTACTTCGAGTATAGCTCTTCAGATTACACGCATTTTAAAACATTGTATGTAACAATCACAAAGTAAAGCAATGAAGTACAGAGCTTCCCCATAGAAGTGGTTCCATGGAGCAAGTCCACATGAAAAGTTTCATTTACCATAACTGGATGTTGGCTATGATTCATGCTTTATCCTCAATCTCACCCTTAAGCATGTTTGACTACCCTTTGGGTTTCCACAGCCCCATAATGGTACCACTTCTTGGTCCATGGTCACTCAAGAGCATTCCTTCAGATTGCTAAAATTACCTATGGACTGGTCCTAGGGTAGGCCATCAGAATTAAAGCTTCATTAAAATCACATTTCTAGAATGGAACCCATGGAAACCTGGTTGAAACCATAGCCCAAGTAATGGTCCTCAGCCCCAGATAATGAGAAAGTGTACCATATGCCTACCCATTCTTTTTTTTTTATCAGCAAAAGAGAACTTTATTTAAATTTGGGGTTAAATTAAAGTTTTACAGCTCGTGCACAGGATTAATGCTCCCACACTAGTACATATTTCTGTCCCACTTTACATTGCAGCCCAAAACAATTGCTGTCTCAAAGCCCCTTGTTTGGCAAGATAATTAGCTAGCCCATTTGCACTCCTTCTAACCCATTTGAATTCAGCCTCTACCTCCTTTGCAACCTTTTCCACTTCCCTTATCACTTGTTTGAAAGTCAACGAAGTACTTCTATTGTTTGTAGCCCAAGAGATGATCACCTTGGAATCCCCTTCAACCTCAATATGCCTAAGTCCTAGCTGTTTAGCTATCTTCAGCCCTTGTACCAAAGCCATTAACTCAGCTTTTAGAGAGTTGCCAATTCCAATCAGTCCAGAGAACAAAGCTAATATTCTCCTTTCAGAATTTCTGATTACTCCTCCAATACCTGACAGTCCCGGATTTCCAAGAGAGCTTCCATCAAAATTCAGTTTAATTCTATTGCCTTTTGGAGGTTTTCATTCCATCCTTACTTTCTCTTTCACTCTTAAGGGTTGTGCTACTTCTGTCCAAGATCGTAGAATGTCTGTGACTGAGTGTGACTGAGAAGTCTTGGAAGATATGCAAGGATTTTACCCAATGAGCTACTTTAACTTTTATGGTGTCTATCACCTCCTCCATTGTTCTACTCTTCTCCAAGAATATTCTGTTATTCCTTTCTTCCTAAATCACCCAACAAATATCTACCTTCGTAGCTTTCCACATAACCTTCCCTCTTTTCTTTGGTTGGCTCAAGAAGTCTCGGTTGAAGAGTCCTGCCACATCTTGAGGGGAAGCCCACCTACCCAACCCAGTAGAATCAAAAAAATATAACTCAACAAATGTGGCATCTCAAGAGACTAGTCCCATGATACCTCAGGAGCGGGCCCCTAGTTCTGACCCTAAGGAAGAGATTATCAACCCCTTTCGTGATCATTTGGAATTATATGGTAGGACACTTCACCATATGGATTCTGGCCCTACTCCTACCTCTTTTACATCTACATCAGGTAACACTGCCACTACTTTCCATGTGTCATCTCATACTTCTAATTCCCCTTGGATAATTGACTCTGGAGCCTCAAACCACATGACTGGTAAGTCAACTTTATTTCAGGCATACAACCTCCTCTCTAGGAGAGATAAGGTGAGACTGGCTGATGGAGTTTTTGAACTATTGTGGCTTCGATCCTTGATGGAGGAACTAGGTATTGAGCATGATAAGCCATTGATGTTATACTGTGATAATCAGGTTGCCATCAACATTGCTCACAATCCAGTGCAACATGACAGAACCAAACATATTGAAGTTGACAGACACTTCATTCGAGAAAGAGTGGCTTCTAGAGAAGTTTGTCTACCTTTCATCACTTCTGAAGGACAGATAGCTGATTTCCTCACCAAGGACATCCCCAAGGCTAAACTTCAGCATGATGCTGGAAAACTTGGCATGATTAACGTCTATGCTCAGTTTGAGGGGGACTGTAGAGAAGATGGGCCGAATGGCCCATAGACTATTTGTCTTATTTTATCTCTTTATGTTCATTGCTGTAATAGGCCTCAACTTGAGCCTTTTTTTCTCTTATGTTATGTTTTAATTATCTGCCCAACTAAGGGCATCTCTATAAATTACTAAAATTTAAGTTAATGAAATAGGATTAGGGGTGTAAGAGGAGATTATGTTTGAAATCTCTCTCTGAACCCTTATTGTCGCCACCTTCTTCTTCCTCTTCTCTCTTCTTGAAACCTGATTTCTGCTATTCTCAATCAATTCTCTGCAATATTTTGAACAGTCCTTTCATTTCAATTTTCTTCTGTAAGATCAATCCTCGTGCCAATTCCTATGTTTTCCTTGGTTACCCCTTATCTCAAAAGGGTTACCGTTGCTATGACCCAACTTCACGCAAGTACTATGTCTCCATGGATGTATCCTTCTTTTTGAGAGTCAACCTTTTTTTCGGTTTCTCCTCAGGGGGAGAATAGGGTTGAGGAGAAACACACCCAGGCACAATTACCTCCTCTTCCTGATCATCCTCCATTTCACGTCTTTCTTCACCACAATAAGAGCTAGTGGAGTTCAAGAGTCGTGGAACCTAAAACTATGCAACCAACATCATCAAACTCTCCCAAGGCAGATCCTCATCATCATCTAGGTACACTTGTTCCCACTAATATGCCTATACCTCTTGATATTGATCCCCCTACTATTAATGATCTTGATGTTCCTATTGCTAAGAGAAAGGGTGTTAGATCTTGTACTACTAATCATCCTATCTCTCACTGTGTCCTATGATCATATTTCACCTTCATATCATGTGTTCCTTTTCTTCATTGACAGTGTTTCTGTTCCTAAGAATGTGATAAAAGATTTATCCAAACCTGAATGGACAGATGCAATGAAGGAAGAAATTAATGCATTGCACAAAAATGGCACCTGGGAGTTGGTGGATCTTCCTAAAGGGAAGGAACTAGTGGGATGCAAGTGGGTGTTCACAGTAAAGCATAGGACTGATGGTACCGTAGAAAGGTACAAATCCAAATTTGTGGCAAAAGGGTTTATACAGGTATATGGAGTAGACTATGCAAAGACCTTTGCTCCAGTAGCCAAGATGAATTCTATCAGGATCCTTCTTTCATTGGCAGCTAATCTTGATTGGGAACTTCACCAGTTGAACATTAAGAATACATTCTTGAATGGTGACCTAGAGGATGAGGTGTACATGACTCAACCTCCAAGTTTTTGTGCCAAAGGCAGTGAGCAGAAGGTGTGTAGGTTAAAAAAAAAAACATTATATGGGTTGAAACAATCACCTCAAGCCTGATTTAGTAAGTTTCACTTAGCCATTCATCGGGTGGGGTTCAAACAATGCCAATTAGATCATACTCTGTTTGTGAAGAAAGGTGAAGGGAAAATTGCAGCGTTAATTGTATATGTTGATGACATAATGGTCATAGGAGACTAAAAGGCTGAAATACAGAAGCTGAAGAAATTCTTAGCCACCCAATTTGAGGTGAATGATCTAGGACCCTTACGTTATTTCCTAGGAATTGAAGTCGCTCGCTCTCAAAAGGGTATCTTTATTTCTCAAAGGAAATACGTACTAGATCTATTAGAGGATACAGGCAAGTTAAGGGTGAAGTCAATTGATTCACCCATTGAACCTAACCATCAGCTAGGAGACAATCAGGGGGGGTCTTTGAAAGATGTGAAGAAGTTCCATAGACTTGTAGGGAGACTCTTATATTTGTCTATGACCAAGCCTGATATTGCCTATGCAATGGGTGTCCTTAGTTAGTTCATGCATAATCCTAAGATAACTCACTTTGAAGTTGTAGAAAGTTTCCTTAGATACCTCAAGAAGTTCCCAGGAGTAGATTTGCTATTCCAGAAACATGGGTATTTGAAGGTCGAAGTGTACACAGATGCTGATTGGGCAGGGGTAGTCGATGACAGAAAATCTACCAGTGGGTATTGTACCTTTGTGGGAGGAAACTTAGTCACTTGGAGAAGTAAGAAGCAAAGTGTGGTGGCTAGGTCCAATACTAAAGCGGAAAAAAGAGTTGTCTCATGGAGTTGTTGAAATCATGTGGATTAAAAACCTATTAGGTGAACTGGGTTTTGTAATTAACAACCCCATGTCACTCTACTGTGACAATAAAGCTGCTATCAACATTGCTGCTAATCCAGTCCTCCATAATAGAACAAAACACATCGAAGTACAAGCATTTTATTAGAGAAAAACTTGTGAGTGGAGAAATGTGCATTCCATATGTCAGCTCAAAAGAACAACTTGCGAGCATCTTCACCAAAGGCCTTCATTATATGCGGCATAATAATTTGTGTGACAAGTTAGGCATGATTGACATCTATGTCCCAACTTGAGGGGGATGTTGAAATAGTTTATTTTATATTTATATTCTTATTCTGCTTAGTTAGGGTCTGTTTGGTCTGTTTAAAGTAGTTCTTTTATTACCATTCTTGTACTTTAATCCCAGCAGGGGCACAAGGGTCTTTTCCCTTTTTATTATGGTCGCCCTATAAATGTTAGTGCAATCTAGTGCCGCCAGACTGAAGTTAAATTCTCCCTTCTCTCTCCCTTCCCTTCTTGTTTACTGTTGTTCGTCCACTGTTAAGAATCCTCTTGTGCAACTTCCCTTTGTGGGTAACCAGGGTTCAAATCTTGGAAACAGCTTCTCCCTATGTGCAGGGGTAAGTCTGCATACATCTGTCCCTCCCCAGACCCCACATTGGGCTGCCCCTTTTATATTTTGTGTCAATCATTGGTATGATTCCTTCCCAAACCGCAGAAAAACACATGGACACACAAAGAATGAAGTAAATAAAAACTGAAGCCTTCATTATACTCATTATTGTAATTGCCATTACTACTGTTTGTTTCTATGCAATTTATTTCTTAATGACCATTAAATCTGTTTGGCAGACAAATAGTATGATCTACCAAGATGTCTTTGCATGCATTCCTAATGATTTTATGCATTCCAGGTATGACACTTTGCAATTAAATTGTTTTATTTTCTCACTTGTTTGAATATCATGTTCATACAATACCATAACATGCAGGGTAGCAATCAGACAAAGCATATCATACTGGAAAGAAAAGCTAGGGCATACTACCATTGATTTGGGGATAGCCCCAAAGAAGCTAGAGTCATATCAGAATGGAGTCGCTAAAGCCGATGATCCCATGGAGAGATTAGAGGCAGTGCATGGGCACCTTGTTACTTTTCCCTTGGATTTCATGCGTCAAGAAGATTTGAGACCAGTGTTCAATGAGAGTGAGTTCTATGCATCTTCCCAAGTTTTTCATTAAGTTTAGTCTTTTGAGGGACAGGAAATAGGGAAGTTATGATTATTGCTGTAGCCATGGTAACTGCATTGTCATATCCAAGCCATGAAAATTCTTGGCCCTTGGCGTATTCTTTCATTTAAAATCAAAGAGAAAAATAAATTGGGAAAAATAACCCAAAAGATGAAAAAGAAAAAACTCTTTTTTATCAACAAAAGTTCAGGAAATTGACGATGGATGGCATTATCGACACTATTTTTTTTCAATAACTCATTATCCGCGCTTGCGCTTAGTTGTGTCATGTGTGCATAATTAAGGCCCGGTTTCCTCTTACTGGAGAAAAAAGTCTTAATTATTATAACTTTTTTTTCTTTACATACTGGGTGAACTCATTAGTGGTGCCATAATTGCTTGTATTTTACCTTTTAAGTACCAACAAAATCTCTTCCATCGTCTACACTCTATGGTACTTGGCCAATCAAGGGAGTGCTTGCCGTGTATGATTTTGTTTTTCAAAACAAAAACATTGCCACATCAGCAAACATATATTGATTTTGCTGAAGACTACTGGAGAGGTCTCATCATGGAAGATTGGTATTGTGGGCTTGAAATAGCCAGAGGCCCAGAGTTGTCAATGAACCGGATATCCAATTGTATCTGAAGGACTGAAACAACAGTAGACAAAACTGATTTTGGAGACTGGTTAACGTTGAAGCTGATAAATTAGGAGATCCGGACCTTTCTGGATGCTCTGGAACTGAGATTCCAATTTAGAATTAATGGTCCATTTTGCGAGTGGACTATTTCCCAAACTCGCTGCGCATAGAGGATTCGGAGTCCACCCATGTAGCCAGGAATCTGGATTGCTAGGCCAGGTGGCCTAACTGGAATGAGTTCAAAACCTCTCCATATATAATGAACTGTTGTCAACCCAGTTCCAATAGTTGAGATGGTCACAGTCTACCCGCTCACGACTCAATAGTTGAGATGGTCATTTGGCATAGCCGCATAGGAGGCGTGCCATGAAATTCCATGAAACTGCAGCCTTTACGTCGTTTGGTTCCTAATTTTAATTTGTAGGTACAAATTTACAATCACTCTTTCACGTGAATGTTAAACCCACCTTACCAAATACCAAACACTCAAAACTTTTCACAAAAAACGAGGTGTGGCCGGTCATGGTGTGGCCTCATTATCCACTCTACAAATCAATTGTACCTACAACTTAAAAGAATCTGAAATTTTTAGGGAATTGTAGGGGGGAAGGGTTCACAGTATCTATGTTTCTGCTCATCTCATCCAATTTACTATCTAGTAATGCTCTAAATTCTCCCTACTCCAATCATGGTTAATAGCATTAGCATATACTTTCTTCTCGATTATCCTCATCTTATCTCTTTTCCTAGTGGCAGCCAGGCAAATGATGAGATGATGTTCTGAATGACAGCTCGAGCTTCTATTAAAATAATTGAAACCGCACACTATCTTATTACAATTTTAAGAAAAAGTGATGAATAAAATGTTATTAGATTGACCACCAATAGAGGATAATATTACATGTGGAAATGTAATATTCCGTAAATGATCTAATTGGAAACGTAGAGGACAAAATTATTAAATTACTGTAAAATGTATGGTGCATCCATTGGCCGCATCCTGTAATTAAAGATGTCATTGGTTAAACGAGATGGTAAGAATACTTGTAAAAGGTGAATCAATGAAAAAATAAACAGATTTTTATAACTTGATTGGTTGGGATCTGGTTTAAGGTACAGCCATTATTAGTGAATGCACCATACTTGAGTGGGGACATTAGGGACGGGTTTGGGAAAATTTAAGGATTCCCCATTCTTGATGAGGAGTGGATGCCTTCCCTTGAACTTGCCCAATACTGAGGATGAGGTGGGGAAATTTGAGGACTCCTCGTCCCTTATGAGGAGTGGGTGCCTTGTCTTAAACCCGTCTAACACTAGGGACAGGGCGGGCATGAGATAGAGTGTCTTCGACTATAGAGCGGGGATAGGATTGGAGTGCCCCGTCCCAAACTCATCCCGTTGCCATTCCTATATAATTGTTAATTATTAGTGAAATTAATAAAAATATTAGCTTTTATAATTATTTTTATTTATTTAAAGAATCAAAATTTCATTTAAAAATAATGAAAATAATAATTATTATTAAAATTACTACAAATGATTAATAAAATTATATTTATTAAAAAAATATTTGTTCATATTAAATTAGCAATAATTATTTTCTATAAATCAACATTAAATGAAAAATACAATTGTTAAAATCTTAAATATTAACAATAACTTTGAATACTTTTAATTAATTAACAACAAATTTTGATTATTAATTTGTCAATTAATTAATAGTAAATAAAATTATTCAATCTTTCAGTTTTTCTTGTGCATTGCACGGGTCGCTAGTATATATATAAAGCAAGGTTGTCCACATCACCATGCCTCTCCTTGCTCCAAATCTCCCTTCCTAATTTCCTGTTTTTTAATTTTTTATTTTTTATTTATTATTTTTTTAATTCCACATAATTACCCACTAAACCAATAAGGAAACAACATAGGCTAAATTATCTCTAACAACCAATAGAAAAAGAAATACGGATTTGCTTTTCTAATGTCTAGCGAAATGGCACTATTATCCCCAACTTTCTCCTAAATTATCTTTAATTCCCATTAACTTCCTAAATTATCTCTAATTCCTATTTACCCTCTCTCCCACTTTTTATCTATATCTATTTAAAGAAAGTTTGAAAAAAATTTAAGAATTATTTAAATATTATAACAAAATTATATACTAACTTTAAAATATTTACTAAAAACAAAACAAATAATTATAAGAGATTTAATAATATTCATATTATTAATAGTTTTATATTTTTACAAAATTCATCAAGAAATTATGTACTAACAACATAAATTATAATTTTACTGATTATTCAATTTAAATGTCATTCAACAATAAAAGTTTACATTAAAAAATAAAATATTATTTAAATATATCAGTAACTAAATATCTTAAATTAACATAACATTAAAAATAGATAAATAAATATATTAGAAAATATTTAATATTACGTAATAACTTTAAAATAAATAAAATTTAAATAATTTACATATTGCTTAAATATTCAAATAAAAAAATATTAAATAGCTAAAATAAAAAAATTATGTAATAAATTTAAAAAATTATTAAAAGTAGAAAATAATTGTAATAGATTTAATAATATTCATATTATTAATAATTCTATATTTTTACAAAATTCATCATGAAATTATTTACTAACAATCTAAATTATAATTTTATTGATTATTCAATTTAAATGTTATTCAAATAATAAAAATTGTAACATTAAAAAATAAAACATTGTTTAAAAATTTAAATATTTTTCAATATTTATCGGACATTAAACTACTATTATTTAACTTTTTAAATTTAATTTATTGTACTTATTGTATTTTTGTTATAAATTTATATGTTAGTAATTTGTAATTTTTATAATTTATTGATTGATATTTATTAGATATTAAACTATTATTTGAGATTACACTATTTATTGACTAATTTAATATATTTTTAGTATTTATTATATTTTATTAGTTATTTATTGTATTTTCATTATAAATTTATTTTTAATAATTGTGTATATTCGCTATAAATTTTCAATAATTATTGGAGATTAAACTATTGTTATTTATTAGAGATTAGACTATTAATTTAGTTGAAATTAGGAGTGTTCACGGGTCGGTTCGATTTGATTAGGTTATAGGCTATTTTGCCAACCAAATTGACCTAGTCAAGTTGTGGAGTTGGTCACATGAAACTGACTAACCATTGGTGAAAACCAACCAACTCGGATTGTATCAGTTTTGGCCAAATTTTGGTTTGATCGGTTGGTTCAAAAGATTAAAAAGAAAACATAGTAGTATAATTAAAATAAATAAATTTATGATGTAAATATTTTAAACTAAGAAATATGGGAATTTTACCACTTTTTTGTATTAAAAATTATATTTAAAATTATATATATATATATATGGTCGAGTTGGATTGGTTTTGGCAGATTTATAAATGGCCAAACCGAAACTGACCCAACCTAGTCAAGTTGGGAAATTGCTAAACTAAAGCCGATTGGAAATATTAGAAAACCAACCAACTCGGTTTGAATTGGGTTGGGTTGGTTAGTTTCATTGGTTTGATGAACAACCTTAGCTGAACCGAGCTTGCCCAAAGGACCTTCTGTCGAGCAGAACGATTCTGCTCTTCATACATCGTCCTGAGACTGTCCAATATACTCGGACATCTGTGCAGTCACCAACCTGTGGCCTTTCGCACAGTGGGGGATCGATATACTCAGACCGTTTCCACCAGCAACAGGCCAGAGGAGGTTCTTAGTGGTAGTAGTTGATTATTTCACTAAGTGGGTAGAAGTTGAACCTCTCGTAACAATTACAGCTCGGAAAAGATTAGTGTGCCGCTTTGGGTTACCTTGGGTACTGATCTCCGACAACGGTAAGCAGTTCGAGGACATTAAGTTCTAGAACTGGTGCTAAGACATGGGAATTCGATAGAACTTTACGTCGGTAGCACACCCTCAAGCAAATGGTCAAGCGGAGGTCACGAACAGAGCTATCCTCCGCCAACTGAAGGCACACCTAGACCGAGCTAAAGGACTATGGGCAGACGAGCTACCCAGTGTTCTATGGGCTTATTGGACCACAGTGAAGACTGTTACAGGCGAGACCCCCTTCAACCTCACCTACGGCACTGAAGCAGTCATCCCAGCCGAGATCGAGGTTCCCTCGCTACGACTAGAAGCGAATGATGACAAGGTAAATGAAGGCGAGCTGCATACCAACCTCGACCTACTTGACAAAGTACGTGATCTCGCATATATTAGGACCGCGGCCTACCAGCAAAGAGTAGCTCGGTACTATAACGCCAGGGTCAAGAAGCGGAATCTCCGTGTCGGCGACTTGGTTCTTCGTAAGGTTATGGTGCCTGAGCCCGGTGTTGTAAGCTCGGACCAAATTGGGAAGGACCCTACCGAGTAAAGCGGGTGCTCGGGGAAGGAACGTACGAGCTCGAAACCCTAGAAGGGAAACAAGTACCTCGGGCATGGAATATTGTCAACTTAAGGCAATATTACCTATAAATAACTGAGTAGACCACGAGTCACTCCTAAAGCCTAAGGGCCAAAATGTCGAGCTAACGTAGACCTCGGCGCGATAAGACCCAGTCACCTCCAAGGAATGGGCGAACTCCAAGAGTAAACTATAAGTCACTCCCTCAGCCCAAGGGCCAAAATTCCGAGCTAACGAAGGCCTCGACGCGATAAGACCTAGTCGCCTCCATGGCATGGGCGAACTCCAAGAGTGGACTATAAGTCACTCCCTCAGCCTAAGGGCTAAAACGCCAAGCTAACTAAGACCTCGGCACTGTGTAAGACTTAACTGTTTTGTCGGCAAAGGCTAAGTATTAATACCGAAGGCATAGGCAGCTCAGGTGTGGACACTATGGAGCATAGCTCGCCTCGGCATACTAGTTGAACCCAATAAGGGAGGAACAGTTCGGGCATATATGATAAACACTTCGGGGTATACTATAAAACTACCCCAAGTACTAGGGAACAGTTTGGGGTAACAACTACCGGAAGGCCCTACTTCGGGTATGTAGCTCAAACAGCTCGAGTGATAAAGTCGCTTCGACAGAAAGTAAAGAGCACACAACACTTAGTAGAAAAGAAAAAACATTTCATTACTAGTTCAAAAAAAAAAAAAACCGGTCCCAACCACCAAAGAGAGTTCATAAAAAAACAAGAGAGAAATATTTAAAATCGGATTCAAACACCCGGGAACAACCAAAATTCATTCAGAAGAAAGAAAAAGAAGAACAACAACCGACCTCAAGGATCCACCGCCTCCACGTCCTCGTCATCCTCCGGAGAGTCAGGCTCCTCCTCCTCCGCCAAGTTCATCGTCTCTGGATCCATACCCTTCATCGTTATACCCTCAAGGTTGAGCTCGGAGAACTTCTTCCGGACCAGCCAACGGCAGAGTTTGAATCCAGAACGGTAGGAGCTCGAGCCATACTCCACCTAGAGGTCGTGGTACTCCTGAGAGTCCTTGAAGTCCCACACCGCCTTAGCTCGCTCAGCCTCCACCATGGCGTCGAAGTTTCGAGTCCGATCCTGAAGCGTGGACTCCATGTCCCAGACCTGTTGGCGAAGAAGCTCCCTCTCTGCTACCACCCTCGAAGACTCCTCCCGGTAGCGAGTGCTCTCCTCAGATAGTCGGGCAATCTGTGCCTCCTGGTCCCGGACGAGCAGTTCTTGTGCCTCGCTCCCCTTTCGAGCCTGAAGGACTTCACCTCGGGCCCAGTCAAGCTCGCCTTGGAGCTTCTGCATGGTTGACCTTTGAGCAAGAGCGTCGCCGGAGTGAATGTTGTTTTAGAGGGCCATGGCGTGAATGGCGTTCACCTGCCGTCAAAAGGCCGAGGTCTAAAAAGGAAAAAGAAGGAGAAGGGAAAAGAAGAAAAAAAAGCAGCCACTTACCACCATGCAGTGGGCTGAGGCCAGCCTAGCGAGCTGCTTAGGCTCCATCCCTCCCCAGCTGGCGACCTCCTCGTGGGTGACCACCTTCCGACTCCTTCGCGAAGCCACGGTGAAGTCGGTGACGCTTTCCCACCCTTCAGTAGGGAACTGCGGGAAGGCGAAGGGGTGGGACTGCTTAGACGGAGGGTACTGCCCTTGCATCGGGACCTCGCATTCTTCTGCGCCACCCTCCGTGGCTACTCCCTCGAATGGGACCGGTGGGACCTCAGGTGGTGGTGGAACGAAGGCGGGATCAGCAGCCTCGAATTCAGCGCTCCTGGAAGTGGAAGCTCGATCAGGGCGCAACCTCTTCGCCATGCGCTTTTGGTTGCTCGACAGAAGGCGGTGCGCATCTACACCAGATATGTTGGCTGCCAAAAATCACAAGGCATTAGTCCAACTAAATAAAAGAAATCACAAGGCATTGCGCGACCTAAAAGGCAACCTACCGGGGCTCAGGCTGGCCTGCGCGAGCTTGTCCTCGGTCAAGTAGTCCAACCAATGGAAGTCAACCGCTACCCATGATTGCAGCGTTTCCCGAACTTTTGGATCCAAGTCAGCCCCCAAATCCTGGATGGCGGCCCTCCAATGGGTTGGGAAGGGCCACCCTTCGGGGTTGCGAACTACAAAATAATCCTGCTTCCAAGCCGGGATCCTGTTCGGCAGCTCGTGTAAGAGCTTGAAGTCAGGACAGGGAGAAAAGTAGTAGGAACGCCCTTCCAGAGGCGCTCCGGGGGAAGCATTTTGATAGAAAGAATGGTGGAGAAGATGTCGAGGTCAAGAGGAAGACAATACTCATAAAAGTGGTTCAAAACCTCCACTATCAAAGGGTGCAGAGGAAGACGAAGGCCAGCGATGAGCTGTTCTTGGAAGATCATGATCTCGTCGGGACTGTGTTCCCAAGGATAGTCAACAGATGGGAGACTGTAGATGAGATTTCTAGGGAGATTAAATTGAATAACCAAAGTCCTGAGTCTCTCCATCGACATGGAGGAAGGACCAAAGTTGTCCGGATTCCTACCCCGGGAGGTGGAAGCCATCTCGCCGGAGGCCTCCAGAGCTTGCCCCCAAGCTCCCCTTGAGCTCGAAGGAGCATCATCTTGGTTACCGCCCCGGGGAAAGACAATGTATGGATACCCATGAAAGAATGGTAGGATCCATCTAATGTACGCCACAAAGGTTGCGGAATGGGTGGGCGAATTTCAAAAATTTTCCTACCTTCTCCCAACTGGGAATCATATTCCCTAAATTTAGAAGGGGCGAAGGTAACTAAACTTTAACTGATCTCGCGCGATCTACACTCTCAGCTATCTTTGGATTCCTTACAGCTCTCTCAAGTGTTCTAACTTAAGCATCGAAGTATTCCCACCGGGCAAGTCCCCCGGGAATGCTTCACCTTCCTCTTCTCAGGTACCGTCCATCGCTAGCTAGGAATCAAACGTCCGCCAGCTAGGAGTGCCCGGATTGTGCAACATCAATATATATTATAAAAATATATCATATATATTTAAAAGATATAAACATATATTCATTTTCGAGGTTTTGAATTGAATTTGAACTCATCAAATATTTAATTGAACCAAGCTTGAACTCTAAGATATAGTTCAAATTAAACTCGAAATCAAACCTACTAGTATTTTAGTTGAACCAAGCCAAGACAAGTTCAAGTTCAGCTTAGCTTGGCTTAGTTGCACATAAATTGCATTCTAGTCTTCGAGTATATGCACCGAAGAATTGGGTTAGAGTCGAGGTAAATCCATACTAAACCCTACCTATAGGGGTGCAACTCGGGCGGGCCCAACCCGAGCTCGAACCGACCCAACCCAGAATTTTACACGGGTCGGGCTTGGATTTTTGTTTCTCGGGTTGGGCTCGGGCCCAAGAAGTTGGGTTTTTTTATTTTTTAGGCGGGGCTCGGGCCTAGCCCTTAAGTAGTCCGAGCACGGTCCAATTATATACATTTATACATATATATATATGTGTGTATATATGTACATGTTGCATATATATTTACATATATACATACATATTTGTATATATAACATTTGTATAGATATTTTCCATACATATTTACATACATATATAAATATATGTATATATATTTACATAAATACATTTATATATGTATAATTTTAGAGTGGGTTCATTTACCAACCCGAGCTCGGTCCGGGCCCAAACCCAACCCAAGTGCATCAAATTATAGGGTGGGCTGGGCTCGGGTTGGGAAAATTGGGCTTGACCTCGGGCTCGGGCCTTAAGCCCAAATTTTAGGGCCGGGTCTGGGTTGACCATAAACCCAGTCCAACCTGCCTGACTTGCACCCCTACCTACCTATTGTTGTTGTTAGGGATGTTCATGGTTCGAATAACCAAATTATAGGATCTTTTTTGAAACAAACTAGTCCCATTGGTTTTTCAAATTCCCCAAATTGAAATTGAACTAGTACCATCGGTTAACTGATTGATCAATTTTGGTTCTTGACTGGTTCGATTCTTTGTTTTTTTGGTTTTTATATTTATAGATATAAAAAATTATAAATTATTCCCAACGTATTTTATTCTCAATAGATAATAGAACCATAGTTAAGAATCTCCACCATCTTTTATGTTCTTTGTGTTTTCTTTACAACCAATCTACCTCTAATTTTGAGAGAATGAAAAAAGAAATGAAACACACCTGGGGAAAGGGAAGGAAGAGAATAAACTTACTTCTTAAGTCCCGTTCATTTACCTATATTGAGGTGGGAAAGTTGACCAACTTTCCCATGTTCTTTTGCAAATGCATGGGGGGCCCATGGGAAATACAGATTCCCTGGGTAAGTATTTTGGTCATTTACCTGGGAAAATCTTACCCACCTCAGAGGTGGGTAAGTTACTTTCCCATCATGGAGTGACTTTGTTCAATCGAAAATACCCCTGTTAACAAGCTTAGGGCAAATGTTGGCTTCTTCCCCAAACCTTTTGTTCAGGAAGAACATCCATTGCCAAAGAAAACCCCATACCTCTACAGTTTTCGGATCGCAAATCAGTCTACTAAATCAATCTTCTGTGATTCATGGAAGAAGCTTCTACTGAGTCCATTGGTAAGTCTTCCTATTCCCCTTATTTTTTTCCTTGCAAAGAACTATAAGCTAGGTTTTGATTCTTATTCAATTATTTGAGGGCTTGCTTGTCTGCAACTCTTGAATAGCCCTAGGGACTATTCAACATTTCAAAGAGTTGGACCTGTTGCATATTATATAAACCAGTGTTCTTTTGGTCTCAAACTCAACGAAAATGACAAGGAATTACGAAGTTTTCCATCTCCGACCCTGCATTGATTGACCTTTAATTTATATTAGCAATGGCGGGCTTGTGTATTTGATCAACATCAGTAATCAAAGTAACTATAGCTTTACACATTCCACCCATTTCCCAACTTTGTTCACTTTACACATTCTAACCACCACCCATTTCAATTCTTAGATTCCATACCTTTCTGAATTCATTTACATATAAAAAGCCTTTGCCCCTAGAGATTCATGAAACTTGGACAATGATGGTTTCAAATTCCATTCCCACCAAGTTATAAGAACAAATTAGTTGTTATTGTATTGCCAAACTTGTTGTAGAATTGCGAAACATGTTGAAATGTTAGATATGAAAACTACCAAATAATTTTCAGATTATATATCATATCTTTGTTGTTTGTTACTTGGTTGTTGAAACATGAAAACTGATTCATCATTTCCTCCAAAAAATTGGTTTGTGATTGATTGGTTCCTTTTTATATGGTATGGATATATCATAACCCATTACATAGGTTTATAAAACAAAACGTCCAAAAATTTTTCATTTGGAACAAAAGGGTAGTATTGGCAATAGTGTAAAAAATGGATTTCTTACCCAAAAAAGCGGGTGAGACAAAGAATATGGATAAATTAGATTGCTTCATTTACCTGGATAAATTTCAACAAAAAGAACATGGGTAAATAAACTTTATTGGATAAATTTTACTTAGGAAACACTTACTTAAATAAGTAAGATAATGGTAAATGAATGAAGCCTTAGGAGAGAAGAACGGAGATGGTGGAGTTTGAGGTTGGTGAATGTGAAACCAAAGTGTTGAACACCGAATTTGTGTCTTGTGGTCACCTTCAATTTGAGCCAAGGTTTTGAAAATTGGACCAGACTGGACGATTGGACCATTTGACCTGAGAATGGTCAGGACTCCGGGTTGGGTCTGTTTTTAGTCTGGACCGTTGTTTGTGAAAAACCATTGAAAATGTCAAAGAACTGCTAACCCGCGCGGTCGAACCGCAACACCATTCGACCCGGGCAGCAGTTCACGGGTTATGTTTTGGCAATTTAAATAAAAATAAAAAAATAAAAAAATTCCACTTGAGTCCCAATTCCCAAATCGAAGGGGCTAGGGGTTTTCGGTTTTTCCCATTTTCCCTCTTTTTCTTTTCTTTCTCTCATCTCACTCCCATCTGACCTCCGACGACTTACGGCGACCGGCGGTTTTACAGCGGCGACCTTATTTTCTCTCTCATTCTCTGTTTCCCACTTGAGCGGTTGAGCCCATTTGACCTCCGACCTCCGACGATCTATGGCGACCGGAGACCGGCGATTTTGCAGCGACGACCGACGAGTTCTTTAGTTGCAGCGATTTTAGCTCTGTTTTTTGGCTTTTTTTCACTTCCGCGGCGAGTCTTTAGTTGCAGCGGCGGTTTTAATCACCGGCGACCAGACCCAACAGAATATTTGACTGGCGGTTTCATTCTCCTCTCTCTGTGACACCACCATTACCAGCGGCGGTGAAGGTATAAATTTTTTGTTTATTTGATCAATTGCTAATTTGCTATTCATTAGCTCATTTTGTGAATCAAATCGTTGCTATATAATTTATTATTTTTTTTTCAAATCGTTGCTATATAATTTATTATTATTATTTTTTCAAATCCTTGCTAATTTGCTATGTTCGATTTATAATGTAAACCATATAAATCATGGTTTTAATTTTCTGGAATGGGAAATAGAGACATATAGTAAGCCGGCAAACTGGTCAAGACACTTTTTATAAGTTCTAGTTTTCCTCCTCTAGATAAATATTTTGATTTCCAAGATATTAGCTTCCTTTCCAGTTTTTCCAACACTGGATCCCAAATGCTTTTTGATATACATTTGGCTCTTAAGACCCAGATATATGGAGGGGAAGTGGCAAACCTTGCACCCCAGTTCCTCAGCTAACTCCTCTGTGTTAAACACCTCAAATGGGAAGCATCTCACCCTTGGCTAAGTTGATTTTCAAACCTGATACCACCTCAAACCAGTATAAGAAGAACAAACCAATTATGTAATACGTTTTCCTTTACAATTTATTTGTTACTCTACATCTTTGGCTGCAAATTTTGCATATAAATGTGTAATATATGATTGCAACATTCTAGGATCATCCGGTACTCATGGGTAATGAGAAAGGGGCAAAATTTGGGGGAAAAGAACGAAACCTATCATTAACTTCATATAACTCCACCTTAAAACTTGAGTTTGCTTGCAATTACAGTCTAGAAAATAGTTTCAGAAACATTCCTAAAGGCATATGACATGTAACCTCCCCATCAGCACATAATTGGCAGATAAAGACATATGAAGAGATACTTTTGTGTGTATGCTATTTCAAAATCATCTTGTGATTAAAGGGTTATGAAAGCAAACCTGAATATCTAGTTGATCTATCACAAATTGATGGTAGTCTAATAATAGTATCTATAATTTTGTCTTCCCTGCTGACAAACAGGAATTTATTATATTAAGGGGAAAAATGATAATAACAGGAAATGGGAGGATAGAAAGGAAAGATGCAGTAAACACTACATCAGGAATTCAGGGTAATGGCATCATGGTAAAAATTTAATTCTCAAAAGCCTCCATGCAACCATCTCATTGTCCAACACCTGGGCTAGGTAGAACAAGATGTTCATATACAAGATCAGATATGTTGATAATGTAAGACATAATCTAACATGATGTTTTAGGAATACAGACGTTGTATCACTCTACTCTTCTTCATGGAGAAGTAAATAAGATACAAAATTCAAGTGATGTTAAGGAATGCATTAAGAATAACAGTTACTGGATCTTGACAATTTTGCCTATATAATTAAAAAGGGGCTAGATTCAAATCTTCAAGAAGAAATTTCTCAGTTCTTTTTGCTGATAAAAAAAAAATCTTCAAAAGGAACCACCAACAAGGTTCTTTTTTGATAAACAATAGTCCATGGGCTTCATAATTCCTTCAAAAATCTAACTTAAAACAGAATTCTGCATAAGTATACAAGTCAACATTCAACAATAACCAAGTGCTGCATTTATATATCATCCCAAATTCCAAAAGTTTGGAAACAAGATATCACCAAAGCCAAATAGCCTCAACATGTACAAACTTAACCGATACACTTCATTCTGATTCTCCATTTTCCAGGGCACAGATCCCAAAACAGCATAAACCCTAATTCAAGAAAAAAAGTAAGATACCAACCTGAATTCACAAATCCTTGCCTTAAAAACCAATAACCCAAAAGACGAAAAAATGAAATAATTGCTATGCCTTCAAATTAGTATATAATATGAAACCTAATTACTCAGTAAATTAGTATATAATAAAACTCATAAAAAATAGCACATAATAAACCCGCATATTAGACTTCATGCATGGATTTATAGAAGCAGGATTTCATTGCATATATTTTTTGCAAATAAATATGCTATCAAGATGATAGCAAACAATTAAAGAATAAAATTCTTGTCTGGAGCATACCATATAGCAGTCATATTATGCCTTGAAATATTTACATTTATATATGAAATTAGATTTGTTAAGCAAGTCTAGATGGCAACAAGCAAACAACATTTCAGTTCCTGTGAACAAATGATGATTTGCTAGGAAATGATCATGTTCCAAGCCAAGATCTCTTTTCAGTTCCAACTTCCAAGCCAAGATCTCTTTTCATCTATCAATATGCAGGATTGGGCTGTCAATCCTATTCATGTTCCAGTCCCTATCAAAACACCCTTACATAGTGAGGTATTTCTTGACAGTGTGGCCGGCCAGAAATAAGAGGAAGAGAAGAGAAGAGAAGAAGAAGAGAGAAGGGAGAAGAGAAGAGAAGGGATTGGCAATGTAACAGTGCTGGC
>NW_010729299.1:650504-668332 GCF_000365185.1 Nelumbo nucifera | reverse complement strand
CCCCCCCATTGTGTAGACCTTCAAAAAAACATGATTCAAAAAAAAAGCCTGAGAGCAGCCACTTCGTGCAAAAAATGCCAAAGACTTGGCTGGGACCAACATTGGGCAATGTTGGAAAGACTTGCAGCCAACCCCATGTGGTTGGGATAAGGCTTGGATGATGATGAAAGATTTGCAGCTTATTACAGCTCCAATATGTGAAATTTCCACATTTTATATTCTCAATTTTGAAGTTTTTCTTGACTTATTCTAACCAAAGTCTTCCCTTAATGGGAATATAACATTCAAATTACAAAACATGAAAGATTTTCAGCTTGTTTTCTTAAATCACTAATTTGAACAGAAGATTTGCGTTATATGATAGACATTAAAGTTCCTCTTTTTGCTCCCTTGAAGCGACTTCCAGTTGATATGTTTTACTTCTGCCCATTATATTTATAAAGTTTTATTTTTCCATAAATTGTTTTACAATTAGATTCAGTTATGCAAATACTAAGATCAGATTGTATTGTTATATACATCGTATTGTTTGAATGCCTTCTGATTTCGCGAACACTCCATATAAAGGTAGGAAAGCTTGGAAATGTTTCACTGTTGGAAGTTTTGTTGCTAATATTTCTTTTAGGCTACAAGAATACTCGGTAGAGGCTGCAATTGCTGTAATTGTTGATGGAAGTTGCAGGCTGAAGATTGACACTCGACATTTGAGAGACCTCAATCTTCGAATAGGCTCTATCTATCAATTCATTGGTGAACTCCTCATTCAATCCAATAATGAGGTAAAGGGTATTCATTTGAGGACCTTTCTACCATCATTTTTCCCTTCACAGCGTGATTGGCAAATGCTATTTTGTACCCTATCTATTTGTGTTGTTTTAGGCAATTCTAGAGGCACGGGTGGGTAGGAATGTAGATGGTATGGATCTCAACCTCTACTACCAGTCTCTGCAGCTTTTGAGGCAGTTTCAATCCAACCACACGAGTGATCAAGCTACATAGTCCAAAATTTGTTGCTCGGAAAATTCAGCTTGAGGAATTTGTGTTTTTGGTGCTAAGGTAAACTAGTTAGACCTTTGGTGCCTAGTGTTGTAATTTTTTACTCTCAGCTAATTACGATTTACGAAAAACCCCAAATTCATGACTGTTGTTCTCAAAACTCCAATTACTTGAATACAAGTAAATATTTTATAGATGTTTGTTTTAGAAAATAACATTTTGAAAATTGAGAAGAAAAGGAGAAACTCTATCCACAGACTTGGGAAAGAGTTTTGAACTATTGTGTCTTCTGTAATATTTCATTTTTTCTGGTACGTTTGCTATTTCATCTAATCAGCACACACACACACTCTCTCTCTCAAGATTTATTAAAGATGTAGATGGACAAGTGGAGCAATTATACTCAAACCAAATTAATTCTTCAAGCTGGTCAAGACATAATAGAAGGGGCTCCCACCTCCCGGCGAGTAGCCCATATTTTCCACTCTCCGTGCCACATTATCTTAGCTATTCATGTGGTCTATGTTGCTTCATAATACCCTCTTCAAAGGGAGCTCGTAGAAAGTGGAAAGCCCAAGGGTCGTTTTCACTTTTCACTGTCAAATTAACACATTATGTCGGCGGCACCGTGTCTCGATAATAATGATATAGTGCCCATCTTTGAATCCTTGTGTTACAACCATACAGTTTCGTAGGTGAGTTTGTCCATAGTGGTCCAGGGGGTGAATGTAGGAACTTGAAAGGGTGGTGGCTGGTGGATGTTTTAGGTTTCCATTTCGATCCTGTTGAGAGCCCATTTGTTTCAAATGTAAAATGGAAATTGAAGGGAATTTTTTGAGTTCCATTTTCGCTTTCATTTTATAATGATTAATGAACGCATTCTGCTTTCTTTTTCCTTGCCTTTCATAGATAGCACAACAAATTATTAGGGTTGGAAAACAAAATAGTAGCTCAACCTTTTCGGTCTGGAAAGTTTTCTGTTCATTCTGGATAAACAAATAGAGCCTAAGGCTAGGATTATTACACCAATGGGTTCATGAGAGTGTAAAATGGGAACATATGTTTGTCCCATTTAACACTCTTCTCGTTTGGTAAATCATTGAGGTAAAAGTCCACTGCAACCAAGAGACTGCAGTCCTTGCCAGTCGGCCAAGAAATAGAGCACCACGAGCGGTGGTGAGCGGCGTATCAGACCCAGAAACTGGTGATCGGGTGTTGCAACAGGAGAGGCTTTTGTACATGAGCGGCATATTAGACCCATTTCTTGCGCTTGGCCGTTTCTGTTGAAGCTCCATCTAAGAATTTAATGGGAGCTTGCAATCACACCAGTGGACGATCTTGAGTTCCAGTTGAGATACGACTACTGCTTCATCTGAGTGGACGTGTGCTTGCTTGTGCTCCACTCGTCTGTGTCCAAGCGAGTGGATCGCGTGGTTGAGGCCGGGTTGGTGGACGAGGTGCGGAGGTTCTTTGAACCAGAAGCGTAATCAGGCGGGCCATCGGGGTGCCGGAGATGGACAGGTTCCTCCGAGCAAAAGCTGCAGCACCGGAGGATGAAGAAACCCTGGTGATACTCCTCGAGGAGGCGATCGAGGAAATCAAGGTGAACACCTACACGTTAGCCCGTTGCCAGTTGCAGAAAATTTATCGGCTGAAGGAGATGTTGCGGAGGAAAATGCACTGCCTCGACGCCATCGGAGTGTTCTTGAAGCACGACAAGGAAGCGGAGGAGGCCTGGGAGAAGCTGGTGGCAGGGCCAGGCACCAACATCGTCAGGCATTTCTTCTACAAAGCCGAAGACCACACTCCCACCGCCTTCGCCACTACGGCAACCATCAAAGCGGCGATCATGGGGAAGGCAACTACTACTGTTCTCGTCGGAGGAAGATGATGAACATATAACCACTACTGTCGCCGCCTCTCTGTTCTCTGTTCTTTGTTCTCGTCAACGGTCAACCTTGCCCCGGTAGATAGATTCTTGCCTCGGCAACCATTGTTGTCGCCAACAGTCAACCACTACTGTCGCCGCCTCTCTGTTCTCGCCGGAGGAAGAGAGAAGGAGAAGAGAGAGAGAGAGAGTGAGCGAGCGAGCGAATTTTGATGTATTTATTACATCAATTATTGATGTAATTAAATGGTAAAATGTAATTTTATTCGGTGTAAAATTACATGTTTACCAAATGCTTGTAAAATCGATCTGGGGTGCAAAGTTTACTCTGGTTTGATTTTACACCTCTACCAAACGCAGTACGTTTGTTCGCGGTGTAAATATAAATTTACACCGAGGATTATTACACCAATGGGTTCATAAGACTGTAAAATGGGAACCGAATGTTTGTCCCATTTAACACTCTTCCCGTTTGGTAAATCATTGAGTTTAAAGTCCACTACAACCGAGAGATTGCATTCCTTGCCGGTCAGCCAAGAAAAAGAGCACTGTGAGCGGCGGTGAGTGGCGTATTAGACCCAGAAACTGGTGACTGGGTGTTGCAACAAGAAAGGCTCTTGTGCGTGAGTGGCGGTGAGCGACGTATTAGACCCAGTTCTTGCGCTTGGCTGCTTTTGTTGAAGCTCCATCCAAGAATATAATGGGAGCTTGCAATCACACTAGTGGATGATCTTGATTTTCAGTTGAGGTACGACTATTGCTTCCTCTGGGTGGGCGTGTGCTTGCTTGTGCTCCACTCGTCTATGTCCAAGCGAGTGGACCGCATGGTTGAGGCCGGGTTGGTGGATGAGGTGCGGAGGTTCTTTGAACCAAAAGCCGACTATTCTCGGGGAATCAGGCGGACCATTGAGGTGCCGGAGATGGACAGGTTCCTACGAGCAGAAGCTACATCACCATTGGACGAAGAAACCTTGGCGATACTCCTCAAGGAGGCAATTGAAGAGATCAAGGTGAACACATGCATGTTAGCCCGTTGCCAGTTGCAGAAAATTTATCGGCTGAAGGAGCTGCTACCGGGGAAAATGCACTGCCTCGACGTCACCCAAGTGTTCTTGAAGCACGACAAGGAAGCGTAGGAGGCCTGGGAGAAGCTGGTGGCAGGCTAGGCACCAAAATCGTCAGGCATTTCTGTTACAAAGCCAAAGACCACGCTCCCACCACCTCCACCGCTACGGCAACCATTAAAGTGGCGGTCATGATGGAGAAGGCAACCATTACCGTTCTCGTCAGAGGAAGATGATGAACAAATAACCACTGTTGTTGCCGCCTCTCTGTTCTCGTCAACAGTCAACCTTGCCCCGGCAACCATTGCTGTCGCCAACAGTCAACCATTGTTGTTGCCGCCTCTCCGTTCTTGCTGGAGGAAGAGAGAAGAGAGAGAGAGAGAGAGAGAGAGAGAGAGCAATGTAATAAATACATTGATAATTTCGATGTATTTATTACATTGATTATCGATGTAATTAAACGGTAAAATGTAATTTTACACCAAATGCTTGCAAAATTAAACTGGGGTGCAAAGTTTACCCCGATTCGATTTTACACTTCTACCAAACGCAGCCTAAGGTGAAAGAGGTAGTGCGTGTTGTTGCCATGGAAATGACACTTAGGCTTGTTTGCATTTTGGTAAGTTATTTATTTGGGTAAATGCACTTACTCAAGTGCATTTGCCGGTATTCTTTTATTACTTGGTTAAAGTTATACAATGACCATTTTATTTATAAAAAGTAACATTGTTAAATGGACAATATTATCTTATCATGTAGGGGGTGTTCATTTTTGGGATTTTGAGAGGGGGGGAAGACCAAGAAGCCCATGTTCTTTTTTTTTATGTGGGACTAGGGAAAGTTACCTAACACTTGGATGAGACAAGAATGCCCCTTTTGATAATGAAATTTTAATGGCTAAAATGGTTATTATTTTATTTACCTAAAAAATAAAAAAAAAATAGGTAAATGCACTTATCTGGGTAAATGTTTCTTACGAAATACTTTTGCCTGGGCAAGTGCATTTAGTTGGGTAAGTAATTTACTGAAAAGCGAATGGGGCTGTATTAGTAATTTTCTGTGAGGATGGATAAGTTATTTACCCAAGCCTCAAGAGGGTGTTCTTTGCCCAGGTAAATGCACATATTTATTTATATTTCATGGGACCCACCAACTTATCTACCCCCACTTCCTGAAAAATGAACGTGGCATTAAGGTCATGCATCGTGAAATGGTTCTAGATTTAGTCTTTAGGCATGACTTTTGTGGCATTTAGATGGTTGCAATTTTTATAGAAATTGAAAACTGATATAACTAAGGGTGCAACAGATTTCTAATGTGAACGCATTAATGCAAAAATACAAAAGAAAAAAGAAAAAATAGTGGTTTAACAAGAAATTAGAGTTTATATTTGAAAATCAAAACCAAAAATTAGGGTTGTCAACAGGTTGCGTATAGGTAGAACTAGTACCGAACCAATTATTAATCAAGACAAAATCATAGACCCAAAACTATCTTGGTTAATAGTTGGGTCTATCAAGTATAGACCCAATAAACCTGATTATATTAAAAATTATATTTGTTTATTTAAATAATAACTTAAAATTTTAATTTTAATAATACAATCTTAATAAAAATGATAAAAAAATACTAAATTATTTATATGTTAATGAATTAAACATTTTAAAATTATATTATTTTATTTATTATCTATCTAATTTACCATTTTAAACATAAAATATGATAAACATTATAAGAAAATATTATATATAATATATATATTTAATAAAATAATTAATTTTGGGTTTGAATTAATTTGAAACAGGCAAACATCTGAATTGACCCAATTAATAATTGGGTCAAAATCATGAAACCAAAACCATTGTAATCAGTTCAATGCTTTTTATAATCAACTAGTCAGGTCCCGTGCGATGCACGAGCTTTATTTATCATCAAAATTGAAATGGAGCTCTATGACATTTTCAATTAAATGGCAGACATCTAAGTTCAATTCAAATATTATTTTTTGGGGGTTATGTCTAGTTTATCCGATCACAATCTAAGTTATGCTTTAGTGAGAGTGGTCAATTTCCTATTCTCTAGATAAAATCCTCTTATAACAATTCTATAAACCACCTATGTGTTTTGGCCATAACATAGGCCTACCCTATAGTTTTGAGAAAAAAGTGCAAGTACCTCCACTAATTTAAAGTTTCAACTTTACCCTCCACTAATTTATTTTGCTAGACAACTTTTAAAGAATAATTCTCATCATTCTTCTTGGACAAATGTAAAAAGGCTAAAGTGAAGTAAAATTAATGCATTACATAAATATTTTTTATTTGGAATGCTGACTAAAAGAAGGTATTTGTAGAGGTGTAAAATGGGTCATGCCAGCCTGACACGACCCTATGATAACTTGGGGGTCACGTTGCCCTCCCCTGTGATAACTTGGGGTTGGCCCGACATGGCCCACAACCCAAGCCCATGTAGGCCCGTGCCGTGTTGTGGGCCTAGGTCGGGCGAGCTGCAGGCTGTGCCATGGGCCTGGGTCGTGTCGAGTTGGGTCGAACCGGGCCAGACTGGTTTTTTACCTTTTTTTGTTTTTTTGGCATTTTTTATTTATTTTTATTTCTTTGCTAAGTAAAAGTGTGAAACTAAAATATTTAACTTTTCTTTGGGCTTTGGAAACTATTTGAAAAAAATAAGAAATGAAAAATCTAACAAATAAATGAAAAAAATACTTAACCAAATAAGAATGGAATAACAAATTGGAAGAAAAAAGGAATTTTATTTCATTTAAATTTGAATGATACAAATTACAAAGCATACAGTGGTTGGATACTTGGATGAATGAAATATGAAATTGGAAAATGGAATAAATTAATAAAATATAAAAAATACAATACTACAAATTGAAAATACAAAATTACATTATTAAAAAATAGCAAATAAATTAAATAAAATTAAAACAAAATTTACAATAATTTGAAAAAATGATATACAACCATTGAGTGAGTATACAAAAAATATTGACGTCATCATTTTCTAATTTTCTCCTATTGTTCATGACTTTCATCATTTGCTTCAGGTGAAATATCGGGTGTAGTGTCATGCCCTCCTTTGTCTTGTAATCTATCTTCAACATCCAGTCAATTCTTAAAGCAAATGCACATCTCTATACTTTCATCATTCATACAGCTTCTCTTGTCGTCCAACACCCTAGTACTTGCACTAAAACAAGACTTCGATGGAACTGTAGACACCGAAGGGGTTAGTGTGCCATGGCGGCAAGAGCTGGATAATTTTTTGAATGTTTACTTCACCAAGCTAAAATATCAAAATTATTTGTTCCCTTACTTAAAGTAGAAAATTTTTCTTGTAAATAAAAAATTAAGTTCAGTAAATGAACTTGTGGTTGAGGTAGCAGATTTATGCCTCCTACTTATTAAATAAAAAAGTTGTTCTCTTCTACTACTAAGCTCAAGTTCAGAAGAGGAAGATGCAGCTTTACAACTTGTAGAATTATTTCCTATTACTTCAAATTCATATAAATTGTACATCTCAAATAATAAACTATTAATTTCTTCTTTTTTATTTCCAATTTCAATATTCATATTTTCACTATATGTTTCAAGTAAAATATCTAAACCATCTTTCCTAATCCTAGGATCTAATATTGTAATTAAGCAATAAATAAGAGAAATGTTCTCACAATATTTTTTAAATTTATTTTCCATTATTTCAACAATACTTTTAAATTGTGGATTATTTCTATATTTTGCAAAACAATCACTAATCACCATTAATTAATAAGGTAAATTACAACTAGTTGGATAATAAATACCTGATAATTCATTAGTTGCATCATAAAAATGTTTAAAAAAATCTCTTATACAAATTGTCATTTCTTAGTCTTCCTCAAATATAACATCATTAGGCATTTTTGCATTATAAAAATCACTAAGAATTTGTTTGTGAGAAATACAACTTTCTAACATAGCATAGGTAGAATTCCATCTATGTTTAACATCTAATATAAAATGTTTATATTTTAAACCATAATTTTGACATAAATATTTAAATTCTTGTTTTCTTGCTCCAAAAATTTTAATATATATAATATAATTTTAATTTTAGAAATATGAATAGAAATAATATTTAAAGCATCCTGAATACATAAGTTTAAGATGTGACATGTACATCTGATATGAAATAATTTACCATTTAAACATGATTTTAATTGCGATTTTAAAATATTTATTGCTAAATCATTATTACTAGCATTATTAAAACTAATAGAAAATAATTTATTCTCAATTCCATAAGCATGTAAAGCATTTAAAGTGCTTGTAGCAATTGTTGGGCCGGTATGTGATCATTCAAGCCTAGTAAAACTTAAAATTATTTTATTTAAAAGCTAATTTTCATCAATAAAATGATCGGTAACAAAAATAAAACTTATGTTAAATTTAGAAGTCCAAACATCAGAAGTAATTACAACTTTAGGATTAAGATTGATAACATATAAATTAAATTTTGTTTATAGGAATAAAAATTTTTTAAAGCATATAATTTAATAGTATTCCTATAAACTTTTTTTTTTAAATTGTGGATTTACAGAATTACATAACCACTTTTCAAGTTTAGTATCTTTAGCTAACAAAAATGATTGTTCAGCATGTACAATGTATTTTACTAATTCTTGCCTCAATTTCTCTTGAGAATATTTAATACCAAAACCCCCTGCCCAAATGTAAGTAGATTATTTAGCACGACAATATATCATTGAATATCTCAATTTCAATATAATTAAACTTTATTGATAATTACAGTTTAATGCAAATATATAGGGGAGAGAGAGAGAGAGTTAATAGTATTTTAATGTGTTAAAAGTCTTAAAGGTGATGAGTCACTTGAGTTATTTTGTTCAATTTTAAAATTAAAATTTCAAAAAAAAAATAGATATCTTTAAGAAAAAATAAAAAAATAAAAAATAACTTTGAAAATAAACCATAAAACAGGAAAATGCCACTTTGCATATTTCATTTTAATATATAGATATAGATGCTCAGACTAGCAATAAAGTTTCAAATGATGCACTAAGTTTTTGCTTGTCGCTTTCCTATATATGTAATATATATATATATATCATCACTTCATGAACCTGATACTCCATTTTGCTTACTTTTGTAAGAAGAAGAGAAATAGAGCAGAACCAGTCATCCCTATTTTCTTAATCTTACCACGGGACGGGGACCCAATGCATGCCTCTGGCCTCTCGGAGTCAAAGAATTGCCTGAATTGCGGACCTACGTTGAATGCATGATGTGGCTATATTTCTCTCCACGCATTGGAGCTGTTAAGTGATGACTTGGCGATATTGTCTTTTCTTTACTTTTTTTTTTTAGTCTGAATTCTGAAACGTGCTCCGTGCTCGTGCTTTTTCTCCTCTGGCTCTGGATAAGAACAGATTCCCACCTTGCCCGTTTCTCTGAAACCAGATTTTGATGCCTATCAACCAAGAAATTAAACCCTAAATGATGTGTGTTGATTGGGTCACATCACTAATTAATTTAGCCTTACTGTTTTTGAAAGACCATTGACCATTAATGGCGTGGCAACCTCTGTTATCACGTGCAGTTGCAGACTGCGGCACAACCATTATGGGTATAATGGAGCTTTGGGCCCCGCTTCGTTGGCTTTATTTATTTATTTTAACACTCTTTCCGATTGACTCCTGCAGAGTGTAGACCCCCTGATTGGTACCCATCAAAACCTACCTGTGCACACTGCAGCAGCGTCTTCTTGTGGCGGAAGTAAGGTCAGGGTGTCCCACTCTCCACTCACCAATTGTTTCCAAAATGCGAATCAAACTACACAGTACACATCATGTATGGGGTAATGAAATATGAATATTATTATTATTATCATCATTTGTATTGAATTAATTAATCAGTGGGTGGGTTTAGGTGAGGACTTAAAATGTTTGTATGTGCATTTGCTTTCAGATATTTGTATTCGTTTTGTCCCGTCCAACCACTACCCAGATGAGAGAGATTGGAGTATTTGGATTCATGGAACCCCACCATTTTACTTTTTATAGCAGAAGCATAAAGAAACGTCTTGATGTGAGTTTTGAACTCCTCACCGTCACTAATAATATTGGGTTTGAAATTATGAGAATCGCCGTGATCATTCATGGTTGCAGAAGCGTGGGCGGCAAAACCGGCAATTAAAAAGTAGCAATCAGTTTGGACTGTGGATTACAATTTACAACGAACAAAACCATTGAAGAGATTCTAAAGTTGTATCATTCTAAAAATAGAACCTTCATGATGATTTTAATATCAGTGCAATTATCTACATAAATATTTGTTTTTGGAAAGATTGTAAGTGTTTTTATTTAGATGAGTGTTTTTTGGAAAATATTTATTCGAATAAATGCATTTTTATTTTTTATGTAAATAAATTAATAACTATTTTAACTATAAAAATCTATTATTAAAGGGGGTATTTTTATTTCATCAAAATTTTAATAACTTTTCTTCTAATGGGAAAGTTATTTATTCACCTTAAACAGATGAAAAAAAGAACATGAATTTCTTAATCAATAAGCTTGTAAATCCCGTTTTCAAAATATATATAAAAAAAAACAAAATTATAAATTCCATTGACCAACTTTCCTCTCTCTTAAAATCCAAAAATGAAATACTCCCTTAAACACATATTTTAAAGAAGTTAACAATGTTGAAACTTGCCAATCTCTTGGCTAATCTTATCACTGAAATTTCTACCATTCCTTGAATTGTGATAGATTTTCATTTTCTCACATGTAAAACATTATGGGCTTTCATTTGTTTCGTTCTTTATTTTGAGCAAAGACAAAGACCTGTCAGTATTCCGCCCCTTCGTCGCCTTTTCTCTCTTTATCCTCTTTCAATTCAATCCACTATTAGACCAGTGCATGTTTTACTTTTATGCGAATCTAATTTCAGATATGTGGTCCCATTCTACTAGTGAATAGTGATAGTTCCTCCTGATTTTTTCCCACTCTTTTGATAAGTCTCATCATAGATTATAGACGTGTACACAAGCTTTCAAACGGACTCATCTCTATACCAAATAATCTATCAATTATCATAAAAAAAGAACTCTACATCAAGTATTATTTAAAAAAAAAGGGGAAAATTACACCTTAGTATTCTGAACTTTTGGGGTAGTGTCAATTTAGTACCAGAAGTTTTAAATGTGTCACTGCAAATCTAAACTTTCAAAAAGTGTCAAGTTGGTCCCTGCTGTTAATCGATCGTTAGTTATTTATTAAAAATGTCAAAACTACCATTCAAAAGAAGAAACTATTCATTGTCTTCTACCTTAAGATTGAACCGGTTGATGTGTTTGAGATTCTAGATTAATGAAGTCATTGTCTTCTACCTTTAGATCTGAAACACATGCTTGTCTAGTTATTTCTTTACTTTTAGTTATCGTTTCCCTCTATCATATTTCATGTTTTTTTCTTTCTTTTTCTTTGAAGATAACCGGTTCAATCTCAAGGTAGAAGACAATGAACAGTGTCTACCTTTTGAAGTGTCTTCTCAAGGTAAAAGTTTAGGTACTGCAGTAACACATTTGAAAGTTCGGGTGCTAACTTGACACCATAGTTTTCAAAATCGGATTGGACCAGACGATTAGACCAAAAAACCAGAAACCGATTAGGTGACCGGTTCTGTTTTTCTCAAAACCAGATTTTCCCCTAAAACCGTTGATTTTGGTCAGCAAATCGTTGACCTGGATGGTTAATCATTCGAACCGTTTTAACAATTTTTTTTTTTTTTGTATTTTTTGTCAAAATGAGCCAACCGTTTGACACTACCCCCAAAGTTCAAGGTACTAAAGTGGAATTTCCCAAAAAAAAACTCTATACCAGTATATTGAGCTGAACATTCAATTAAGCTGGTTCAGCTACTTTAAGGCGCTCTGAATAAACTATCTAAAGAGGCTGATGTAGATAGTCTAAAAAGTGACTGGCAAAGGGCTGAAGCACAGTGGCATCTAGCTTTTCAAGATGGACCACACGCAGAGAATCTATAAGTTATGTTTGGTAAAAAAATCTGGAGAATCTAAAGCAATTATCATTGAAGGGCTGTCCACTTCAGCAGTTTATTCCGAGTACTTCAAAGCAACAAAACCAGCTTATCTGAAATCTTCAGCTCAGCCCTCCCAAATAGGCCTTAAACCTCAAATAGATACCATAAACCAAATCTGAATTTTGGTACATGGTGTGTCTATATTCTCTCTCATGTAATGTTGGAAGAGAATCAGATCATCTTATTTCTTACCTTATTCCTCCCAAACAAAAATCTTTATCCCTGTCTTCCATTATCTTTCATTAGGGATCACATTATTTTCCTTCATTTTTACAAACAAACATGACAAAACCAAACCTGAAGCAAAATTAAAGCAGAATATATACTCAGTTCATTTGCACTTTTCTGCATTTATTCAAATACAAATGAAATTACTACCATAAACAGATTGAACCTGTCAACTGATGAGAGACCCTGGGGCATAAAAATCAATAATACTAAATAGACTAAATGAATTAGTTTTGAGGAGGTTGTGTGCTTTTAACAGCTAAAGCTGAAGTTGGACAGACAATTGTACCCTAAAATATTTTATTAATAAATTATTTTATCCACTAATGATAAAGTAATAAGTCATTCAGTTATGATATAAATAACAATTGTACCACTACAAGTTATGATGTTCCATCGTTTTCTCTCTTTTCCTTCTACTAGATACATCATTGAAGCAGCAAAGATAACTTTATTTGTTTAGCCCTTTTTCCCATTTGTATGCAAAACAAAATAAAAGGATAATTTTTCTTGGCACAAAGAGAACTTTTTCTTGTGCAAGCTTTTCTCCAAGTAGGGAGTTTCCTACTCCCTTGTGAAGATGAAACCGCTGGATGAATACATGGACCACTTTGGTCCTAACCTCAGTTGTTTGTGCTCATGGAACAACTAACTACTCCTATACATCCAATTTGTTATATGGAGCAGTAGAATCTCATTAGAAGGTGTCTGGTATAAGAGTTGATTGTTCAAAAAATTTATGACATGTTAGCATCATGTAGGCACTTTGTTCTTTTTCTCAGTTTTTTTTGGATCAAATATTTTAATTAAGACATTTCAAACAGCAATGGATGTCTTTGATTCTCTAAGATCAATTTAGGCTATATTTGGTTTGAAGGAAAATGTAAGGAAATGAAGGGAAAGATTAGGAAACCATTACAAACCTTGAATTAGTTTTTCTGTCTTTCCCTTTTTTTTTCTCTACCTTTTCCTTCAAATCAAACATAGCCTTAAAGAATAAAAAATCCGGATATACTTTTCACAAAGCACACCTTACATTTTAATATATATTTTTTACAATAAAGACAAAATTTTCACTTTTTACCTATGTAACACCTAACTGGCATCAAATAACAATATAAGATGTATACACAAAACAAAATTATTGCTTTATCAAAATAGCCGTTGTGATCACAGACACCAAAGATGCTTGTACATTTATAACTGGATAATACATATTTATGGGCCCATAAATAATATGATCTATGTGCAGACATTCGTCATACGTGACATGTGATTCATGGCTATTATGGATTTACTTAACTACTTCCATATTATAAACATAACATAAGAATAACCTCTTCAAATAATTGATAAATGCTGTTTGGTGATGACTTGTATCCTACGTCAAATCGGCCAACGCATTTGAGAGTAACTCCAAACGGAATCCTCCGTATCTCCTCGTTTACTGACCGACTGATCATTCTTCTGCATAAACATGGGAGCTATTCACAACTATAAATAATGGGGTATTCGTATGCATGATTTTGTTTTTTAATTCTTTTTCTAACCAAAACAAATACCAATTATTCTATGTATTTAAATAAATTGATTTAATAGTAAATTATTATTATTTTTTGTTATGATCATCATAAATATATGATCTGCATGGGCATGAATCAACTAAACTTGGTAGGGATTAAGCGACCAATAATAATTATCCACCTCATCATCAATTCATGCGAGTTCGGCTGGGCTATACATCTATATGTTATAAAGTAGGTTGTATTTTCATCCGCGTTGTAACCCGTAGATGGTTTAAGTGACGTACAAAAAAAGTAAAAGACGGGAGTACTTTTATTACTTATTTTTTTTTATATTTTTTCAACATAAAAAATAAAAAAAAAAACTCTAAGTTTATTTATGGTTTTTGAACCGTTATTGATCTAGGCGGTCAGACTGTTTGGCCCAAGAACCGTCTAGACAATTGGTTTCATTTTACCTCAAACCTTGTTCCTAGCTAAAACCTTTGAATCGGTCAGTGACCCATCAATCCGGGTGGTCGAACCATCGACTCATTCAACGTTTTTTGGTTATTTTTATTTTAATTTTTTAAATTTTTTAAATTTTAATGTCAAAATGAGCCATTCGTTTGAATCGAACTGTCGATTCGTCGACTTGAAAACCGGTGACTAGAACGATTTCATTTTTGGGTCATTTTCTAATTTTCAACCCTTTCTCATTTTTATCTAAGGGAATAGCCATTCCCCTCCTCCCTTGGGGATGAAATGCCATCCTACTTGATTCCAATTCCTATCTAAACCTAACAAACCATAAGAATATACCATTCTGAAACCAATTCAATCTATTAACCAAATGGACCCTAAACTTCTTCATGTGAATACACTTGAGCCCACTTATATTTCTACAAGTCTAAGCCTGAGGTAATGAAAGGTTATGAATGAATTATAAGGTTACATAGAATCATGGTTTTCAAAACCGGACCAAACTAAATAGTTGGACTGGAAAAATTGGGAACCGGTCAAGTGACCAGTTCTGTTTTACCCCAAAACCGTTATTTTGCCAAAAACCATTGATTTGGTCAATAAACCGTTGACCCAGGCATTTGAACCGTCCAACAATTTTGACCATTTATTTTTATTTTTTATTTTTTATTCAGAACGGGCCGGCCATCTGTCCAGTTTGAATGGTCGAACCATTTGACCCGAAAACTAGACCCCTAACCGGTTTGTTGTTCAGTTCGATTTTAAAATCTTGCACAAAATTGGTATAATAACTTTTTTTTTAACTTGACTTTAGATTGAGTAATACGGTCTGATGAATACAGTATAAATTTAGTACATACACACTAATTCATTTGTATTTCTACACTTTAGGTAACGAGCCTAAGATTTAAGATATAAGTGAATTACAAAATTATATCGACTTGTGTAATACCCATCATCACCTTTTGTAAAGTTAGTTTTACATTAACTAATATGGTCTGTTTAATACCAACATAATATCCTACTTGTACTTTTGTCAAGTTAGAACGGTTCGTCAATGACAAAGCTTGGCGAATAAATTTAAAGTTTTTCTTTTTTGGGGGTTAAAAAAAGAGTTTTTAACAGATAAGGACAATTTTTTACCCTCAATATCAATAAAAAGTAATGTTTTTATAAAATAACTAAAATAAAATAATTTTTTAGGAAAAATATCAAAAAGGTAGTGACACTGTTCATTATCTTCCTCTACCTCTGTATTCATGCCAATACACTAGATTCGAAGCTCTCTCAAGAGGAAGACAATGATTCACCCAGAAAATTATTTTATAGTAACAGACGATGAAAAAACCTTTTAAAATGCAAGGCACATCGTAGCCCGTCAGGTACATTGACATCGTAGCCCCTACTGGTTAATAGACGAATTGCATCCACATCGCCCCCGCGAGCTGTATAATGCAGGGCATATAACCCACCAGCCCCTACAAGTCGATTTTTAACGTGAATTCTGATTAACATTCCGCGACGGGAAAGGCGGTTGACAATGTTGTATTTGAATCCATCTCTTTCTTCACTCTTACTCTGCCCCTTGACATCCCATTGTAAATTTGTAATAGGAAGATTTGTAGTTGGTGGTGGGAGAATCACCACTATAAACAGTGGAGAGCCGGGTGGTGTAAATTTTTGCTTGACGAAACCGTCACTAATATTTACCCAAAACAGTTGAAAGAGGAGAAATCAGCAGTGAAGGTTTGCCTTTGATTTCTTATTGGTGCTGCTGATGGCAACCTTCCTTGTGAAGAAGATGATTCGCAATCCCTCGGTTGCCGTTGTCCTTCTCGAGGACATTTAGCTCGCAGCTCCTTGTAAGCAGTATATTGTTACTATGTCATCATAAGACCCTAGTTTTTTATTTTCTAAATTTTTATTTCTTTTCTTTTTTTATATATGAACTTTAAATCCTTTCCTGCTTGAAAGTTGAAACATCATCAATAATGCAGGAGAAACTGTTACTATAAGCTATGCTCCAACCTCTTCTTTATAATTTACATTTTCTATTTTTCTGGGTGAGTCACCGTCTTTCTCTTGAGAGAGCTTCAAATCTAGTGTATTGGCAGGAATACAGAGGCAGAGGAAGATGGTTCAGGGCTGCCCTTATGTGACGGTTCATTGCCATTTTTTTATATTTTTTTTATTATTTTAATTATTTTATAAAAATATTACTTTTTATTGATATTCAGGGCTGCCCTTATGTGACGGTTCAACACAGGCTTAGCCTTGCCTATGCTTGGCAGGCTTACGTTAGGGACATGATCGTCATTTTCGCCTATAAGATTTTTGGGAGAACTGATGTCATCTTCAGGCAAACCACCAAAAGCTTAACGTACTCTTTGAGGAGGGGTGGTCGACCTCCCTGGGTGCCTAACCTTGGCACTCCTAGATCTTCATCCCCTTGCGGGGCGGCCCTGGTTAACGGCTAGCATGGCTACCAGGGTTCCTCATGGGCGCACACTTGCTCATGGGGACAGTGTTGGACTGGCACTGCGCTACCGATAYTCAAGGGAGGCTTGGCATGCGGGCTAGGCTCAAGCATGACCCTTCACCACGCCAGCCCCTTGCCCAAGCTGAGTGAGCTATCTCGTTGCCTCTAGCGCACGGGTGTGTTTCGGCCCAGCGGTTGCCTATCATCATGGCACATAGGTGCCTGTCATCATCGGCATACAGGAGACCCTTCACATCGATGCCAAGTCACCTTTCCGGCGCATGGTCGCCTTGCATTATGGTTGTCCCCCTTTAGCACGTAAGCGGCACCTCCCATGGACCGGTCTGAGACAGGAGAGTGCCCCGGCCATTGGATTTGAGGTCATGATCCAGTGCTACTGACGTTGGTAGAGCCATCCCATCGGGCAACTCCTAGCCTCTATGCGTATAAAGGCTTGTCCTGGCCTGCCTTGGCCAGGACGCCGCACGGGTTTCTTCCGCTGTAGAACTACCCCGTGACAGTTGGTATCAAAGCCAGGTTAGCCAATTGCTGTCGCAATTGGTTTTCAGCAAATTAGCCCAAAGCCAATTGAAACAGTCATTTCGACAAGCAGCATTTTGTGGGGTGCGGTCCCTAGGCACTTCCACCCAGGATCGAGCAAAATTCAAATCAGGCCTGGCAAGAGGCCATTTCATAGTCCGTGTCCCCATTCCAATGACAYTAAAACAGCTTCCCTTGCGGGGGCAGACGCATTGGTTGTTGTCCTCATGCGGGGGCAGACGCGTGAGCCTTGATAGGGATGTGGGTACAATGTCTGAGCAGATTGCTTATCAGGCCTATCAAGAGGCCATATATTGTTCACGTTCCCATTCCAATGACCTTAAAACAGCTTCCCTTGCGGGTGCAGACGCATTGGTTGTTGTCCTCTTGCAGGGGTAGACACGTGGGCCTTGTTAGGAATGTGGTTACGCTAGACGTTGGAGCATGGCGGCCCTACACCGGCAAAGTATCAAGTGGACATCCTCAGTTTTCAGGTGGATCACTTGCAGCAGCGAAAGC
>NW_010729299.1:553093-645511 GCF_000365185.1 Nelumbo nucifera | reverse complement strand
ACTAGAGGGCCAAATCCGCCCTCATCATTTGCCCCCCACTCCCGAGCTGAGAGTAACTCAGCGAAGGGAGTAGATTTCTTCTTTTGGCCCGTAAGTCGTCGAGCTAGTAAGTGCTGATCCAATTCCTTAGACTTTGGGAGCTGTCTGTATGTGGCAAGCTGCCTGCAAGTGGCGAGTTGCCTGTAAGGTGAGGAGGTCTCGGCCAGTTCAGTAGTGTAGCCCTTAGGCTCTGGGAGCAACTTATAGTTCACTTTTGCTGATTTTGCCCATGCTGAGGAAGCGACTGGGTATTTAGCAATAATGTGGCCCGTAGGCTTTGTGAGTGACTCATAGTCCACTCTTCTTGACTTTGCCTATGCCAAAGAGGCGATTGGGTCTTAAGCAGTAATGTGGCCCATAGGCTTTGGGAGTGACTCGTAGTCCACTCTTCTTGACTTTGCCCGTGTCGAAGAGGCGACTGGGTCTTAAGCAGTAATGTGGCCCATAGGCTTTGCCTGTAAGGTGCCGAGCTACCTGTGAGGTGTCGGGCTGACTGGGTGCCGAGCTACCTGTGAGGAGCCGAGCTGACCAGGTGCTGAGCTGCCTGTGAGGTGCCGAGCTACCTGTGATTGCGTTGCATCAGCCTCGTAATGCCGGTCACCCACTCCTACAAGAAGCTACTAGGAGCTCGACCTTCGGGGGCAGCACTACTAACTTTAGGTCACCAACTCACATGGGAGCATTGGAGGGCTCGACCAGCAAGGGTGCCTATGTAGTCTATTGGCCACCAACTCCTGTAGAAGCCACGAAGAGCTCATCTTTGTAGAGGGGACCTTGCAAAGAGGACTGATGAAGTTTTATCTAAATTGAAAGTAAAGTTGGTAGAGTTGCTTAGTCTACTAGCTCCCTGCATAGTCTTTGAGTTCATAAAAAATGTAAACTATAAAACGAGAGCTTCAATTTCTAAAAAGTGAGGACTTAGCTTTCTGGGAGAAGAGGACTTAGCTTTTGTAGGATGAGAACTTAGCTTTTTGTAGCGTTTTCCCACAGTTGGCGCCATATGATGTGACTGTTTCTGGTCACGTACCAATTTTTTGTGATGTATCAATTTTTTTTGCTAAGTACCTCGTCATTTGACATGCTCCCAAGAGAGGATGGTGGAGCTCCCTGGTGGTGAATTGCCTGGGGGGAGAGCTATGCCGAGCTCCCTAATGGCGAACTGCTTGGGGGAGAGCTATGACGAGCTCCCTGGTGGTGAGCTACCTTGGTGGACTCATCATTTGACCTGCTCCTAGGCGGCCTGTAACTTAGAGGATGGTGGAGCTCCCTAGTGTAGCGCAACCCGACTGCCCTCTGCATGAGGTGATCTCCTCTCCTTTGTAGGCGGCGGGAGCTAAGGGACCTGCGAGAACTCCATTTTTTCCTCCTCTTTGTAGGCGGTGGGAGCTGAGGAACCTGCGAGAACTGAATCAGAGGACCCGGGGGTATTTTCCCGATGGGGACTCTCTGATGCCTAAGTTAACATTCTGATTGTAGGGAGCTTGGAAAGAAATGAGAGAGCTAGAGAGCAGGGATTACCTCCATTTTTCCATTCTCTCCCCCTTGTCTTTGGGGGTCAGAGTCCTTATATAGCGGTGTCCTGTCAAATCAAGCATAACCGCCTCTGTCTCTTTGTCGCAGCCGTTACCGCCAGAGCTGAAGTGGTGGGTTCTGGCAGTTGTTGCAGAGTATGGCTCTGCTAGGCAAAGGGACAGCTCTCAGGTCTGGCAGGCACGGTGCCGCCTGGCGAGAGACGTCGGCGCAGGTCTCTGGATCTGTCAGGTACGGTTGTTAGGCAGGAGATCTTTCTGCGATATGCCGAACTGCTCTTCTGTATCGAGCTACCCTGCAAGTGGCAAGTTGCCTTTGGCGAGCTGCCTAGGGGAGAGCTATGTCGAGCTCCCCGAGCTATGCCGAACTGCTTGTGGTGAGCTCTGTCGAGCTGCCTGTGGCGAGCCATGCCGAGCTGTCTGTAAGTGACAAGTTGTGGCAAGTTCTGCCGAGCTGCTCGAGTTGCCCAGTTGTTAAGAGGCTGCACTTGGTTTGCATGAGGTGTCAGGTGTCACAATTTCACTAGAGGGCCAAATCCGCCCTCATCATTTGCCCCCCACTCCCGTGAGCTCCCCGAGCTATGCCGAGCTGCTTGTGGTGAGCTCTGTCGAGCCATGCCGAGCTGTTTGTAAGTGACAAGTTGTGGCAAGTTCTGCCGAGCTGCTCGAGTTGCCCAGTTGTTAAGAGGCTGCACTTGGTTTGCATGAGGTGCCAGGTGTCACAATTTCATTGGAGGGCCAAATCCGCCCTCATCAGGGTGCTTTGCCTAGCATTCATGATTGGATTTTTTCCGATGGTCGTGCTAGTACGACCCTTATTATTGCCCGTTCTTGAGCTTCTAGCACCCAACATTGTGGGTCATTCTCTCGTCTTCTTCTTGTCATCGACTACAGTCTCAGATGAGTCATCGGCTCGCTTTCTATCGATAACCAGCTTCCCATCGACCGCTCATGTTTCTGGTTGTTGCTCCCCTTTCCTATCTACGCTTGTCGTAGTAGAAGCTTTGGTAGAGATTGAACCGCGTTTACGACAGGCAATCATGGGAGCAACAGGCTTTGGTTTAAGAAACATTGAATTCGGCGGTTCGATTTTGGATGGTACTGGAAGAATAGGAAGAGGTGGTGGAAGTGGGTCCTCTGTGGGTTGATCTAATTTCCAAGGTCTTTTCGCCATCTCCTTTCTGACGATGTCTCGAAGTGCAGTTGCAGCAGAGGACTTAGACGAGTTCTTGGGGAAGAATACAATCGCAGGGATGGCAATTTTACGGGAATTTTGGGTATCCAATCCGTTCCAATCCTAATAATACCCGTTTATCAAAACCCTATAGGCTTTGGGATTTTAGATTAAAACCCTATAGGGTTTGGGATGGATTTGTATTTTATAAATTTTAAGCACTAAGATAATTATTCTATTATTAATATTTTATTTGTATAAATTTCTTAGGATTAAAATCATCATTTGATGTAAATTTAGATTTGATAGATTGTTTATTTCATTTAGTTATAAAATTATAACTTTAATTATTTTTTTTTAATTTTTAGTTAGAATTGTTAATCATAAAGTTAATAAAATCTATTTTAGTCCATTAAATAAAACAAAAGGTGAGATGGCTTAGTTGCTTAAAGTAGTGCTAAGAGATTTGGCACTATCATTAATTGATCTAGGTTCAAGTTACACCATAAGCATTAAGAAACGTTTTTATAGTAGAAAACGTTTGGGATTCGACAAAGAACTCGTCTTTAGCAATGTGACTAGCCTTAGTGTGACGACGTCGTTGTTTCAAGATCAAGATGTTGTCAGACCATCAGTGATTGCCCTTTCTTGATATTTTTCCAATAAAAGTTATCTCATTTTGATTATTATATAAAAGTATTATTTTTTATTGATATTAAGGTCAAAAAGTTGCCCTTATCGACTAGAAACCCAAAATTAAATGGGTTTCTTGCAGATAAAGGCAACTTTTTGCTTTTAATATCAAAAAGAGAATGATTTTATATAATAACTAAAATAGGGTAAATTTGAAAAAAAAAATCAAGAAAGAGTACACTGCTCGTCTTCTGCCTCTCGCTCCGTATTCGTGAGAGGTTAAAGTCATTGGCGATAACTATGCCCGCGGACGAAACAACGGAAAACGGAAACCTAGAAGCAAAGTTCTACGGCCATGGTGGATGAGAAAATGGAAACCCGAAACAATGCCAAGCTGGCCATACCGGAGCTCGCCAACATCATCAGTGTCCCAATGTCCCTCAATGCCATTGTCCGGCTCAAGGTCGTTAACGCCATCCGACAAGGTAGTTCCAACGTCCCTCTCTCCGCCTTTGAGATCTTAGCACGTGTCCTCCCAATCGGCGATCCCGACAACCTCTAGCACATCCTTCGAATGCTCACCAACTATGACCTCCTCTTGGAGCACATCACCGACGACTCGTCGAAGCTAATGTAGAAGGCCATATCGGGGGTATCCGTGCCATTGATGGTTCAAAGGGGTGGAGCGCCGGATATTAAAGAAGGCAAAAAGTTGCCTTTGCTAGAAACCCAAATTAAACACGGCCCCTGGCGATGATTCAATATAAAAAAAGAAAAAAAAATATGATATTGAAAAATGACAAGAATAAGAAAATTACATTTTCCAAAAACATGACATATTAATGCAGCGCTATTTTCTAAAAAAACAGCTCCTGGCATTGGCTACCAACAAAATAAAAACATGGCCTAGAATACTAGAATGTACGTACACAATTTGAAAAACGTTGCTTGCTTTCAACCCTCTCCGACAGCGGCGCTACAACTTCGTACCTGAAGCAAGATGGATATTACATCCAACATACGATAAGATACCAAATGTTTCCGCTTTTCTGGTTGAAGGTGGTGCCTTTCACGTGAAGCACTCGGCTGCCCAGAAAAAGTTAAATTCTTTTATCTGCTCTGTTGTGCGAAGTGCAAAGAAATTTATTATTTAGGGTAAATTGATGAAACCTTCCCTTAAGCTTTTGATTGTTGCTCAAATTTTTTCTAAAATTTGGTAATTGCATTTCCCTTCTAAGACGTAGACTTCTTTTATTATAATCTTTTAAAAAGATGCATAAAAATCTTTAAGATATTCATATAGTTAGTTTTGATCAAAATGTTCATTTCCCAATTTTCTCCTTATATAAATGATTAATTCAAATTCTTTCAATTTTTTTTATGAAATTGATTTATTTTCAAAATTTTCCTCCATATCATGCTCAAATGTAAATATGTGACTCTAAATTTCCTATTTTTTATTGTTTATAAACTTTATATTATTTTTTGTATAAATCATCTAAATAATAATTGAGCTGATTTTATACCCCTTTTTGACATTTATAAATTCCCTAATAAAATTGCCGCTGATTTTTTGTATAGATATATTGAACATTTTGTGCCCTTTGTAGAAGATTATAATAGAGCAGGGTCAACTTGTAAATTGCAATAGAACATAGAAAAGGTGATTGCAATTATAAAAAACTTCAGAAAAGGTTTCATCAACAACAGTCATAACTTTAAAGGAGGTTTTAGCAATTTACCCATTAAATAATTTTGGCTTTTTTCAAGTAGGAGGGAATTTTCACTAACAGATAACCGAACTGTTTATGTTTTCAGAGTCGGACTATTCAGAGAATAAAAAGTTTCTCGTAATAATATGGATGACGCGGCTCAATATCCACTGCCCAAAGAGCATTCCCTCCTTTCCAACAAGTAAGACGAAAACTAAACTCGCTGCTACCTTACCTTTTGTGCGCTGAAGCTGCTTTATTGTTTATCTCCTTTTTAAAAGTTACTGCACCAGCTTTTTCGTGAGGCAACTGTGCCGTTGTTGGGCTGCAGCCTGCGGAGCCGAAAAAACGTACACAGAGTTGGACAGAAGCTTTGTTTCCTTCTTTAAGTCACAAAGGAAGAAACGAACGATGGAGTCCAAGCGATCTGATGAGACTTTTGAATTGCGAAGACTTTGTTCTACTCGCCGGAATCCCGTTAGAAGCCGGCCGAGACAAAGCGGTTTCCGGCAATACTGTCAGAATCCCGCTCACTGACTAGTGACTTCTCGTTACCCGAACAACGTCACCGGGAAAACATGGTCAAGGTCTTCTGTCTTTCTTGTTCTCTTCGAGTTCCTGATCTAAAGTAGAAATATATTCCGGTGAGCTTAGTGTAATTGCTTTTTTCCTAAACTTTAATTTGCTTTGAGGATTGGATAGGCAATGGTGTAAAGAAGAGTAGCTAGTGTTGGAATTCCATGAAAGAATGAAGATTCTCTGCATCTTTTTTCTTTGTGCCAGTGTTTGGGCTAGAAATGCTCCTTTTAAATTCTTGATGTCTTTTCTCTTAAAACTTTTGTTGGTACATGCTAATATTGAATTCTCAGATTCTTAACCTTTTGTTGTCGGCTCGTTCCTTTAGGTGATTCCTTCTCTATGTTGAGAATTTGGATATATCTAGAGAGAGGGAGAAGCTCGTAATTCACATAGTGGGGCTGAGTTGATGGGGCATTTGTCATCTCTGTTCGACGGTCTGGCAAAATCTCTTTCCGTCAAAAGAAGAAAGAGATGTGGAAACGATGATGGAAAGGAAGCTGCAGAAGCGATGGCCAAAGAAGCTAAGAAGAACGACCTCATATTGCGTTCTTCTGGCATCGTTAACTCCGATTGCTCCAACAATTTTGTCTCGATCTTCTCTAAGAGAGGACAGAAAGGAGTGAACCAGGATTGCTTCATTGTGTGGGAGGTATGGTTTTTATCCCCTGCTTTGACTTAGGACTTCGATGCTCTTCTTCTTTTGTACATTTTTTAGTAGTTATTAGATGCTTTTCTGTATATACCCAGAAAAAAAAATTGAAATGGTTGGCACAACGTTGTTATTTTACTTTTTCGTTTGTGATTATCTTCAACTGCGGAAGCTGGATTTATTTGTTTTGTTTGGTAGGAATTTGGATGCCAACCAGACATGATCTTTTGCGGGATTTTTGATGGACATGGTCCATGGGGACACTTCGTAGCAAAAAGAGTCAGGGAATCGATGCCTCCATCCTTACTGTGCAATTGGCAGGAGACTCTAGCGCTAACTTCCCTTGATCCAGAGTTCGACCTCGGATCAGATAAGAAGCTTCATCGTTTTGATGTGTGGAAGCAATCCTACTTAAAGACTTGTGCTGCCATTGATCAGGAGCTTGAGCACCATCCCAGGATCGATTCCTTCTACAGCGGTACCACCGCATTGTCAATTGTTAGACAGGTAAGAAGTCATAATTTCGTAATACTAATAAGTTCCCCTCTTGTGAGAGTTTAATTTTGTATGAATAGGATCAGAATCCACTAGACACTTATACCTACTTAATGCGCTAATGGAACGAACTCAATTGCTAAAAAGTGGATATTCCTGAGGGTATTCTTACTGAGTCATTCTCCTATTGATAAGTTGGGAAATAAGAAAACAGAAGCTCCTTTATATAGATTATAGACTAGGCTTATACATAGAAGCCCCATAATCTAATAAGAGCCCCACAAGAAAAATATATACCAAACTAACGTTGTGGAAGAAAAACATTATTGGTTAGTTGGATAAGTTCTGCCTATTATTCATGAATAAATTAGTTCCTCAGTTGAAGTATTGAATGCACTCATAGAGGAACAACATATAACATATTTCAAATGAGTCGGCAACCTTTCCTATTTTCTTAGAAGTGCTAAATCCCAACGAGAGTCCTCTTGATCTGGATAACCAAGAACAGTTTCTTCAAAAATCCTCAGTCACCAATGCTCAACACCATAACCTGAATCAAGGAACAAGTGTATGTATATATGTACGAGTACGATCAACAACTATTCTTTTTACTTGTACAGTAGTAAGTAAAAAGTGTATGTATGGATGTTTATTTACCCTACTTTTAGGCAACTTATATGCAACCTCATTAGCTGATACAAGCCGAGCTGTTTAACCTAGAGATTAAAAATCAGATTTCCTCATGTTAGAAAAGAAGTCATTGATGCAGTTTAATCTTCTTTTTAGTTTCCTCATGTGTCCAGTTTCATGTAACACAGACCATTGATTTTAACCCTTTTGTGCTAATTCTGCCAGATATTTTTGGGGGAGATGGAAACAATCATTAAATTGTTCTGTTCATTGACTATTATAGTTATCTTCTTTATAACTCAGCCCCTACATTTCCATTCTAAGCATAGACAAGTTCAATCAGACTTGGCATAAGCTTTTCAAAATTGATGTTTTGTTCAGGGTGAGCTCGTAGTTATAGCAAATGTTGGTGACTCTCGGGCTGTGTTAGCTACAACTTCTGATGATGGCAGCTTGGTACCAGTTCAGCTTACTATTGACTTCAAGCCAAATTTACCCCGTTAGTCTCTCTCTCTCTCTCTCTCTCAAGACATGCATGGAACTTGTTTAGCCGATTCTTAGCTGTTTATGTTGATCACAGAGGAGGCTGAACGGATAACTCAGTGCAAAGGACGGGTATTCTGTTTGCATGATGAACCAGGGGTACACAGGGTCTGGCTGCCAAATGGGGAAACACCAGGTCTGGCAATGTCTAGAGCATTTGGTGATTACTGTGTGAAGGACTATGGGCTTATTTCGGTGCCTGAAGTCACCCAAAGGAATTTAAGCAACAGAGACCAATTTATTGTGCTGGCAACAGATGGAGTATGTATTCTACCATTTCTAGTGTCAATTATTATTGACCACGCTATACACCAGTAATCCTTTTGCTAATATTTCCAGGGAGGGATTTGGGGATGCTTTTGAAGTTGTGGCTAATTTAGAAACAGAGAACACCCAAAGTTATGTGCAGGACAGGAAAACAGTCAGAACACAATGAAATTGTTGGAAAGTAGGGGGCATCATGTGATCAGTTCAACATATAGGATATATTTATGCCAAAAATTGATCTGCTTCATAGAAACAACCAATGGCAATGTTTTTGGTCACATCCCATTTTTTATAAAGGGGGCTTACCCCTAATGATTACATAAATAGTACATGCTTTAAAAGAAACCATTATAACAATGGTTTCTTTGTCTTTTCACCAGGGATGTGCCCAAATTAGTCCCCATAACTAGGAACATAAAAAATGTAATGATTTGTTTCCTAATCCAAAGGAAAATATTGCCCTTCAGGAAGTTTCTTTTCAAAATATTTATTTATTTTGGAGGTACTACAGCTTATCGGAAAACCGGTACTTAATAATTGTGTTTTAGAAGTTCTTAATAGTCCTCCCTTTCAATATAAATATTTTAAAATGCATATGAGGCTTACAATCGAGGCCCACTTCGATGCAAAGCTTGAGGAAAATGCCTTGAGGTTCATGCCTGAAAGACATTCCTCACAAGTCACAATCTGCATGAACATATTTAAAGAGATATTGTCTTACATTAAAGGCTTTTTAATAGTTACTGAATCGTTTGTAAGCTCCTAATACGTGATCAACTATGAATTTAAATGCTCTTCCTGTATAAAATTATAATTTCTCTTATGCAATATGCATGTTTCTACACTTCATTTTAGTTTCTTGCTTTTCTTAAAAAATGGGAATCCATGAGGTTCAAGACTCTCATCTTAAGGTTTATTCCTTGTGCATCTGAAGTTCCTGGAACCTCCTTTCACACGCATTTTTTATTCATTGATATAAACATAGGTTTATGTAAAAATTAAGTTTGTTTCATGCTTCTCCTTCAGGTCTGGGATGTTATCTCGAACCAACAAGCAGTTGACATTGTCTCTTCAACAACGGACAGAGCAAAATCAGCTAAACGTTTGGTTCAGTGTGCAGTCCATGCATGGAAGCGTAACAGACGGGGTGTTGCAATGGATGACATTTCAGCTATCTGCCTCTTCTTTCATTCTTCTCAACCCTCTCGGCAGGCTAATCTCATTCATTACCACCGCAAGCATGAGAAATAGTAAGGTAGGTTCTCTTTCAATAATTTTATTGGTATACTATAATCATGTTTTTATGCATTGCATTCATAGAAAGTTAGATACCAACCATCTCTGCCTTTATGTTTCTGTTATCTGATTATGCTCTTTCTTTTTGACAGATGAGTTATTTAATCAGGGCAAGTAAACAAGCATGAGTCCATAGAAAGATGCAAGGATGGTACCTGTCTTGATGGTCTGGGCCAACAAATGAAACGAGGATAGCAGGGCTGGCGTTCTCTTCATAAAATATTCCCCAAAGGCTTATCATCATTGTACCTGTTCCTGTTTTTTTTCTCCTTTATCCTTGACCTTTACTCGATTCTTGTTCTTCTAGTGCCTGGACCTAAAAGGGTTATAATGATGCAAAAAAAAAAAAAGGAAACGGTGTGATACTTAAACGTTACGGTCCATGTGTCGGTAGTCCATGTAATAAATGTAATAAAGATCTATTCAAGAATAAGAAAGAAAATCCAAAATCTGGATCTATCTTCGAGGGAACGCATGTAAATGTAAGCCCACCAACACCTGGGACTGTGACATTTAAGGTCCCGTTTGGTTTGCGGGAATAGGGTCTGGAATCGAAATCAGAATGGGTCATTCTAATTCTAACTATTTGGTTAGACAGAATTGAATCCCATTCCCATTTGTGGTGGAATGGTATTTCCCCATTTGAGGGAATGACCACTCCCTCCCCCTTAAGAATGAAATTCCATTCCAGCTGAATTCAATTCCCATTCCAATTCCTGTCTGAACCAAACAGATTATGAGAGTAAATCATTCTGATTTGATTTCAAAGGATTTCAATTCCAATTTCAATTTCAAAGGTGAATCAAATGGACCTTAAGGTTTAATATCCATCTTAAATGTAATGAAATCAGACAAGGATGGTAATTCATATTCTATTGAGGTAGAGATATTCAAATACTTGGGTCAATAAGAACATGATACAATTGACCAATTAGTTGCGTCAAAATTTTAAACACAAATAGGTTTCTTTTTAAAATTAATATAACATATTCTTTGCAACCTGAATTAATACTAAATCATCATGATTAATTTGTTCAAATTAAATAATAAATAGATTTAAATAGTAAAATAAACATTTAACCAGCAATTATCTAAACAAATTCTTACCTTTTATAATAGATTAATCTGAAATTGACACATTCATTAATCATGTTAAACGGGTTGACACGATTTTAACATAAACAAAATTAAGATAATTCTAAATCCACTAATGTTTGAGAACCGAATGACTGACTACAACTAACAATAAACGGTCCATATTGGCTGATACATATCGTAGACCTCTCCAATATGCCCCTATAGTGGGTGTATCGAAGGTCTGACCGGTTAAGGGGTGGAGGAGCTCCAAACCGGCCCCCCTGAACCAATTTTGAAAAAAAATATAAAAAAAAAAAAGATATCAATTCACCCTCTATGCCCCTACCGACGCGTTGGGCATACCAATATTTTGAACCTTGGTCTAACTATAGGCAATTACCTTTGGTTGCTTGTCCAAATAGGCTAATGCTGCATTTGGCATTCCTTATTTAAAGGACTAACCTCCTTTTAACTCCTTTTTGGGGTCAAAAACTCAGTGCTCAAATGGGCATTTTAACCACAAAAGGAGAAAAGTCCTATACTCCTAATGCCAAATGCAGCCTAAACCAACAAAATCTACCTGTCTTAATGGATGAAGGGGCTGAACTGAATGACTTATATCTTCTAGCTTAGTATCAAGTTCAGCCACTTGTGCAAAAGAATGTAAATTTTTTTTTTTCTTTTCTTTTAAGAATGTAAAAGGTTAGGCCCACATGCTGTCCACCCCTCTAAAGATGTCCAACTATAAGCGGTTAAATTTGCTCATGCTAGTCGAACTCGGTTGAACCAACACCATCTACCTGTCTTAATGTTTGAGAACTGAATGACTAAAACTTTATCTTCAAGTAGACAAGTATTCAATTCAGCGACTTTAGCTGTTCTCAAACGGTATTGAGGTTTCAAAAACTCCTGAGAAAAAAATCCAACCGTTTCATCTTGCTTACTCAAAAAGCAAATTTGGTTCACATATGCGTGCACCGACTCCAATGAATTGAGAAAAAAATAATGTTTTGATGCATGGCATGATTCTATCAAGTATCAACTACTGGTATCATTTTTCCTCCCCTAGTCATTTGGTATTGTTCCGGTACAAAATACAACACGTCCTTTATACATGCCACTAATCCCAACACACAATGCAATTAATTGTAAGCTGATTTTTGTGTTTCCCAAGAACCGAAGATTAAACAATCCCTCTTCACTCACTTGCTGCCTTGCTGATATTACATTCGCCCCTTTGCCAAGTTTCAACCTTTACAAAAAGGAAACCCATTGCCAATGAGAGGTCCACCAGTAGAACATCTGTTTTGCAGGCAACTACCCATTTTCTTTGATACCTGATGAAGAGAAGATGCTACCCTGCGATAATCTTAAGGAATGCTGTTTGTCCAACAAGATCAACATTTCCTTGTTGCACTAAGTTCTAGCAACAATGAGTTGCCCAGATTCTTCATTTAGATCATTGCAGAGGCCAAGCCTCATTATGAAGGTAGCGGTACAACCTTTGTCCAAACCCTCACTTTCAATCAAAATATGACCTTTCATGAGATTTACAAACCTGAATCAAATTGTATCAAAGGTGAGATAATTTCCAGGCATTCAACATAAATATCCTAAATGCGTACAACAGAGAGAACTAGAGAAATAATCAAGAGGCCTACAATTCAATGATAGTAGCCCTCTTAGTTACTGTTCAAAATCACCTTTGAAAAATTAAGAGGCCTATGAAAGTTACTGATCAGAAAAAAAAAAAAAAAGAAAAAAATTAAGAGGCCTCATTTGGTGACTCTGCTGCTATTATAGGCCTAATTTGGTGGCTTCGCTGCTATTATATAAAATAGTTTGTAGTAAAACTTCATATCAGTATTAAAAAGCTCTGGTACCAGAAAACTACTAGAAATATATAGCTTAATACTTTACACGTAGCCACAACAATCCAATAGTAGTCAAGCATCAAGCTCTGCCACCTAAGTTCATTAAAATTCTTTTTCAGCACCTATATAAAGCTTGGAAGAAACAAAAAATATTTCACGTAACTCTTCGGAAGTATGATGGTTATTGAATTGTCTGGTAATACCTTTTACTTATGGCAAGTCCAAGCCCTGTACCAACATTGCTTCGACTAGGTCCACTTTGAGATTGAACAAATTTGGTAAAAAGAAGTGGAATTTCTTGTGGACTAATTCCGCAACCAGAATCTTTGACCTGCAGTAAGAGAGTTGTTAGCTTTTTATTTTTTTGATCAACAAGGGAGTTGCTAGCTGCTAGCATTTCATCAAATGCCTCCAAGCATTTGTCATTTGAACAAGGGAGATAGATATATAGAAATTATAGATATGATGACTTATGTTCCAAAATCAGGTTATTGATGCTGAGATGGATACCATGACTGGTTTTTTACATGAATATTTGAGGAAATCATGAAGATAAGGTAGGTGTTAGATCAGCTCAGATCACATTTAAAAGGCCATTACCCAATGTTGGCCCCAGATAGACTGATACGGTCCTAACCTTTGGTATTTTTTTGCTCAAAGTGGGCATTCTCAGACTCAAACCTGCATTCTCACACTTGCAAGCCCGAGATTTTACCATTACACCAAGTAATGGTCCCTACCTCAGATCATAGTTCATTACTAAAAAATTATCCCGCCATACCTAGATTTCCAACTCTAGCTAATAACATCCTAATGGATGCCTTGGTCTTGTAGAAATCTACCACCATTTTAAGACATGCAATAGACACAAGATCTCAAATTAAACTGAATGAAAGAATACTATAATATCCACCAACCTGCACACGTAAGTAGAAGTGATCATCACTTGATACTGGATGGAATTCAGGAGTTCGCCAGTCCCTCAGAGACTCTGGTTTGACAATGGAAGCTGTAATGGAAACATAACCCTCCTTCGTGAACTTGACAGCATTGCCCACGATATTTAAGATGACTTGTATAAGCCGTTTCTCATCACCAACAGCATATACAGGTAAATCCGGGGCCAATATCAATGACATCGACAATTTCTTTACAGATGTAATAGGCTTTACCAGATTAATGACCTACACCATAGATCAAGAAAAGAAAATCAAGAATACTACCACAAAGATGATCCTTGACATGTGTGTGTGTGGCAGTGGGCATATCTGCATGCTGGAATGGGGATAATAGACTGATGTTTTAAGTCTCATAATTCAATACTGAAAATAACTCCATTAGTGTTGAGTTCATCCTGCACTGCCAATCCCAAGCCCATATAAAAAAGGGTTTTGTCAGGCTTAAAGCTGGCATTAAAACTTCAGCCACACCCTTATGAATATGGATCCTGAAATGTCATTTCATGCTCATGCTAGGGAATTCCCAGAAGCAGCGTACTGCATGGCACAGAACAAAGTGGAATGGCAGAAAAGTACTAGACAAGAAGTAGATACCTCTCTGAAAACTGCATGGAGGTTGAATGTTCCAATATCCAATTCCATGCTTCCATCTTCAAGTCTTGAAAGATCTAAAACATCATTAATGAGTGTAGCCAGAAGATTGCCACTCTTTAGCACAGTCTCTACCATCACTCTTTGCTCTGGAGTTAGTTCAGTTTCTAGAAGTAAGGAGGACAGAGCGATAATTGTATGCATCGGTGTCCGCATTTCATGGTTCATAACAGCCAAAAAATCATTGCGAGCATGGATAGCTGCCTCTGCCTCTCGTCGAGCTAAATCAAGGGCAACATTCTGTTCCATGAGCTGATCTCGGGCCCGCATAGACTCCTCTAGAATTGCAGCATGTGAAAGAGCCACCGCAACCTACAACAAGAAGAAAATGGTTCTAAAATAAAAAAATATATTGTGATAAAAGTTATCCTAGGAGGTTCACCATGCAAATTCTGTGAAAAAAAAAAATACTTCCAAGTGTAGGAATGAAGTATGTTTAGGGGTTGATGGAAAAAATACAGTGAAGTGAAGGAGCGTGGTAATCCATTAACTGAGGAGCATTAATAAAGGAGAAAAATTATAGGGCAATGCCAGCTAAGTATGATTTCAAGGCAACTTCATAGGTGAAGAGCCTCAGAATCAATTCTCCAATAAGTGGATAAGACAATCATGATTGATAAGTGAATGTGAAAGAAATTGTTGATAGGTCTGCTAAGAAAGCAAGGACATAGGTATGGGCTGTTATTTTTTGGGGAGACAAGTTTGTGCGGAAGAATCTTATCAAATCAGAAGAGCTGAGTATGATTCAAGGATAAGAGAAGAGCCTTAGAATCAATGGAGAAAAAGTGGATACAGTCATGATTTATAAGAAGATAGATGTGAAAGGGAATAGGTCTGCTTAAGCGAGTAAGGCCCCAGGTATGGCTGTATGGGTTGCTCTTTCTTGGGTAGACAAGTTTGTCCAGAGGAATCTATCAAATTAGAAGAGCATGACACACAGAGGACTCCAGGGGAAACTGAATGGATGGATAATTTGGTGATATCAATAGTTCATAGTCAGGGGAAACATTTTTTTTCAGTGAAGAAAAATGAGAAACCTTGAACTACTAAAATTTCATTAATAGTTTAGTTGGTCTATTTGGAAAGAGGACAATAGAACTTCTGACAAATGCAGATCTGTCAAGGTGGTTTGCAGTGAATTTGAGTGGTGTCTCAATGTCTGTTTTCGGTGGGCTTCAATCTGTAAACCTTTTAAGGGCCTTAGGGTTAGACAATGTATGCCCTTAGCCCCAATCAGCTTGATGTACATTATGACATTTATTGTAAATGAATAAAGTACATATTTGATTCATGTTATATTGGTGTGTTTCTGTGTAATACCCTTAAACTGGACACTTATGAAACTCGTGTTAGTTTAGAATCTTCACAACCGTTGGATAGATCTGGGCAGATTTATCCCACCAAGGCTGACACTGATGTGCCGCCAAGTGGGTTGGGGTAGCTTGCCTCAGCTGCTAGGGTGAGACCTGAGGTACATAGAGTGTGGGTTTTCTTGAAACCCTGAAATAGACCAAATTCCAATATTGCCTTGGACCTTGGAGACAGATGGGCAAAATTGGAATGTTACACCTGACACCTAGACTCGATTATGGAACTGCAATAGGTGTCGGATTGGGCTGTCTTTGATATGCCAATCAGTGAAATCCTTAGAGGGAGTCAAAACCTGAGTATGTTGGGACAGTCCGAGATTTCACCTGAGTGGGTGATCATAGTGATAGGATCAGCCCCTTTGTTGGACAAAGTGAATGATCAGGTAATGCACTCTCTCTGATGGAAACCTAAACTGCCGGTAGTTGATTTCAAACTTGTTGAAATTTGTTTTGCAAAATATATTTATATAGAAATATACATATATATTATGGTTTCACAAAATGTTTGCAAAAGATTTTAAATCCCAAGATCCATGTGAGTAGAGAGTGCAGCATTGTACCTTGCAACCGAGGGAGAGGTCCTCTCTTGTCGGGCAGTATTTGATCATTAAAGGCTGAGAGGTCAAGTATAAGACCATTTAGGGATAATAAACCTGATGGGCTAATCTCACATCTGCCCACAGTCCTTGGGCCTCCATAAGATGGTTAGACCCAATGACCATTTAGTGTAAATGGTGGACCCATTAAGAGCCCATACTGATGGACTCAGGGGTTCATTGTATTCAGCAGTGAATTCAGCTAGGCCTTGTAACAGAGGCAAGGCTGGACCCATGTCGCTTATGTGGAGATCAATGATAGGGTCCCACACCATACAAAGAGAGCCAACCTAGCCAGCATTAAAGGAAGTGAGCCTGAAAGCTTAATGGGCCTAAAGCTCAATTCGAACTAGGCTTAATATGATTAATTAAATAGGGGGTGAATCTGAGTATGGATCAGCATAATAGGATAGAAGGATATATCTTATCCACTTAAAGAGTCCATATTCAAATAGAGATTTGGATTAGGAAACTTCTAATTTGATTAGGAGTAGCTGATCTTGATCTGCAAATAAGATAAGGGATTATCCTTATCACTTAAAGAGTTCAGATCCAAATAAAGATTTGGATCAAAAAACTCCTAATCAAATTAGGAGATTGACTCTTTTAAGGGTTATATAGAGAGAGGAAGGTGAACTGGAAAATGGATACACAGTTCTACTGCTTTCTGCTTCCAGTTCTCTCTCTCTCTACTCTTGCTGCCCTACCCTGTTCGATCTCCACCTCTTGGAGTGATTAAGATTGGATATTGATATTGTTTCTTGATGGATGAAACAATCTTGAAGTTGTGCTCACTACCCTGTTCGATTCTTGCTGAAGAATCTGAGGTTCTTGCAGAAGAACCACTTGCTGATCCTGCCTCACCCTAAGCTGTGTCATCTTCAATGGAGGAAGGATTTGGTACCCTCTTTGGGCGTGAACACCTACATTGGGAGGAGCTTTTCGCGTGGATTTTGTATAAAGTATTCCTCTCCCTAATCTCAGTTTCAGATTTGGTCCAATTTGTTTCAAGAATGAACCTTAAAAAATGCAATTTTTCTAAATTAGGGAATAGGATTCCCGGATGGGAGAAAAATTTCGCTCAGAATTCCTGTATGGTTCGGCCATCCATATGATGGATCTCCCATCCCTTCAGTGGTATCAAAGTCAGGTTCAAGTCTTGAACCAAATCTGGAACAGATCTGAACCACCGCAAATGAGCAGAAACTGTTCTACCTGATTTGCACAAGTTTATTGTTTTTCTGAGAAATTGGTTCATAGTAATGGGTGTGTAGATCTGAATTTAATTCTTTATTATTCTTTAATGATTATAAAATGGTTCTATAATTGTTTCTTGAAATCTTGGGCTGTCGTGTGATGGAAATCAAATTCTTTAAAGGTGGCAGGATTTGCGCACCCTACAAATTTTTATTCTATTCATTTTGGTTTGTAAATAATTTTTTTTTATTTTTTGACAAAATATATAGGATTTGATGTGATGTAATTAATAGAAAATTAGGTTTTTCTGTTTTTTTACGCCTGAAGACTTGTTGGAACACATGGAGGAAGAAAAGACATTTTGCAGTTTGAGAAACCGCAATCTGCGATTTGCAAATAACGATTTCACTATCAGCAATTAACCCTTTGTTTTGCAGCTATGAAATCACACATACAGCAAACTAATATGTATTCTTGCTAATTCTTGATTGTCTTTAATCGGATGGAATTAATTTCATATCACAATTTTGAATTGGATCTTGCAATGGACACCAAACTCTAGGCCGATTTGACCCAAGATTGGTCCAAACTGGTTGGACCAAACCTATGGTTCAATAGGGGTCTATTCTCAGCCCCAAATTCTGATTTGAGCCAAGGGTTTGATGGCCCATTACAAGATGCAATTTGGCCCACCCTGTAAAACCCAGTTTTGACAAGTTAAAACTGCATTAGCCCATTTTCAGCATAATTGCTATATGGGTCAAACTGCCTTTTGCAGTTCAGCCCATATACCTAGATAAAGTTATATGATAATATTATGGGCTTTAATGGGCTGAAATTGATTTAACTAAATTAATTGAAGGTTTTACAGTTGATTTAATTGATTGGATCAATTATGTATTTGTTTCATGCATATGATGTACGATGTGTGATGTGCTATGTACATGGACCATAAGCACTTGGCCCGTGTTAATTTGATAGTGGCTCTTTCACACACCATGGCTGAATGCACATCATTGCCATGGTGTTCTTAAGATCATTGGATGATCTCCCTTCTTGATGGGCCCCACATCAGCTTCCTCCGCAAGAGGAAACGTGCGAAACCCTAGCCCGTTTAGGGTCCATCTGAATCTGACTTTAAGAAAGTCCGTGGGAGCCACTTTGGTTTGACATAAATAAAGAACTAGGGCGTAATTACTCGTTCCCACCAGCAAAATATTTTTTTTTTATCAATAACAGAAGCTTTTATTAATAAAAGAATATGGAAAAGATACAACAAGAAGGGGGTAAAATCTCTTACCCCACCCAAAAAACATCACATTACAATACAGCCCAAAAGAAACTAATTCTTCCCACCCCTTGTTTAGCTAGATAATCTGCAAAAGAATTGGCGCTCCTCTTGGACCACTGAAACTGAATTTGCATGTCTTAAGTGAGCTGGAAAATTTTCTTTTTTTCATTCGAAAACTTCCATAAACTAGCCTCTTCCTTCTGCAGCCAGTTTAGAATCACCCTCCACCAACAGCTTCCTAATATTCAGCTGTTTGGCTCTTTTAATTCTTTCTAATACTGCTGAAATTTCAGCTCTCAGAGAATCCCCCCAGCCTATAGGCCCTGAAAACATAGCCATAATTCGACCTTCTTCATCCCTGAACACTCCTCCAATACCTGGAAGGCCTGGGTTCCCTTCGCTGCTACCATCAAAATTCAATTTAGTGAACCCCATAATTGGAGGAGACCAAGTTGGAACAGTAGCATTAAATAGCCGAGCAGACCAAGCAACTTCTTTCCAATTTCTAATGATGTCTCCTGCTGAGATACCTTCAAAAAGCTCTGTAGACTTGACCCAATGAACCACCCTAATGTAGATTAAATCAATGATCTTCTTTGTTCCTTTCTTTTTCCCGGAAGGTTCGTTGATTTCTTTCCTCCCACACTGACCAACATGCAGCTGCTCTTACACATCTCCACAAGATCTTACCTCTCTTTTTTAAAACCCCTCACTAGAACAGAGTTAAACAAGCTTAGTACACTTGGGGGAGTGGGCCACCTGCAACCAAAAAGAGAGAAAAACCAATACCAGATTTCTGAAACAAAAGGACAGGAAACAAATAAGTGATAACAGCTCTCACCATTCCTCTTACATAAGATACACCAGTGCGAACACCATCTTGGCCTTTTCTTTTGAAGTAAGTCACAAGTGTTACACTTTCCTAGGATAGCTTCCCAGCATAAAGCACATACTCTGGGAGGAATTGGTCTACCCCAAACTTCCGGAGCCGGGAAAGGAGGATCAAGGGTCGAATGGAATCCAATTCAGAGTCTCCAAGAGGGGTCAACAACTACCTCCTCCAAAATCTTAATCAAATTAGAAATGGAATCCAATTCAGTCTCTCTAAGAGGCCTCCAGAAGCCCAAGTTCCAAACAGGGCCAGAAGTAGAATAGGTTAGGAAAGTAGCAACAGGCTCATTTTTAAACCTTGAGAGAGAGAACAAAGAAGGAAACTGCTCTTTCAAAGGTGAGTTACCCACCCAGATGTGTTCCCAAAATCTTACAGAATTACCAGAGCAAAGGTCATACCTGATAAAAGGAAGGAAGGATGGAAGAATAGTATGAATCGACTTCCAGGGAGAAGCTCTTGTAGCCCTAGATGAAACACCCATGTCCCAGCCATTTGCCTCTTGCCCATGAATACTTAGGACTATTTTAGCCCACAAATTATCCTTGTCCTTCGTTAGTCTCCATAACCATTTCCCAAACAAGGCTTCATTCTTCTTCTACAAGTTACCTAAGCCAAGACCACCATCCTTTTTAGCTCTATTTACCAAATCCCACCTAACTCTATGATCATTTTTCTTCTCCCCAAGTTCCCATAGGAAATCTCTCATGAATTTCTCCAACTCCCTACACACTCCCTCTGGAATCTTAAACACAAATAGAAAATATATCAAGAGGTTTGCCAAGGTTGCTTTAATCAATGTTTTCCTACCACCCAAAGATAGATAGTTTTTCTTCCATGAAGCTAGCCTTTTTGTGAATTTCTCAATCATTGGATTCCAAAAGTCCCTTCTACTAGGATTATCCCCTAAGGGAAGTCCCAGATATTTCAGAGGCCATTGTGCAATCTTGCATCCCAATATTTGGGCCCTTTCTTCCACCTCTCCGGCCCTCATATTAACACCAATCTCACAACTCTTATCAAAGTTGACTTTGAGGTTGGTCACATGTTCAAAGACATTAATCACCCGTTTTAAGTTTCTAACCCACCTTATCTCCTCCCCTCCACAAAATAGAATCGTGTCATCTGCAAACTGTAAATGAGTGATCTGAATTCCATCCCTCCCAACTTTCCAACCACTTACTAGACCCCTAGAATCTGCCCTCTCCATAATCCTCCCCAAAACTTCAGCAATCAGGGTAAAAAGAAAGGGGGATAGGGGGTCCCCTTGCCTAATACCCCTAGTAGCTAGGAAATGGTCCACCACCCTACCATTCACCAAAATGGAATAGAGACAAGTCCTAATGCACCCTTCTATCCACTTACACCACCTTTGCCCAAAACCAAAGGACCCAAGCACTTCCAACAACACAGACCAATCAACCAGGTCATAAGCCTTTTCTATATCCAATTTACATACCAACCCTTTCTTCCCATTTCTTTTGAAATCTTCCACACTCTCATTTGCTATTAGTATTTGATCCACAATTTGCATTTTCTTCACAAATGCACCTTGGTTAGGGGAGACAATTGTGGGGAGAACCTCTCTAATTCTGCATGAGAGAACCTTGGCAATGATTTTGTATAAGCTATTAACCAAGCTGATGGGTCTGAACTCCTTCAGGTGGCAAGCACCCTCCTTTTTTGGGACTAATGCAATGAAAGTAGAGTTTAGACCAGTAAGGAGATTCATATGATGAACTCTCTAAAGGCCTTCCATCATTAGCATGAAGATGGGCTTATCAATAATGAGGAGATGCACCATAAAATTAGGCTATCCATTTGCTGGTGAGTCTGTTGGATTGTTTCATAAGATGATAGGGCATCATAAACCGATGTAGGAGGGGCCTATCCTAAAATGGAAGACTCTCTCATGGTGCCTTGGCGTTCACAAATATGATGGGTAAGCACTTATTGGACAGAAGGTTTAACCTAAAATGGCAATAAACCTTGTCTAACAGAGGCCAAAGGAAAAACTCATAAGATGAGTGGATATGATCCTTCACAGAAGGTGGTGGGGTTATGCAGCTGAAACAGTTGGCACCATGCACTGTATGTGATTTCCCACATTTCTAGAGACATAACCGCAGTCTCTGTCATTGAGATGGGAGAGAAATCTCAGAGATGAATAAATAGAAATGGAACATAGGTTAAAAGCCATTTCTATGTAGATAACATGAATCAAATCAGGTTGTGGACTAATAATTTGCTTTGCCCTTTATCAGAAATGGCAAACGGACAATTCGCCAAATTGTTAGACGATAATAAGCTTAAGGGCCCAAACTATGTTGACTAGTTCCATAACCTTATGCTGGTTTTAACGTCCGAGAAATTGGACAAGGTTGCTAAAAACCTTGCTCCGGATTGTCCGAGTGATAGGGTTCTGAGGCCCATAGGAAGGAATATCAAGAATGAGAAGAGAATAACTCTCTTGCCCAATGCTACATCATAGCCTCCCTCGACAATCCGATACAGATAACTCGATCAGATCGAAGTGTCCAAGGATATCTTAGATAGTCTGAAGACCATGTATGAAGAGCAAAATCGTTCTACTTGATAGAAGGTCTTAAAGTTGTTTATGACCGCTAAAATGACTAAGAGCCTGATGATTCATGGCCATTGTATAAAGATGATGGGCTACATCAATGAACTAAAGGCTCTCGAGTCAGGGCTTGATCATGTCACCAAAGTTGATGTCATCCTAAACTCTTTGCCTCCCTTCTTCAATCAGTATATCATGAATTATAATATGAATAAGCTAAATGTTAGCCTTCAGGAACTCAACAATATGTTGCAGAGGGTTGAAGAACTGATACAGAAAGATAAGCCCATAGCCATGCTTGCTGAAAGTGGCAAGTCGAGCAAGAAGAAGAGGAAGGCAAAGAAAAAGCCTACGAAAAAGGTTAGCAAACCTAAAAAGTAGAAGGACAAGACATCAGATGCTTGCCACTTTTGCAAACAGACCGGCCACTAGAAGAGGAATTGCCCTTAGTACCTGGAAACCAAGAAACAAAGTAATTTCGAATCTTTTGTCATAGAAACCAATTTGTTGGTCACTTCTGCTTTCTGGTATATTGACTCCGGGGCTTCAACTCATGCATGTAACACATTGCAGGGATTCAAGACAAGCAGAAGGCTGAGTGACGGAGAAGTTATGCTCTACTTGGGGACTTCTACAACAGTTGCAGCTACAGCTAAAGGAACTGTAGAATTAGTTTTCAGAGAAGGAATTATTGTACTTAAAGATTGTCTTTATGTACCGAATTTAAGAAATTTGATTTCTGTCTCAAAGTTGTGTTTGGATGGTTATTCTATTTTATTTAGTAATGTGATTGCTATCAAACAGAATAACAAATTCCTCACTTACGGAGAACTCGAGAATGGTCTCTATATTCTTCATCCTTCTCTATAAACAAACTTAACCGAAACTATGTCGAAAATAATCCCCGAGAAGAGAACACGTGAAACAGTTAATCCCATGTGCCTGTGGCATTACCGACTTGGCCACATTAACACAGATCGTATCACAAGGTTGGTAAATGATGGTCCTTTGAATTTTCTAACTGTACAAGATCTTCCAACCAGTGAACCTTGCCTTCAGGGTAAGATGACAAAACGGCCATTTACAGGTAAGCCTGAAAGATCTACAGGCACGCTTGACCTGATACATATTGATGTATGTGGTCCCCTGAATGTTAGGACGCATAACCAACACATTTATTTTATAACATTTACCGATGATCATTCATGGTATGATTACGTATACCTAATGAGACACAAGTTTAAATCCTTTGAAATGTTCAAAAAGTTCAGGCAAGAGGTCGAAAAATAGTTGGGGAGAGATCAAAGCCCTTTGATTAGATCGAAGAGGTGAATATCTCTCCAACGAATTTAGGGACTACTAAAGGGACAATGGGATTGTTCCACAATTAGCTCTTCCTGTTACACCACAATTAAATGGTGTGTCAGAGAGGAGGAACCGGACTCTATTGGATATGGTCCGATCACTTCTCGTACACTCGGAACTACCTACATCCTTTTGGGAGTACACATTAGAAACTGCGATATACGTGCTGAACTAAGTTCCAGCACATGTTAAAAGAACAAGTGTGATAAATTGGAATCCAATACCAGTCGTTACCTATTTGTATGCTACCCCAAAGGCTCTGTAGTGTATTTATTTTATGACCCAAAAGAACAAAAGGTGTTTTGCAATCGAAATGCCTATTTATTGGAAGAAAATTACATCCTGAACAATCATCATCAGGAAGTTGTTCTTGATGAGGAGAGCTCATGGGTAGTGGGAGATGTCCCAGAGGCTCCAGATAATAACCAACCTAGAAGGTCTACTCGGGTATCCAGGCCTCCGGTTCGTTACGGCTATGACCAAGAAAGTTACTTGATGGAAGCCACGATTAGTAAGGAGAATCACATGACTTATACAGAAGCTATGTTGGACATAGATTCCTTAAAGTGGGTAGATGCCATGAGAGCTGAGATGGACTCAATGGAGACCAATGGAGTCTGGACTCTAGTAGATCCACCCCCTGGGGTGAAAGCAATTGGTTGCAAATGGATCTATAAAAGGAAGAAGGGCCCCGATGATAAGATTGAAACATACAAGGCTCATCTTGTGGCGAAAGGGTCACTCAGAAAGAGGGAATCGACTATGAAGAAACCTTTTCGCCCATGTTCATGCTTAAATCCATTAGGATCCTGGTAGCTGTAGCAGCATATTATCACTACGAGATTTGGTAAATGTATTTCAAAACCGCGTTCTTGAACGGAGATCTTACTGAAGATATTTACATGCAGCAACCGCAAGGTTCCCTAGCTACAGGTCAGGAACACATGGTGTGTAAACTTAATCGATCTATATATGTACTTAAGCAAGCTTCTAGGAGCTGGAACATCTGGTTTGACTCTACCGTCAAACAGTTTGACTTTGAGTAGAATTCGGATGAGCCCTGTGTTTACAAGAAGACAGTGAGAGATAAAGTTACTTTCTTGGTTCTATATGTAGATGACATTCTACTCATTGGGAATGATGTAGGAATATCAACTACGGTGAAAGTATGGCTTTCACAACAATTCTCCATGAAAGATCTTGGAGAAGCCTCTTACATCTTGGGACTTCGACTCTATAGAGATAGCTCGAAGACGATAATAGGATTATCCCAATCTGCTTACATTGACAAGATTGTCAAGAGATACAGCATGGGAAACTCCAAGAAAGAAAATATTCCTTTTAAGCACAGAGTCACTCTCCAACGGTATGTCTCCCAAGACTCCCAAGGATTGAGGGCATGAAAGAGGTTCCCTATGCCTCGGTCGTAGGGAGCATCATGTATGCCATGCTGTGCACTCGGCCAGACATTGCTCAGGCCGTGAATGTGGTAAACAGATACCAGTCTAACCCAGGAGAAGAGCACTGGACAGCTATGAAAACATATTGAAATGCCTTCGAAGGACAAAAGAAGTTTTGTCTGGTATTCGATGGTAGTTCACTACAGATCGTTGGGTATACTGATACCGACTTCCAGTCAGACCCAGATAATAGAATGTCTACATCTGGTTACATCTTCACGATGGGGTCCTGTGTAGTTAGAATAATAGTCCACAACCCAAGCCGAGCACATTGCCGTAAGTGATGTTGCCTAATGGATGAAGTGGTTCATCTTAGAATTTGGGAACCCAACCATTGTTGTGTGACAACACTGTTGGTAAAGGGGATGTCCAGATTCAGAAGGTAGCATCAGCGGAGAATGTAGCAGACCCATTAACTAAGTCATTGACACAGAAAGTGTTTGAGAAACACGTGGAAAGTATGGGACTCTGGCTTGTACCCGATTGGACCTAAGTGCAAGTGGAGTTGTTAGACAGTGTATGCCCTTAGCTCCAATCAGCTTGATGTACATTATGACATTTATTGTAAATGAATAAAGTACATATTTGATTCGTGTTATATTGGTGTGTTTCAGTGTAATACCCTTGAACTGGACACTTATGAAACTCGTGTTAGTTTAAAATCTTCACGGTCGTTGGATGAATCTGAGGAGATTTATCCTACCAAGGCTGACATTGATGTGCCGCCAAGTGGGTTGGGGTGGCTTGTCTCAGTTGTCAGGGTGAAACCTGAGATACATGCAGTGTGGGTTTTCTTGAAACCCTAAATTGGACCAAATTCCAATATTGCCCTAAACCTTGAAAATAGATGGGCAAAACTGAAATGTTACACCTGATCCCTAGACTCGATTATGGTACTGCACTAGGTGTCAGATTGGGCTATCTCTGATATGCCAATCAGTGAAATCCTTAGAGGGAGTCGAAACCTGGGTATGTTGGGACAGTCCGAGAATTAACCTAAGTGGGTGATCATAGTGATAGGATCAGCCCCTTTGTCAGACAAAGTGAATGATCGGGGAATGCACTCTCCCTGATGGAAACCTAAACTACCGGCAATTGATTTCAAATTTGTTGAAATTTGTTTTGCAAAATATATTTATATAGAAATATACATATATATTATGGTTTCGCAAAATGTTAGCAAAAGGTTTTAATTCCCGAGATCCATGTGAGTAAAGAGTGCAACACTGTACCTTGCAGTCGAGGGAGAGGTCCTCTCTTATCGAGCAGTGTTTGATCATTAAAGGCTGAGAGGTTAAGTGTAAGACCATTTAGGGATAATAAATCTAATGGGCCAATCTCACATCTGCCTACAGTCCTTGGGCCTTCATAAGATGGCTGGACCCAATGACCATTTAGTGTAAATGTTGGACCCATTAAGAGTCCATACTGATGGACTCAGGGGTTCACTGTATTCAGCAGTGAATTCGACCAGGCCTTGTAATAGAGGCTAGGCTGAACCCATGTGGCTTATGTAGAGATTAATGATAGGGCCCCACACCATACAAAGAGAGCCAAGCTAGCCAGCATTAAAGGAAATGAGCCTGAAAGCTTAATGAGCCTAAAGCCCAATTCGAACTGGGCTTAATATAATTAATTAAATAGGGGGTGAATCTAGGTATGGATCAGCATAATAGGATAAGAGGATAATTCTTATCCACTTAAAGAGTCCAGATCCAAATAGAGATTTGGATCAGGAAACTTCTAAGTTGATTAGTAGTAGTTAATCTTGATCTGCAGATAAGATAAGGGATTATCCATATCACTTAAAGAGTTCAGATCCAAGTAAAGATTTGGATCAAAAAACTCCTAATCAGATTAGGAGATTGACTCTTTAAGGGTTATATATAAAGAGGAGGGCGAACTAGAAAATGGATACACAGTTCTACTGCTTTTTGCTTCCAATTCTCTCTCTCTCTTCTCTTGCTGCCCTACCCTGTTTGATCTCCACTTCTTGGAGTGATTAAGATTGTATCTTGATATTGTTTCTTAGTGGAAGAAACAATCTTGAAGCTATGCACACAACCCTATTCGATTCTTGCTAAAGAATCTGAGGTTCTTGCTGAAGAACCACTTGTTGATCCTGCCTCACCCTAAGCTGTGTCATCTTCAGTGGAGGAAAGATTTGGTACCCTCTTTAGGCGTGAACACCTATGTTGGGAGGAGCTTTTTGCATGGATTCCGTATCAGGTATTTCTCTCCCTAATCTTGGTTTTAGATTTGGTTCGATTTGTTTCAAGAACGAACCTTAAAAAATGCAGTTTTTCTAAATCAAAGAATAGGATTCCCGTATGGGAAAAAGAAATTTTTTGAAATTTCGCCCAGCCACCCTACATGGTTCGGCCATCCATAAGATGGATCTCTCATCCCTTCACTTAGTTTTTATCATTTTTGTAATCAATGGGGTTGACTGATCTGTGAAGATTGTGATGTCAGGTAGTAGTAGTAGTAGTACTACTACTACTACTCCCTCCTTTTAATGAAATCCTATTTTTCTTGCCTTCCAAAGAAAATATTAAAGGAGGGCCATTTAGAATGGGGAGGAAAGTGAAATGTCGTGCACCAAGTATACCTTGGAGACACTAGTATGTTGCAACAACCAGAAGTGTTTTTTCAAAGGACCATGATTCCCAGTTGAAGGTGGGCACTCAGTAGGATCATATTGAAACCTGCAAGACAATACCAATTGTGGACGTTGTCAAAAATAAAGGAGATGGAGAAAGGAAAGTTCATATAGGCAGTGCCTTGGAGTAGTTCTGAAGGTTGAAGCAAAGCAGTTCCTCTTTGAAAGTTTCAGGGTGAAGGGGAAAGAAGCTATTAAAATAAGAGAGATGAAAATGGCTTGGTTTTATGGGTAAGGGAAGAGATGATAGAGTGGTTTAAGACTTTCATGGAAGAAGTTACTCAACTGAGCTTGAAGCTGGAATGCAAAGGATCAACAGAATGTAATGGGATTGGCAGGAGGTATGTGGCAGAAAATAGGAAGAATACTAAAGGAAGGTTTGTGGTGCTCGTGAAGTTTTCAGGGAAAAAGAAAGGCATATAGTCTGCTTTCCAGAAGGAAAATATGTGGTTGGTTGGTTTCAGGTGTTTTGAAGACTTTCTCGACCTGGGGGGAAGATTTGCAAGGTATTAGAGGAGAGGATGAAGAGAAACCACAGGAGAAACAGGAGGTAAGTGAAGATTCTTTAAAGAGGAAGGAGCACAAGCGGTTCAAGGAGGTAGAAGGGATGGTAGCTGTGGGACAAGTAACGAAGGCTTGTTCGTTTTGGTAGGCAAGGCTTTGTATGCAAACTAGACTTGGAAAAAGCCTATGACTTAGTAGATTGGAGTTTTTTTTATTGGAGGTGTTAAGAAGGCGTGGTTTTGGGAACAAATGGTGTAATTGGATAAGTGGTTGTCTAAAGTCCTGTCACTACTCAATCTTAGTCAATGGGGCGATGAAGGACTTCTTTCCAGCCATCATAGGCCTATGACAAGGTGGCCCACTCTCTCCGTTCCCCTTTACTCTTGTTGCTGATGTGTTCAGTGGACTGATTTCTAAAGCAGATGAGGAGGACCTAATAAGAGATTGGATATTAAGGAGGAGAGACATTCCAGTTACCCACCTTTAGTTTGCTGATGATATTGTTATCTTCTGTGAAGGGAATGAGTTAAGTAAGGTGGACAACCTTAAAAGTTTAATAAGAGACTTCGAGCAAGCTTCCAATTTGAGGATAAACTTGGATAAATGCTGTTTGGCTAGAATAAATTTGGAGATCTGGGAGGTAGAGTTCATTGCGGGGTGATTAGATTGTGCCATCTCCCTCCTTGGCCTTTGACTTACTTAGGTCTTCCTTTAGGAGCTAACCCTAAAGAAAGCAGTTTCCGGTCCCCTGTTGTGGAGAAATTTGGTAAATTCTTGGCAGTCTGGAAAAAGAACTACATCTTCATAGGTGGAAGCCTTTGATTAGGGCCACACTTGTCAACCTTCCTACTTACTTCCGGTCTATCTTTAGGATCCCCCAAAGGGAGGTTAAGGAACTAAAGAAGATCATGAGGGATTTCCTGTAGGAACCAAGGGAGGTGAAGAAGGATCACATAATTAGATGGGAGATAGTGACCAAATCTTAGGAAGAAGGGGGCCTGGGGATAGGAAACTTGGTGCAAAAGAATGAAGCCCTCTTAGGAAAGTGGTTATGGAGATGGCCTCGGGAGAGAGAACGGCTTTGGCATGAGGTAGTGTCAAGTATTCATGGATACTCAGGAAATGGTTGGGATTCCGGGATATCTCGACAGGCTACCCTCACAACACCTTGGAAAGCCATACATGGTATTCTACCTTGCTTCCTCAGGTTTGTCAGGTATGATGCTTGTTTTGGTAATTCTATTCGGTTCTGGAAGGATATTTGGATGGGTAACCAACCCCTCAAGGATCAGTTCCCTTCCTTCTACTCCCTTTCCCTTTACAAAAATGAGCCAATTTCAAAGTGTCTCTTGGAACCATTACTTCCCTTATCCTTAAACTAGGACTTTGGGTTTCAAAGGGGTCTAAGGAACGGTGAGTTTACTTGTGTTACTGAGTTGCTTCATTTACCTGAATTAGTTTGTTTAGACCCCACAAAACCTGATGAAAGAGTCTGGACTCCCTTACCTAAAGGTACCGTTACTTGCGCTTCTTTTCTAAAATCCCTAAGCTTCATCTTAAATCCCCGACAGCTTCCTGTTAAAGAAGTTTGGGCAAGACCTATTCCCCCCAAAATTGCTGTTTTCTGCTGGGAAGTTTACCATGGGAAAATCAATACTTTGGAAAACTTGCAGAAAGAAACCTCTTCTTTGTCTTTCCCCGAATTGGTGTTCCCTTTGTAAGGCCCAAAGTGAGGACTGCTTCCATTTACCGATATCTTGTTCTCTTGCTGCAGAGTTATGGAATCGGAACTTTAGTTTATTTGGTTGTAGGTGGATCCAACCATCTGATGCAAGCTTGCCATTTAATCCTTCTATTTTTGGATGGCATATGAGGAGAGGTAAAATCATGTGGAAATGTCTTGGGGCAGCTACCTTATAGACTGTTTGGGAGGAAAGGAATGATAGAATATTCCTAGAAAAGGAAAGAAGCTTGGCTGAGTTGAAGGATTGTGTTTTGACAAAAGCAACCCATTGGTTGAAAACCTTGGATATGTTTGCTGATTTTTCTTTTGATGACCTATGGAGGAATTGGCCAGCAGTCGCTAATACCTCTACTAAGAGGAACAAAAGAGTTATAGAATGGAAACCTCCCCCGGAAGGTGCCATCAAACTAAACTTTGATGGGAGCAGCCAAGGTAACCCCTGGCCTTCAGGTGTAGGGGGTGTGCTGAGGGAAAAGGAAAGCACCACTGTGTCCTTATTCTTAGGGCTAGTGGGAGTGGGAGATTATACAAGGGCAGAACTACTAGCTCGTGGGGATCAATTGCTCACTCATCATCTAGAAGACAAAAAATAACTGAGATTTGGTCACCTCCATGTGCTGGATGGAAGAAATTAAATTTTGATGGCAGCTGCATGGGCAATCCCGGACCTTCGGTTATTGGTGGGGTCATCAGGGAGGAAAATGGAAATATTGTAGCTATGTTTTCAGGACCTATTCAGCATGGAGATGTGGTGAGATCAGAACTGTTGGAAGCTGTGTATGGGGTGGAGAAAGCTAAAGAATTAGGGACCGATAGATTGATTATTGAAGGTGATACCAAAATTGTTGTGGACTGGTTGAAAAGGGGGAAAGAGTAATATGGCAATTAAAGAATGAATTCAGACGTTTCAAGCAGGTTTCTAAGGATATGATAATCCAAGTAAAGTGGATTAGAAGATCTGCAAACAGTGTGGCAGATGGGCTAGCTAAACGTGGAATTAAGAGACAGTCCACGTTCTGGGATGTTCTGTAAATATTTAAAGTGGTTTTAGGCTTGATCTTTGCCCACAAATCCTTATTGTACTCCTTTTTATAATTAATAATAAATTTTTCTTGTGTTGCTGATCAAAAAAAAAAAAAAATTGGTGTAAGCCTATCCCTCCCAAAGTGCAGGCTCTTTGTGAGGAAGTGTTCCTTGGAAAGATTAACACCCGTGACTTGCTCCAGAAAAGAAGGCCAGCAAAGTGCCTTTCTCCTCTGTTTGGCTAGTGGTGAGACCCTTCCTCATTTACTAATTTCTTGCCCTTTTGTATCTTGCATTTGGGATTACTTTTCCTCACTCTTTGGCTGCAGGTGGAATCCTCCACAAGATGTGGTTAGCCTGTTTAGATCCAATGCCCTATGGCAACAGAAAAAAAGGGCAAAATGCTTATGGAGGGTAACAAGAGCAGCTGTGATTTGGACCATTTGGAAAGAAAGAAATCAAAGGATTTTCTTTGAGAAGAGCAGATCTAAGGAGGAAGTAATTGAAAAAATAAAAACCAGATATCTTCAAAGATGTTTCAACAAATATAATAAGAAAATGGAAGGAAGTGGCACAAATGGAAATGCATAAAGAAATAATCAAGATGGATTGGAAACCTCCAGGGCCAAATAAATTGAAGCTGAACTTTGACGGCAACTCCTTTGGGAACCCAGGGAGGGCTGGAATAGGTAGGGGTGCTCATGGTTCGGTTAACCGAACCGTGGGATATTTTTTCAAACCGAACCGATATGTTCGGTTTTTTAAATATCCACGGTTTGGTTTTTTGGTTTTTTTATGCCCTCAAAAAAAAAACACTAAAACCGTCGGTGGTTGCTGTCGATGCCGGACTGGTTGGTGTGGATATTGCCGCTTGTCGGAGACTCAGAGAGCCTGAAGTGAGAGCTTAAGAGCTTGTCAGAGATGCAGAGAGCAGAGGTGAGAGAGAGAGAAAAGAGAGAAACAAGGATCAGTCCTTGCTTGCCGGCAAGGTGGCAACCGTCGGTGTTGCCATGCTGGTGGTTGGTGCAGGCCACGCGGCCGTTTGGAGTAAAGAATAGGAAGAGTCGAAGAAGAAGAAGAGTGAGAAGAGTCAAAAGATTGAGAAGAGTTGAAGAAGAAGAAAGTTAGAAGATGGTCCAAAGCTTGTTCTCTCCATCTTTTTTCAGATGCCCGAAGAAGAGAGGGAAGACTATGTGGAGAAGCATTAGGGCTGTAGTGTGTTTGGTCTCTATGGGAAGAAAGAAACTCACGAATATTTTCAGATAAGGAAAGAACCATTGGAAACTTATTAGATCTAATCCTTTTAAAGGTGGCACATTGGTTGAAAACTATGGAATTGTTTTCAGATTATTCTGTGGCTGATGTGGTGAGAAATTGGAAGGAGATAGCCTCCTCTGCCCTCTGTAAGAGGACCTGTAGTCCTTCGTGGTCCCCTCCTCCTTCTAGGTTCATAAAATTGAATTTTGATGGTAGTTGTATAAGGAACCCGGGGCCTTCTGGGATTGGGGGAGTATTCAGGAATGAGGCGAGGGCTATTATTGCTATGTTCTCAGGCCCAATTGGGGAAGGAGACTCTCTTAGGGCCGAGATCCTCGCAGCCCTAGAAGGTATCCAAAGAGCAAGGGAGTTGAACATCAGATGTTTGGTTCTTGAAGGTGACTCGGAGGTGGTGATTAGGTGGCTAAAGGGGGGAGGCAGCGGATTATGGAGTTATAACAATGAGAAGAATAAATTTAACTGGCTGAGTAGGGATATTGTGGTTCATTACAACTGGGTGAAAAGGACTGCTAATTCTTTTGCTGATGGGTTAGCAAAGCAAGGGGTGGATAGGGTTTCGACTTTTTGGGCTAATTTTTTAATTTTCCTTGTATTCTTTGGAGAGGGGAGTTAAGTCTTTTTACCTCCCCTTTGTACCTAAGCTTCACATAGTTTCATATCTTTAATAAAGTTTCTTGTTATTGATCAAAAAAAAAAAGAAGAAAATTAGAAGAGAAGAAAACTGAGAGAGAGAGAGAGAAGAGAGAAGAGAGAAGAGAAAAGAGAAAAGAGTCAAAAAGTCTGACATTTGCAGTATGGGGAAAAGACCAGAAAAATAGAAAATTGATGGATGGCAGAGCTTTCAATGAATAGTTCGATTTTCAATGGAAGTCTCTGCCAACACTTTTATTCGATTTAAAAAAAATAATATATATATATATTACTCTTTGTATGAAAATTGAAAAGGCGCCAGTAGGCTAACCTGGCGCACAGGAGCTAGGCTGACAGACGCCTTTTCAGAGTGACAGACACGGGTTATTCAGTTTTAAAAAAATATAAATATAAATATAATATATATAATATACACATTAAATATATATGCATATACACCGATCGGTTCGCTTAACCGTTGGTTTTTATACAAGGTTAACCAAAACCAAACCGACCAATTTGGTTAACCAATTTTTCGGTTCAGTTTCGGTTGGTTCAGTTTTCCAGTTTTTTTTTCTCACCCCTAGGAATAGGGGGAGTTTTCAGAAATCATCATGGAGAAATTGTGGCTCTATTCTCAGAACCAATTGGGTAGTTCAGGCAGAGATAATGGCACTCTTGCAATGTTTGAAATTAGTAGTACAATTTGAAGCTAGAGAGTTGGAAGTAGAAGGGGACTCACTGTTGGTCATCTCTTGGGCTAAGCAAGTAAACTCAGCACCATGGAAGTATAGATTTGCATTCAGGGAGACTGATTTACTGGCTAAGAGATTTAACTCTACATTTGGGTGGACTAGAAGGACAGCAAATGGACTGGCAGACACTCTAGCAAAACAGGGAGCTGATAGGCCTTCTCTTTTTTGGGCTAAACTATAGCTGGATGTGTTAAAACAGAGGGTTGATGTTCCTTGTATTCTGGGACCTTTATATTGCTATACTCTGGAAAGTTCTTGTAATCTGTTTTAAATTAATAAGATCTTCTCTTTTGCTGATCACAAAAAAAAAAGTATACACCATATAGCATCTTAGCAAGCCCAGCTTTAACAAAGCAGAACTACCGAAACTTAGCTCAGGCTTGTTTAGCCAAGCAAACTTGAATTCAGGCTTCAGCATGGTTCATTTACAGCCCTATGGTTGATTATCAAGTACTTATTAATTGAAAGCTCAATTATAGAACCATCTAATTCAGATCCGGACACAAGACCAAAACAGGTGTATGTTGTTAGAGTCATTTAATCAGGGGTATAATTGTAAATTGGTTATTCATTATGTTATAAGAGTGGGCTTACATAGCTGTCCCCACTTTAAGTTTGATTGTCCATGATTAATCAGGGGCAGAATGGTCTTTTGGTGTAATAAGAAACCTATAAATAAATCTGCCTGCCAGGGGGGAGTCTACTTTTACTCTCCTCTCTTATTCTCCCACTTGTCCCTCTCTCTCTCTCTTTTTATTTTATTTTCTGCTGTTTTCTGCAAACTGAATACCATTGACATATATAGTATGGCCTGGATATGGACATACCTGGATACAACCAGAACCTAAACTGATAGCACCCTACCACTAGATGTTAACACCCTACCATGATGATGATGAAGATGATGATTTTACATTCAAGAATCAATAATATATGAGGAAGAGTCATAAACCTGGTCTGCAACAACGTCAACAAGTTCTAATTCATGGTCATGCCATGTTCTCGCACTGCCAATAGGGAGCATCAAAACCATTATCGCATAGATTTTTGCAGGGAGCTCAGGCCAATCATTAATTTGAAAATTTGAATGATGTAAAAGTGGTACCCGTACAGCAACAACCTCAGGTGGCACATATCTTCCGGCAGGTGGTCTGATTCCTGCCAGTGGGCAGTTATGTGGTATCCTTATTGCTCCTTTGCTATTAAAAACTTGATTGACTATGGGAAGGTTAATAGGAATGGTAGATCCAACAGGCATCTGGCGGTTTAAAGTGTGTGAGAGTTGCAGATTCAACCCAGTACGTGATGGCATCCAAAGTGCACATTCCTCCAAGCCTAAGGTACCACCCAGCTCAACAAGAGTAGTCCTCAATATAGTGTGTCTATCAAGTGTGCTTCTGATTTCATGAGTCAGCATTCTAACATGCCTTCCAATTTCTTCTTGTGTGAGTACAAGGGTCATCTCTCTATCAAGCTCTTCAGCCCTATTCTTCAGAAATAGCTCTCTTGTCTTAACACTCAACAGATCAGGAATAATGTGAACAAGCAACAGGGCTGTTAGACATGATACAAAAGCAGTAGAAATTTTTGCAACTGTCATCACCACTGCAACAGTTTTAGAATGCATTGTAAAAGTCCACAAGTTTATGAGGTGGGTTGCTCCGCAAAGAACAATAAATGCACCAAACTGCATTAGTACCCATCTGTATGGGAAGAATGCAGATTTCTGTACAAAATAAATAAGTTCAAGAGGAATGGAGAAATAGGCAAGGGCGATAAAAAAGTCCGATAAATACTGATATTTCATCAAAAGCTCGTCAGCAGGCCACTGTGTCTCAATGCAGTCACAAGACTCCATATTCTAGCAACCGGCCCTGATATGTTGCCCTTACATTCCTGAGAGTACCAGAGAAATAAGGTAGTCAGGATGATCCATGCAGAGACAATTAAAATTTAAAAGTATACATCATCATTCATTTTTTTTCTTTTTTGCCATCAATAACAATCCAAGAGAATTTCAGTAATGGCAAGAAAGAAAAATCGCTGTACCACAATGTACCAACAGGGAACAAGTATAGTCAATGTCAACACATAAACTACAAAGATGGCTAACAAATGTTACAACTGAGAAAGAAAATACTCCATCTATTGCTGGCCCCTGCACCTAGAATCCAATCCCCACCTCAGCTTCTGTCTTACTATTCTACCTAAAGTATCAGCTAGAAAATTAGCTAACCAGGGGATCCATCTGAACAAGCTGTTCAACAGACCAGCTAAGCCTTTGACTTCTCTCACAAAGAATCTGAAGACCAAGGAACCTCCCCCTCAATTTCCCACCTTATAACAACTTGACAGTCACCCTTGATCATTCATTATTTGTTTGATATCAGAATTGTCATTTTTTATCAGTACATCAGAATTGCCATTTCACTTGTTTGATGGAGTATTGTTTGATGCAAAGAACAAAAGCAGGAAAAATCCATCAAAAAACTACAAATGTGGGGAATTTATCAGTATGGCCAACAATCTTTTTAGAGGCCACACAAACACCCATTCAGATTCCTCTTCATACGAAGATTTCATCATTTTAGAGTATCTTTTTGAGTTAATGGAGTGGTAGCACTTTCTTTTTATGTGTCAAAAGTGTTTTAAGTTGTTAGTTTTCATGTTAGAATGCAGTTTTTTTAGTTTCTTAAAAAGTTGTAATAGTTTTAGGAAGTTTCTAGTAGGAAAGTTTAAATAGTTGTCAAGGTCATGCCTAGGTGGGCACCTAGGCAACAAGGCGCCCTTGGAGGTTCACCTCGCCTAATCACCAAATAGTTTTGTACTTTCTATTATAAAATACTTTTTTATTCTTTATTTTTTGAGATTATAATTATAAAATAGACATTATTAAACTAAAATATTCATTTCGTGTGCTTATATACTAATTTATTTTTTATTGTTTTCTTATTTGTTATGTTTAATCAACACAAGCATTGCTCTTTTCTTTTCTTCTACTTTCTCTTCCATACCTTCTACTTTTTCTTTTCTTCTTTTCCTATAACAAAAATAAGGGTTCAGACCCTATATTTTTTCAATTTTCTTTCTTTCTTCTTTTTCTTCTCATGAATATGTTGACTTTCTATACTTTACCATACCATGAACTTTATACTTTTCCTATGGAAATTATGAATAATTATTAAGGAAATATGGTTATGATACCTAGAAAATTACCCTAGGACCTATGTTTCTTACATAAAAAAATCCATCGCCTAGGCAACAAGGCACCCGGCCTAGAGGTGTAAATCGGGCCTGGCCACCCACGGCCCAGCACGGCACGGCACGGCACGACAGCCCACAGGCCGTGCCAAGCCTGGCATGCTGGTCCGTGCCGTGCTGAGCCTAGGGTTTTAAGTCCACAGGCCGGCACGGCACAACACGACACAATCAAGCGGGCCGTGCTATACTATTTATATTATATTATATATATAATATAATTATATAATATATTAATAAAATAAACACTTTTTTTTCAATTTTATTATACTAATTTATTTAATTATTGTATATATAAACAATTGTATACATCAAAATTCATATAAAATTAAAATTTTAAGTTTTTTTTCAATTTTTTAAATAAATAGGCAAAAATAGCTTTGCCCGGTCGATGGCCCGACTTGGGCCAAACCATGCCGTGCTAGCTCGGCACGGCCCACTTTACACCTCTAGGCACCCCCCTGTCGCCTAGCCTTGCCTTGGCGCCATGAAAACTATGATTCTAGCTATTAAGTAATTCTGGGTCTGTTTTTGTAGGGAGGTTTCTTTTATTTGCTGCTCTTTGGCTTATATGTTATTAACTTGTAAAGAGCTGTACGTCTCATGGCCTTTTTCGTAATAGAGCAGATCTATCCATTGATTTTGGCATTTAATCAAAGGTGGCTTCCTTACAGGATCAATATCATCACTAACTGCATAGCATCTGTTTCCAAATCAAAAGCTAGTGTGACTCTTTTTCACCCCAAATTGCTTTCCTCTTTAAATATCTTCCTTTTGAACAATCTCAGTATTTATCATGTTGTTTTTCACTTACCAGTTTCCACATTGAAGATCAATTGAACAAGTGGGAAACAACATGAGAGAAACAAAGTGTCAGATCTCTCTCTCTCTCTCTCTTAATGCCTAACCCAACTCAGAAATTAAAGTATTTGCATTTTCTGGGGAAATAGAACAAATACTGGAATTGGACAACCACTCACTAGTTGGTATGGTTGGCCAGAGGAGGGGAGATAAGAACCCCAGATAGTCTTTCCTTCCCTCATTTCCTGTACGGAGAAATAGATACGTAATGGGTTGAGGTCCAGTGCATCAATCATAGTAGTTTAAGTCCATAAGCTGTGTCCACTCAACAACTGCCATAGCTCTCAAAGAAAAGGTAAAATAACAATGGACATGAGGGATTTCATCTCTTCACGGATTAAGTGAAATAAATCAAAAAAGGCATTTCATACGGTTAAATACTTTTTAGGTGCACACACACTCTTATAGCTGCCGCAAGTATCTCTCAGAGGAAGTAGAACAAATTAAGGTAACCTTGTCGAGAATAGACACCTCACCAAAAGGGAATAATCAGTTACTTGCAGAGTGGGAGAGTAGGTTAGTCCCTCTAACCAGAAAAGACTATCTTGACTAGACTAGAAGAAAGACTAGCTTTCCCTTCGGTTCGGTCTCTCGTAGGCATCTCTGGTGGGCAGGTGTATGTGTATATAACATTATAACTATCCTTCCCTTCCACCCTCCCCCTCAGAAGGTTAAGTAACTTTCACCATAATATAACACCATTTTATGAAATACTTTCTACTACTTCACAGTGTCTTGCCTCTCGTTTTATCCATCATATATTAGAAACGCCTAGTGGAACCGCACCAGCAGCCTGTGTACTGAACATCAACCAGTGGGGAAATACAAGCCTGAGACCAGAGTCAAGAGGTAAGAGATAGAGATCCCCTGACAAGTAATACTACTTTTTCTTGTGTAATTTAATGTTTTAACGACTTCTTCGAAATTTTTTGTGGTGATCTCATGGGGTTTGAAGATCAAAAGAAGCAAATTATTAGTGGAGTGTAATGTTGATTTATAGGCCAGCTTAAAAACACAACCGTTTTACATATTAAAAGAGGAAAAAGGAAAAGAGGCTTAGCCCCAGTAAGCGTCATCATCTACTCGAACCTGACATAATCAAAATCTAATAAAACTACAAAAAAAAAAAACACAAAATAGGAAAAAAACAAAGATATGAAAGAACAGAAGTGTCAAGACACAACATGTTTACAATTCTAATGATGAGAAACTATACGAACTTGAATTGCATTACACAAACTTGAATTTGTCTGTAAAATCGGGGAGAGGAGAACTAATTAAAGGGCTTACCGAATTAGAGAAGAACTAGAGGAGAAGGAACGAATGCCAGTATCAAATCGAAAAGACCGAAGAACTCCCATGGTGCCTGCTGAGGAAAGGATAGTCATAGTATCACGGACAGCAACCTACACGCGCACAGTAGTAATGGCGCACGTGGTAAACAGCTGTTGCAAGCCCAACTGCAATCTAAAACGCCACTCTCACGTGTGGATCAGTCATTTCCAGTTCCACTCTAGGGTTAAGGGTTCCACTCTTCCAAATTGGCTGAGACCCAAAGAAAAACCTTGAGAATCTGGTCGGTTGACAACTGACGAGACGATTATTACCATCCCATTCCCAAGTGGTGATTGGTGAAGTGAAGTCAGAACAAGATGAACCTGGCAGAGCCCAGAAGTGGCACTTTGTCACGGTCTGAGTCTTCTTTATGTTTGGCATGTTTATGTTAAGGGACATCATCGTCATTTTTGCCTATAAGATTTTTGGGAAAAGTGATGTTATCTTCAGATAGACCTCCAAAAGCTTAACGTACCTTTTGAGGAGGGGTGGTCGACCTCCTTGGGTGCCTAACCTTGGCACTCTTAGACCATCATCCCTTGCGGGGCATCCCTAGTTAATGGCTAGCATGGCTACCAGAGTTCCTCATGGGTGCACACATGCTCATGGAGACCGTGCATGGACTGGCACTGCGCTGCCGACACTCAAGGGAGGCTTGGCATGCGGACCTGGCTCAAGCATGACCCTTCACCACGCCAAATCCTTGCCTAAGCTGAATGAGCTATCCTATTGCCCAGAGCGCACGGATGTGTTCCGGCCCAACGGTTTCCTTTCATCATGGCACACAGGTGCCCACATCATTGGCATACAGGAGACCCATCACATCGGCGCCCAGTCGCCTCTCATCATGGCCTTCCCCCTTTAGCACATAAGTGGCACCTCCCATGGACCGGTCAAAGCCAGCCGAGAGCCCCGGCCATGCGACTTGAGGTCATGATCCAGTGCTACTAAATTTGGTGGAGCCATCTCATCGGGCAACTCCTAGCCTCCAAGCACACTTAAGACTTGTCCCGGCCTACCTTGGCCTGAACGTCGCACAAGTTTCTTCCACTGTAGAACTATCCCCTTAACAGTTGGTATCAAAGCGAGCTAGGCAACTATTGCTGCAATTGGTATCAAAGCGGATTAGCCCAGAGCCAGTTGAAACGGTCATCTCGATAAGCAACACATTGTGGGGTGCGGTCCCTAGGCACTTCCACTTGGGTTCAAGCAAGCATTCACATCAGGTCTGGCAAGAGGCCATTCATTCGTGTCCCCATTCCAATGACCCCAAAACAGCACCCTCGCGGGGGTAGACGCATTTGGTTGTTGTACTCATGCAGGGGTAAGCGCATGAGCCTTTTTGTGGAAGGCATATTGTGGTGGTTTGATTGGGGGAGTGCCATGCTTCCTCACGGACATCAGTTGTTGTTCATTTCGATGAGGTGTTGGGCGGTGCGCCTACATCTTGGTTTCATGATAGATGAGCCATTGTTCCGTAGCTTTGTCTGAGACACTACTAAGGCGGGGACAATAGTCCAAAATTGGTTGGTGTCGACGGTTGGTCAAGGAATATCATTGAAGTGACAGTTTTGCACAAAATGGGTCCTTGATTGAAGCCACAATATTGGAATGATAGGAATGTGGGTACACTATTCGTTGTAGCATGGCGGCCCTACACTGGCAATGCATCGGAGGACATGCTTAGCATTCAACAAGCCGGAACACTTGCAGCAGCAACAACACATCACAAGGCGAGTGCATGTTCGTCAACATCATGGGCAAAAGTTGCCACACTCGCACACATTGTGGTCAGATCCTTGAGGCATCAACACATTGGGGCCCCCTCGGAGCAAAGAAGTAGCCCAAGTCGGCGAGGCGAAGTGTAGTTTCGAGGGCCAAGAGAGCATAAGCCATGGACTAGGTTTGAGTAACCCGCACAAGGTGAGGTGAAGTCTGCAGGCCAGCATGGTGAAAGGGTACCCAGGACACACGCCAACAGCAGGAGTAGACCTATCACACTGTGTTCGGTAGCACCACCGAAAAGCTATGAAGAAGACGGTCAAGCCTTGAGGTAAAGATGATACATGGGGCGGACCTCCGCGAAGCACACACATCCAATTTCTTCGAGGGCCCTTCTCACACACTTTCAACAGCATAGCCATTGCATGGTTTGAGTAACATCAACACAGGGGCTGAAGTCCAGGCAGGCCGGCATGGTGAAATGGTTCCATCCCCATAAATGGACACCAACATAGACGAGACCCGGGTTGGCCAGGCGAGCCCAGGAACTGGCACACAAGTGGATGGCGCGAGACACAGACGCCCATTCACAAGAAGGACCATTGTCGAGGACGACAATGGATTGAGTGGGGGAACTTGCCATAGTGTAACACAAGCTTAGCCTTGCCTACGCTTGGCGGGCTTACGTTAAGGGACACCACCGTCATTTTCGCCTATAAGATTTTTGGGAAAAGTGATGTAATCTTCCGGTAGACCTCCAAAAGCTTAACGTACTCTTTGAGGAGGGGTGGTCGACCTCCTTGGGTGCCTAACCTTGGCACTCCTAGACCATCATCCCTTGCGGGGCAACCCTGGTTAATGGCTAGCATGGCTACCGGGGTTCCTCATGGGTGCACACATGCTCATGGGGATGGTGCATGGACCGATACTACGCTGCTGACACTCAAGGGAGGCTTGGCATGCGGGTCTGGCTCAAGCATGACCCTTCACCACGCCAGCCCCTTGCCTAAGTTGAATGAGCTATCCCGTTGCCCATAGCGCACGGGTGTGTTTCGGCCCAGCGGTTGCCTTTCATCATGGCACATAGGTGCCCACATCATCGGCATACAGGAGACCCATCACATTGGCACCCAGTCGCCTCACATTGGCGCACAGTTGCCTCTCATCGGCGCCCAGTCACCTCTCATCATGGCTTTCCCCCTTTAGCACGTAAGTGGCGCCTCCCATGGATCGGTCAGAGCCAGCCGAGAACCCCGGCCATGCGACTTGAGGTCATGATCTAGTGTTACTAAACTTGGTGGAGCCATCTCATCGGGCAACTCCTAGCCTCCAAGCACACTTAAGGCTGTCCTGGTCTACCTTGGCCTAGACGCCGCATGGGTTTCTTCCGCTGTAGAACTATCCCCGTGACAACTTGGCAACCACTGTCTCAACTCCCAACCCATTCAACTTTTTCTTGATCATGGACTGAACTGGGAAAATTCAAAATTCTCGAGGCAATCACAATCAGCCCGGGGCCCCAACCTTCCATTCACATTTGACCACGTATTCTAGTTCTAAGCCTTCTAGCTTGGTCTGTCTCTTTGCTTTTTGGATTTTTTTGCTGAAAAGTGAAAAGTGAGAAGTGAAAACCTTACAAGTGCATATTTTGAGTTTTTTTTTTTCTTTTTGAGAAATTGTTTAAAATTTACCATGAGTTTTCAGCATTTCTTTTAAATTCATCATAAATTTTCAAAATGTCTAAAACTCAATATGTTATTACTTTGACCTTAAATAGACTAACAAGTGTTAATATATTACCATTTTAACCTTTATAGAAAAATATAAAATATATTTAAACTAAATTAACTAGTGTTAATATATTACCATTTTAATATTTAGACATGAAAAAGGAAAAGTTCAAAAAAAAAATATTTTCAAATATAAAATACATAAAAATATAAAAATTACAAAAAATATAAAAAAACTATAGAAATCACAAACAAAATAAAAAATTGTTTCCAAATTATAGAAACTATAGGAATTGAAAAGCAAAACCAGAAAATAAAAATTGTAGAAAAAACACAAAAGAAATTATAGAAAAACACATAAATTGTAAATAAATAACAAAAATACAGGAAACTTTATAGATTGTAGAAAAAGAAAAATGTAAAAAACAGAAATTATAAAAAACATTGAAAATTATAATAAAACACTAAAAATGCAAAAAAAAAAAGAAAAATTGAAAACTGAAAAAGACCATTTTCTTTTAACTCACCATTCAAGGGTAATTTGGTCATGAAAATTGTTATTTATGCTGACATGGGCACCTCTGTTAAGAAACATTAACGGTACACTAAGGGAACGTGAGTTTTGGAAAATAAAAACTTATTGATATGGTAAATTTTAGACATTTTAAAAAATTGTTTGAGTTTTAGAGATGTTGAAAACTCATGGTGAGTTTAAGACAATTTCCATTTTTTTTAATATCTTTTTCTCCTAAATCGATACGAATCTCTTTTTGTTTTTTGCTAATGCAATTGCAATACAAATCTTCTATTGACATATATTCAATTTTGTAATTAAATAAACGCAATATTGGTGATATTTATTTGAACAGTTTTAATCAAATCACTATTCACCAGCGAAAAAGATCAAAAGAACGGTACAGATAGCCCTTTCAGCCGGTTTCAGCATCAAATCTATACGGAAAAGCATGTTTCTCTCTGAATTGATGGGATTTTAAAGCCCAAAATTGTTAAGATTTGATAGGCAAGAGAGACAAAAAAAAGTTTGGCCCATGCTTGACTGTGAACGTGTGATGTCCAATTGCCCATGGGCCATGGCATGGCATGGATGGTGATTGGGTGAGCAGTCAACGTCGTTGTCAGCCTTAGAGAAAATGGTTCATCCCCCATTCCCGCTTTTTCGAGACAAACATGTTACAAGCATCTGATATGATGGAGGTCATCGTCCATCATCCGTGTTTCATCGTGCAATTGCAAGCAATTTTGTACTGGGCAAATTTGGATTGATTTGGTTTGGATTGGTAATTTTGGGATTTTACATCACAGTTTTAGGAAGAATGATCAGGATCAGAATTTGTAGGCTCAAAGCACTATTGGGGTAGGTGTCAACTCGGAATTGATGCCAATTTATAGGCGAGCATCAGTGCATAGAGTATGGATTGTTGACCTTTTGAGTATTTATAATTTTGCAATGGAAATCAGAAATTTGCATTGGATAAATCGGTAGTTCTCCGTTGTGTTTAAGCTAAGGTTTATGTTTATTGTTTTGGATGTTGTTCTTGGGTTGGACTTTAATCCGACCCAGTTCATATCAAAAGGGATTAAGAGAAGTTTTATAGGGATAGAAGATGTTACAAGCATTAACCATTTTAGAGAAAGGTTTTAAGGGTCTGTTTGGTTTGTGGGAATAAGGATTCAATTCCAACTGTTTGATTGGATGGAATCGAAATCTCATTTGATTATTTTCATTGTGGTAGAATGACATTTCCCTATATGAGAGAATGGCATTCCCTCTCCTCCCCTATGAATAAGAATCCATTCCAACCAATTTTGATTCTATTCTGATTCTAGACTGAACCAAACAGCCAAAGAAAATAGACTATTCTTATTCCAACTGTAAACCAAACGGACCTAAGAATTATCTCATCAATCATCATAGAGAATAACGATATTGTTAAAGAAAATTAAGAACATTGAGATTTTTATCGTGGCTTCTTATATTTTAATAATTTAATTTAAAAATAAATATTCACATGCGTGAAAAACAAGAGAAGGGTCCTTATGAAATAGAAACCCCATAAAGACATTGAAAACATTAATCAGGAAAATGTATGAATTTCATAGGAAACAAATATTAATCTCAATAGTACTTTAAAAATATTAGTTTCAATGATTAATCTTCCTTTGTTTCTTATTTTAATTTTTTTGGTTAATCAAGAATGAATTGGCCTAAATTGATCAATCATATCTAAGCTTTGTCACAAGTAATATGCGGTCTGCCACATGAACACTGTTTTGCCATTTTATTCTGTTCAGTCTCTATCAACTGATATCGTAAATCATGGATGCCCCAGTATTCTTCTTTTCTCCTTGCGCTAGAGGGAATCTACTCGTTAGTAGATTGACCGTTTCACGTGAAAGCAATTCAATCGTGCTTTCGGTGCATGATACACACATGTCCACAATTATTTATTGCATGGCATAACACGTATTTCTCTGTCTCCCTCCTCTCTAAACTCTTCCCCTCTCTTCCTTTTCCCCACTCTCTCCGTCTTTCTCTCTCCCGTGTACATCTCCGTCTCACTCACTCTCTCTCGCTCTTCCTCCCTTATTCTTAACTCTCCCGTGAACAATCTCCTCTCACTCCCCCTTTTCTCTCTTTTCCTCGATAATTTATTGTCTGGTTTTTCTCTATTTCCCTATGTCTCTCCCTATCAAGACAACATCGCCTAGAGCTTTATGCTTCGATGAGATAAGTTTCTGTAAATCTTAACCCTAAATGCTAACATTTTTGCCTTTCTCTCTCATCTCTCTCGTCTCTCTTCCATATGCATGTCTCTCTTTCTACCTCTTGTGTCTCTTTCACTTCCTCGCTCTTTTCCCCCTCCTCCCTCTGTCTTGACTTCTTTCCCCCCTCATCCGTCTCTACTTCTCTGTTATTTATTTATTTTTGTTTATAGGTTTTCCTCTTTTCTGGTTTTGTGTGCCTTGGTCTCCGTGGTGGTGGCAGTGGAGGCGGTGGCATTGTCAATGGGACTTCTAAGTTTGGCCTCTTTGGATGGTCGACGAAACCGTTTACATGGGGAAATCGGATTTGCTCCTCAATACGCCTCACATTGACGGAACCGTTTACTCTGTCTCCATCTACTCGATCGTTTAATTAAGAGAGTAAATTTGAAAGAGAGGGAAAGAGACAGCGAGTTGGTGGTTCCCAAGCCGAGTGAGTTCTGCTTGCATTTTGATTTCGTCGTAGACAAAGCAGCAGCAACGGAATAAAATGGAGGCAAAGTGACTCTTGAGTGGGTTTGGATTGCAGTTCGCAGAGAGCCGACATGCTGACTCACCAACCAACACAACCCACATTCGAAAGGGCATCATTTCAGACGTGCCGTGAAGCGATTGAAGGCTTGGGGTTTCTCTACATTTTCACCTGCCTCCCCTTCTCCTCCATGTTTTTTCTCAAATCGGCTCCAATATCCGTCACGTCCCATCTCTGTCGCTGTCTCTCTGTTAACATACCGGACCACCTGTAAACCAACGGATTCCAATTTCATCTTCTCTCTCTGATTCTCTGTAGGCATGGGGTTTCTTTACATTTTCATCCGCCTCTGCTTCTCCTTCGTGTTTTTTTCTCAAACCGACTCCATTACCTATCACGGATTCACCACCTTTGTCTCTCTGTTACCCCTACTAGATCACCTGTTAACCAACTGATTCCAGTTCCATCTTTTCTCTGCTTCTTTGTAGTTTCGTTTCGCCTGTACTTGGTTGGGGGTTAGCATGGGAGACCAGCATGGGCTTTTTTTTTTCATGTCTTTTCTTGTTAGTAGACTATTTTATTGTTTTTTCTTGGTGAGTTTTGGTGCAGGTGTCAAGTGCCACAACCACCTTTTCTATGACATTCTCTTCATCTATGTTTATTGTAGAATATTACCTTCTGAAGCGTTTCTCTCGATATGATAAGTAAAACCACTGTAGTCTCTATCATTATTCTTGATTCTGTTCTGCCCCTTTTTGAAGGTCGAGAACAGTTCTTGACCCCAAAAATAAAGAGAGAAAAATATGTATTCGGGTGTACATATGATGAAGTATTTAATTTACTATTTATATTCTATTTTTGAATCCTTTTGGGCAGCTCTCTACTTTGTTGTTGTGGCAACCGTTGCTGCCTTTATAGGGCAACATGTAGTGAGGAGGCTTATCATTGTATTAGGGGGGGGCATCCCTCATCATCTTCATCCTCTCCATCACAATCTTTGTCACTGCAATCTCACTAGGTGAGTATCATTTGCGAAAAAGTGGTTTTAAGTATTAACATCTTCATTTGTATGCAATAATGGATTGTGGGGCAGAAGTGGAAAATGAGAATTGACTACTCCCTTCCCAAGTTATTATTACCATCCATTATAGTGATAGATAAAAACATGACTAATAGTAATAATCTGTTATTCTCTATGATTTAGAGCTGAGTGGTGAAGGAGATTTTTCAACTCCTTTTCCACCACATATTTCTGCTTTTGCTCTAATGCAAACACAGCTTAACTGAAAGACCAAACAAACTATTCTTCTACATTCACCCTCAAAAAAATTGAGCTTCTTTAGTACTTAAGGCTCTTTATTTTATTTAACAGGTAGAGTTGGTATATCAAATATGATTTATAAGATCGAGAAGAATGAGTACATGGGTTTTGAGAACCTCTGCAAGTATGATGCTTTATTTTATTTTATTTTCTTCACCTCTCTTTCTTGTTCTAAGTTATGCTCATCAGGCACAAGTTGAACCTCATTCTTTTGTATCAATTTTTCAATTGCTAGGACGAAAACAATATATATATATGATGATTCCATAGTATATTTAAGCTCAAATAGCCTTGTTCGTTATTTAATTTAATCTTGCATTACTAGTTGGAATTCTGGAACTCCCATATATAAACTGTTTGATCATTAATAGTAAAATTTTCATTGACTCTAGACATAAAATATATAATTGGATGGAGAGATCAGCCTACATGATGGATTGATTGATCAGACTTGGTACCATAAGTTGTCTTCTCTTGTAAAAGAAGCAACTAAATACACAATTTCAATCTCAGAGATGCACATGCACTTACTTGGCTGGTTGGACTTGAAGTGATAATGGCTGAAGCAGTTTGTGATGGGAGCACTTTTATCTTTCCTTTTCTGAGAACCAAATAAGAACAATTTGGTTATTTTTATCATTTTACTAAGACTATTAATTTTACACAATTGTTTCTTTTTTGAATAGGTTTGATATTGCAAAAATCTTAGCAAACTTGTGATTCATTTTATGGCTTTGTTTAAACCTTTAAAAATGTGGGAAAATACAAGGTTGTTAATTTTAATAAATTCTTAGTTACTAAATAACACTAATTAAAAATTTGAAACATTTGAAATTTGATATTTACATGGTTGGATCAATTATCAATCCCATTTAAGATAATCAACCACTTATCAACTTTAACTTGTTCTTACAGCTTTCTTCAAGTACAATTGTCATCTCCCTCGATTCCTTCAAGGGTCCATGTTGACTCTTCTATTGAATAAATTATTTTCTTTCTTTTTCCATCAGAGATATCATCTAAGAACATATTTTTTCTTTTGCAGGTTACCATCAAACCCCAATCTCCCCGTGTCTAACCTGTGATACATGGTATCTTCCTTTTATTTGATCCATTTTGTAGGAATTTTAAGATCTCAACTCTTCATCGTACTTCTTTTTTGTTTGTTCTGGTTTTTTCGAACATGCATAATCCGTTTTTCAGGTATTTTATGATCTAGCTTTGCCAAATGGTTTCAGTTCTCTGCTTGGGTTTCTAATCCAGCCCCTGCGAAGTAGGGGCCCCCTCAATCTAATGCCTTCTCAGCGTTTAGGAAATGGGATCCTCGCGTGTGAGGCCATGTGAAACTTTGAATGGGTATGTAGTACGTGTGAGAGGGATACAAGAGAAAATAGAGGTAAGGTTGATTGTATATTTAGACAATGAGTTTCCACGTGTCAAATTGGACGATAATACATGATCTTATATATATACTAAAACCAAAAGGGCATATGGACGATGCCCGAGCATTCAAAAAATGGAATCTAACGCCTTCTCACCATTTAGGAAATGGGCTTCCAGTTGGAAGATCACCTTACACTAGTCGTGTAGCGAGCCGAACCAAGTTGCAAGACAAATGATCAAAGAACCTGGGGTTGTTGACTTGGCGAGGTCGCTCCGATGCTTAAGTCAGTATTGTATTCTGGTTGTGAGTTGAAAGCTTGAACGCTAGAATGCTAGTGAGCAAGTAATCGTGCGTACTTGAGTCTTGGGGGTTGATGCCCTTGTATAGCTGGGCGGCCGTAGGTCTCGTGAAACGCTCCCAGAATCTTTGTCCTGTGACGTAGGAATCCATTATGCTTTGGAAGGGGGGTAACGCATCAATTAATAATGTTTACCATTTCCCTCCGATTTGGGTGGGGTAAAGTTGAAGCCTACAGTTATGCAACATGATCCCGAGAAGTTTGGAGACGATTGTCGCTCCTAACTTCAGTTACATGGCACCTCGGTGCAAGTGGGTACCGAGGTGCTTCAGGTCCGAAGTGGCCGAGCTCTCATGTTCCCGATCTATTGACGTGGTACTATATGCTGATTTGTCATTTGGTTGGTAAGCTATCCTTTACATATTAGGTCGGGCCAAATCACTCCTCATCAATTGTCTTTCACTCTCCGTACTAGGGGTCCTGACCCGGTGCGGGGACTTCATGGCGAGCCCATGTGGATTTTGCACGACTTCTAGGCGATTTGGAGGGCAGCTCTTCGATCGTACCTTAATGACCCATTTGGCTCGACTAGGGAATACCCAGATCGCGTACCGAGTATGCGCAAACACCATGCAATTTATAAACTCTACAGACGTCTAGACGTGTGTTTAACCAATTTCATTCTCGGGAGGCGTGTAACCAGTTTTCATGGGAGCCATCGGATCATGCAGATCTTGACCGTTGAGTCCCGATCGCGATGGTTATAAATAAGGGGGGGGCCCATTTTTTTCGCCACATACTACATACTCGAGTCTGTTGAAGTCGCGTTTCATTCTTCCAGGTTGGTGTTAGTTGCCCTTGCATCCGAGGTCTTTTCACTTCCTTCAGCTTTTCCTCTTAGCTCAGAATGTCTAGTGTTAGCTTAGGTAGACTTTTTTATGGGAGTGAAGAGTCAATCGGGGCCGAGGTGGGCACCTCGACGTAAGCTGTAAAGTCACACCCTGCCGAGGTGAATGCCTTAGTGTAGGGCACAGACTCCAACCTGTCCGAGGCGAACTCATCTCGGCAGGAGTGTGAGGCTTTCGGCAAGGGGGCCTCCACTTTGCGTTGAGATCGAGGACCATACAGCTTTGGTCCTTCCATGATGACAGCTGACAGACTCCTATCTTTGGTAGCTCGGTACAAGCTGCTTGTTAACCTTGTATACAACATTCCATTAAATAGTTTTCCTTGGGATCACGGTCATGACGAGATCGTGGTGTTCGAAGAATAGCTTGTAGCCGGGTTGCGATTCCCACTTTACCCTTTCATCATCGATGTCAACAAATTTTTTGACATCGCAACAAATTAGCTCCATCCCAACTCGATCCACAACATTGTAGGTACTATTTCCCTTTTCCACGATTATAACCAACCTTTGACCCTGACATTTTTTCTTCGATTTACACCATCAAAAAGAACAACGCTTGTGTCCTCCGGGAGCATAGACGAAATTACTAGATGTCTCCTTGTCCTGGTTACAAAATTTTGTACGACCTCCCCAACAAAGTCCTGGCCTGGAAGAGGCGCTATTTCGTAGTTCGTAATACTGTGGGGTGGTCATTTCCAACCCGTTGGAGGCCTGCCATTCAGGACCCTGACATCAAGTTGGACAAAGAGACACAGGAGGAAGTTTGGTCTTGGGCGAAGCTCGGGTTGAAGTTCAAAAAATTCATGTTCGAAGAGAAGCTCGTACAAGTCGGACTGAGTCCTCCTGGCAGGTTGCCATCTTAATGCTATTAGATAGTGTATGCCCTTAGCTCTAATCAGCTTGATGTACATTATGACACTTATTGTAAATGAATAAAGTACATGTTTGATTCATGTTATATTGATGTGTTTTTGTGTAATATCCTTACACTGGACACTTATGAGACTCGTGTTAGTTTACAATCTTCACAGCCGTTGGATAGATCTGGGGGATTTAGTCTTCCAAGGCTGACATTGATGTGCCGCTAAGTTGATTGGAGTGGTTTGTCTAAGCTGTCAGTGTGAAACCTGATGTATATGTAGTGTGGGTTTGTTTGAAACCCTGAATCGGACCAAATTCTAGTATTGCCCTGGACCTTGGAGATAGATGGGCAAAACTGGAATGCTACACCTGACCCCTAGACTTGATTATGGTAGTGCAATAGGTGTTGGATTATGTTGCCTTTGATATGCCAATCAACGAGATCCTTAGAAGGGGTTGAAACTTGGGTATGTTGGAGCAGTCTAAGAATTCACTTGAGTAGGTGATCATAGTGACAGGATCAACCCCTTTGTCGAACAAAGTGAATGATTGGGGAATGCACTCTCTGATGGAAACATAAACTGCCGGCAGTTGATTTTAAACTTATTGAAATTTGTTTTGCAAAATATATTTATATAGAGATATACATATATATTACGATTTCACAAAATGTTTGCAAAATGTTTTAATTTCTGGGATCCATGTGTGTAGAGAGTGCAATACTGTATATTGCAGCTGAGGGAGAGGTACTCTCTTGTCGGGCAGTATTTGATCATTAAGGGCTAAGAGGTTAAGTGTAAAACCATTTAGGGAAAATAAACCTGATGGGCTAATCTCACATTTGCCCACAATCCTTGAGCTTTCATAAGATGGTTGGACCTAATGACCATTTTGTGTAAATGTTGGGATATTAAGAGCCGATACTGATGGACTCAGGGGTTCATTGTATTCAGCAGTGAATTCAGCCAAGCCTTATGACAGACCTAGGCTGAACTCATGTGGCTTATGTGGAAATGAATGATAGGGTCCTACACCATACAAAGAGAGCCAAGCTATTCAGCATTAAAGGAAGTGAGCATGAAACTTTAATGGACCTAAAGCCCAATTCGAATTGGGTTTAATATAATTAATTAAATAAGGGGCGAAACTGGGTATGAATCAACATAATAGGATAGAAGGATAATTGTTATCCACTTAAAGAGTCCATATCCAAATAGAGATTTAGATTAGGAAATTTCTAATTTGATTATGAGTAGGTGATCTTGATTTGTAGATAAGATAAGGAATTATCCTTATCACCTAAAGAGTTCAGATCCAAATAAAGATTTGGATCAAGAAACTCTTAATGAGATTAGGAGATTGACTCTTTAAGGATCATGTATAAAGTGGAGGGCGAACTGGAAAAGACATCTATAGTTTGACTTTTTTCTGCTTCCAGTTCTCTCTCTGCTCTTGTCGCCCCACCCTGTTCAATCTCCATCTCTTGGAGTGATCAAGATTCGATCTTGTTGTTGTTTCTTGGTGGAAGAAACAATTTTGAAGCTATACTCACTACCCTGTTTGATTTTTGTTGTAAAACCACTTGTTGATCCTACTTTACCCTACGCTGTGTCATCTTCAATGGAGGAAGGATTTGGTACCCTCTTTGGGCGTGAACACCTACATTGGGAGGAGTTTTTCACGTGGATTTTGTATAAGGTATTCCTCTCCCTAATCTCAGTTTCAGATTTGGTCCAATTTGTTTCAAGAACGAACCTTAAAAAATGCAATTTTTCTAAATTAGGGAATAGGATTCCCGGATGGGAGAAAAATTTTTTGAAATTTCGCCCAGCCACCCTGTATGGTTCGGCCATCCATATGATGGATCTCCCATCCCTTCAGTGGTACTAGAGCCATGGTTCAAGGTTGAACCAAATCTGGACCAGATCTGAACCTGTGCAAACGGGCAGAAATTGTTCTACCCGATTTGTGCAAGTTTTCTGTTTTTCTAAGAAATCGGTTCTCGGTTATGGGCATGTAGATCTGAAAATAATTCTTTATTATTCTTTAATAATTATGTAATGGTTCTATAATTGTTTCTTGAATTCTTGGGCTATCATGGGATGGAGATCAAATTCTTTAAAGGTGGCAAGATTTGTGCACCTTGCAAATTTTTATTCTATTCATTTTGGCCTGTAAATAATTTTTTTTTTATTTTTAGACAAAATGTATTGGATTTAATATGATGTAATTAATAGAAAAGAGGTTTTTTGTTCTTTTTTTTTTTTACGTTTGAAGACTTGCTAGAACGCGTGGAGGAAGAGAAGACCTTTTGTAGTTTAAGAAATTGCATTATGCGATTTGTAGATAATGATTTCACTATCTGTGACTAATCCTATGTTTTGCAGGTGTGAAATTATACGTACAATCCATTGGTCTTTGTTCTTGCTGATTCTTGATTGTCTTTAATCGGTTGTAATTCCGATCACAATCTTGAATTGGATCTTGCAATGGACACCAAACCCTAGGACGGTTTGACCCAAGATTGGTCCAAATTGGTTGGACCGAACTTGTGGTTCAATAGGGGTTTGTTCTTAGCCCCAAATTCTGATTTGGGCCGGGGGTTGATGGCCTATCACAAGATACAATTTGGCCCACCCTGTAAAACCTAGTTTTGTTGAGTTAAAACTGCATTAGCCCATTTTTAGCGTAATTGCTAAATGGGCCGAACTGCCTTTTGTATTTCAGCCCATATACCTAGATAATGTTATATGATAATATTTATGGGCTTTAATGGGCTAATATTGATTTAATTTAATTAATTTAGGGTTTTACAAATGATTTAATTGATTGGATCAATTAGGTGTTTGCTTCATGCATGTAATGTATGATGTGTGATGTGCTACGTACATGGACCATAAGCACTTGGCCCATGTTAATTTGATTGTGACTCTTTCGCACATCATGTTTGAATGCACATCATTGTCTTGGTGTCCTTAAGATCATTGAATGATCTCAGCTTCCTCTCCAAGAGGAATCGTGTAGAACCCTAGTTGTTTAGGGCCCATCTAAATCTGACTTTAAGAAAGTTAATGGGAGCCACTTTGGTTTGACTTGAATAAGAAATATGACGTAATTACTTGTTCCCTCTAAGAAAATATAAGTGCATGTGATAGGAAGATTCATATGATGAACTTTTTAAAGGCCTTCCATCATTAGCATAAAGATGGACTTATCAGTAATGAGGAGATGCACCATAAAATTGGGTCATCCATTTGTTGGTGAGTCTATTGGATTGTTTCATAAGATGATGGAGGCGTCATAGACCGATGTGAAAGGGGTCTATCCTAAAATGGAAGACTCTTTCACGATATCTTGGCATTCACGAATATGATGGGTAAGCACTTACTGGACAGAAATGTTTAACCTAAAATGACAATGAACATTGTCTGACAGAGGTCAAAGAGAAAGCTTATAAGATGAGTGGATATGATCATTCAAAGAAGGCGATGGGGTTATGCGGCTGAAACAGTTAGCTCCATGCAATTTGTAATTTTCCACATTTCTAGAGACATACATCGTAGTCTCCGTCCTTGAGATTGGAGGGAAATCTCGGAGATGAACAAAATGGAAATGGAACATAAATTAAAAGTCATTTCTATGTAGATAACATGAATCAAATCAGGTTGTTGACTAATAAAACCTTGCCTTTTATTAGAAATGGCAAATGGACAATTCGCCAAACTGTTGGACGACAATAAGTTTAAGGGCCTAAACTATGTTGACTGGTTTCGTAATCTTATGCTGGTTTTAATGTCCGATAAATTGAACAAGGTTGCTAAGAACTCTTCTTCAGATCGTCCGGGTGATAGGGCTTCTAAGCCCATAGGAAGGAATATCAAGAATGGAAAGAGAAGAACTCTCTTGCCCGGTGCTACATCATAGGCTTTATCAACAGAAGGTTCTAGATAGTTTGAGGACGATGTATGAAGACTAATCGTTCTACTCTACAGAAGGTCCTAAAGTTGTTTATAACCGCTAAAATGACTAAGAGGTAGATGATTCATGACCATTGTCTAAAGATGATGGGATACATCAATGAACTAGAGGCACTCGGGTCAGGGTTTGATCATGTCACCAAAGTTAATACCATGTTAAATTCTTTTCCTCCGTCCTTTAATCAGTTTATCATGAATTATAACATGAATAAGCAAAATGTTAGTCTTTATGAACTCCACAATATGTTGTAAAGGGCTGAAGAACTGATAAAAAAGGATAAGTCCATACTCATGTTTATTGAAAGTGGCAAGTCGGGCAAGAAGAAGAGGAAGGCAAAGAAAAATCCTTAGAAAAAGTTAGCAATCCTAAAAGGCAAAAGAAGGACAACACATCGGATGCCTATCACTTTTGCAAACAGACCGACCTTTGGAATAGAAATTGTCCTCAGTACTTGGAGACCAAGAAACAAGATAATTTCAAATCTTTTGTCATAGAGACTAATTTGTTGGTCACTTCTACTTCCTTGTGTATTGACTCCGCGGCTTCAACTCATGCAATATATTAGTTTTCAGAGAAGTTACGCTCTACTTGGGGACTTCTATAATAGTTGCAGCTACAATTATAGGAACTATAGAATTAGTTTTCAGAGAAGGAATCGTTGTACTTAAGGAATGCCTTTATGTACCGAACTTAAGAAGAAATTTTATTTTTGTCTCAAAGTTGTATTTGGATGGTTATTCTATTTTATTTAATAATATGATTACTATCAAACGGAATAACAAATTTCTCACTTACGGAGAACTCGAGAATGGTCGATATGTTCCCCATCCTTCTCTAGAAACAAGCTTAACTGAAACTACATCGGAAATAATCCCCAAGAATAGAACACGTGAAATAGTTAATTTCATGTGCTTGTGGAATTATCGACTTTGCCACATTAACATAGATTGTATCACAATGTTGGTAAAGGATGGTCCTTTGGATTTTCTAACTGTAGAAGATCTTTCAACCTGTGAAACTTGCTTTTAGGGTAAGATGACGAAATTGCCATTTACAGGTAAGCCTGAAAGATCTACAAACATGCTTGACCTAATACATACTGATGTATGTGGTCCCCTGAATGTTAGAACGTGTAATCATGATGCTTATTTTATAACATTTATCGATGATCATTCATGGTATGATTACGTGTACCTAATGAGACACAAGTTTGAATCATTTGAAATGTTCAAAGACTTTGGGCAAGAGGTCAAGAAACAGTTGGGGAGACAAATCAAAACCCTTCGTTCAGATCGAGAAGGTGAATATCTCTCCAACAAATTTAGGGACAATGGGATTGTTTCACATTTAGCTCCTTCTGTTACACCCTAATTAAATGGTGTGTCAGAGAGGGGGAACCAGACTTTATTGGATATGGTCTAATCACTTCTCATACACTCGGAACTACCTACATTCTTTTGGGGATATGCATTAGAGACGACAATATACGTGTTGAACTAGGTTCCGACCAAATCCGTTCTTAAGAGTCCATATGAGCTATGGACCGGTAAGAAACCAAGTGTAAGCACTTGAAGATTTAAGGTTGTCCAGTACATGTTAAAAGAATAAGTGCTAACTAATTGGAATAAAATACTAGTTGCCTATTTGTAGGCTACCCTAAAGGCTCTGTAGAATATTTATTCTATGACCTAAAAGAGCAAAAAGTGTTTTGGAGTCAAAATGCCCTTTTTTTGAAGAAGATTACATCATGAACAGTCATCATCAGGAAGTTGTTCTTAATGAGGAGAGCTCAAGGGTAGTGGGAGCTGTCCCACAGGCTCCAGATAGTAACTAACCTAGAAGGTCTACCTGTGTATCCAGGTCTCCATTTTGTTACTACTATGATGAAGAAAGTTATTTAATAGAAGCCATGATTAGTGAGGAGGATCCCATGACTTTTACGGAAGCTATGTTGGACATAGATTCCTTGAAGTGGGTAGATGCCATGAGAGTTGAGATGGACTCAATGGAGACCAATGGAATCTGGACTCTAGTAGATCCACCCGCTAGGGTGAAACCAATTAGTTGCAAATGGATCTATAAGAGGAAGACGGGCCCCGATGGTAAGATTGAGACCTACAAGGGCTCGTCTTGTGGCGAAAGGGTACACTCAGAAATATGGAATCGACTATGAAGAAATCTTTTCGCCCGTGTCCATGTTTAAATTCATTAGGATCCTATTAGCTGTAGTAGCATATTATCACTACGAGATTTGGTAAATGGATTTCAAAACCGTGTTCTTAAACTGAGATATTACTGAAGATATTTACATGCATCAACTACAAGGATTCGTTGCTGCAGGTCAAGAACACATATTGTGTATATTTAATCGATCAATATATGGACTTAAGCAAGCTTCTAGAAGCTGGAACATCCGGTTTGACTCTATTGTCAAACATTTTGACTTTGAACAGAATCTGGTTGAGCCCTATGTTTACAGGAAGACCTTGGAAGATAAGGTTATTTTCTTGGTTCTGTATGTAGATGACATTCTATTCATTGGGAATGGTGTAGGAATGTTAACCATAGTGAAAGTATGACTTTCATAGAAAATCTCCATGAACGATCTTGGAGAAGCCTTTTACATCTTATGAGACTCATGTTAGTTTAGAATCTTTACAGCCGTTGGATAGATATGGGGTGATTTATCCTACAAAGGCTGACTCTGATGTGCTGCCAAGTTGGTTGGGGTGGTTTGTCTCAGCTGGCAGGGTGAGACTTGAGGTACATGCAGTGTGGATTTGCTTGAAACCCTGAATTGGACCAAATTCCATTATTGCCCTGGACCTTGGAGATAGATGGGCAAAATTGGAATGTTACATTTGACCCCTAGACTCGATTATGGTACTGCAATAGGTGTTGGATTGGGTTGCTTTTGATATGCCAATCAGTGAGATCCTTAGAGGGGTCAAAACCTGGGTATGTTGGGACAATCCAAGAATTCACCTGAGTAGGTGATCATAGTTGATCGGGGAATGCACTCTCTTTGATGGAAACCTAAACTGCCAGTAGTTGATTTCAAACCTGTTGAAATTTGTTTTGCAAAATATATTTATATAGAGATACATATAAATTACGGTTTTACAAAATGTTTGCAAAAAGTTTTAATTCCCGATATCCATTTGAGTAGAGAGTGCAACACTGTACCTTGTAGCCGAAAGAGATGTCCTCTCTTTTCGGGCTATGTATGATCGTTAAGGGCTAAGAAGTTAAGTGTAAGACCATTTAGGGATAATAAACGTGATGGGCTAATCTTAAATCTGACCACAGTACTTGGGCCTTCATAAGATGGATAGACTCAAGGACCATTTAGGGTAATATGTTGGGCACATTAAGAGCCATACTGATGGACTCAGGGGTTCACTGTATTCAGTAGTGAATTCGGCCAGGCCTTCTAACAGAGGATAGGTTGAACCCATGCAACTTATGTGGAGATCAATGATAGGGTCTCATGCCATACAAAGAGAGCCAAGCTAGATAGCATTAAAAGGAAGTGAGCTTGAAAGATTAATGGGCCTAAAGCCCATTTAGAACTAGGTTAATTGGATTAATTAAATAAGGGGGCGAATCTGGGTATGGATCAACAAATAAGGATAAGAGGATAAATCTTATCCACTTAAAGAGTCCATATCCAAATAGAGATTTGGATCGGGAAACTTCTAATTTGATTAGGAATAACTGATCTTGATCTGCAGATAAGATAAGGGATTATCCTTATCACTTAAAGAGTTCAAATCCAAATAAAGTTTTGGATCAGGAAACTCTTAATCAGATTAGGAGATTGCTTATTTAAAGGTTATATATAAAGAGGAGGGCGAACTAGAAAAGACATCTACAGTTTTATTGTTTTCTGCTCCAGTTCTCTCTCGGCTCTTGCCGCCCTACCCTGTTCGATCTCTATCTCTTGGAGTGTTCAAGATTGGATCTTGATATTGTTTTTTTTTTTTGTGGGAGAAACAATTTTGAAGCTGTGCTTATTACCTTGTTCTATTCTTGCTGAAGAATCTGAGGTTTTTGCTGAAGAACCACTTGCTGATCCTGCCTCACTCTAAGCTGTGTCATATTTAGTGGAGGAAAGATTTGGTATTCTCTTTGGGCGTGAACACCTACGTTTGAAGGAGCTTTTTGCGTGGATTTTGTATCAGGGATTCTTCTCTCTAATGTTGGTTTCAGATTTCGTCCGATTTCTTTCTCGGATGGGAGAAAGAAATTTTTGAAATTTCGCCCATCCACCCTGCATGGTTCGGCCATCCATATGATGAATCTCCCATCCCTTCTGGTGCATGCACTTGTTTTCTTTTTCACAGCTTGTCTTGATTTTGTAATTGATTTGTTCGTTACTTTTTGCAGGAGCCATGGCTGATATCCCTGCTACCGAGCTCTTCGAAAGCATGAAGAGGGGGAAGAAGAGGAAGGCGTCCAAGAAGGCCTGTTTCCATGCCGCTACCACATCCAACGTCCACATCGTTGTCCTCGAACATCCTCCCATCATTGAGTTGGTCGAGGAAGACAATGGTAGGGCTTCTCCATCTCACCTACCCGCGGAGGCCCCAAACATCCTCCCATCATTCCTTGATCTTTGGACTGTACTCTCTATTGCTCTTTCTTGGTACTTAGATTTTGTTTCTTCCTTGGCAGGTGAACTCCGCAATTCATGCTCTTGCTTGCCAATCCGAGGTGCAGCTAAAGCGGGCCCTCCAGGCTAAAGAAACCTCCCGAAGCATTCAGCGCGAACTAGACTTAGCTCGAGTCGAGATTCATAAGTTGGAGAAGAATGCGTGAGCTCAAAATGAGTTGATTGTGCTGCTGAGGGAGGAGAAGAAGAAGCTCAAAGAGGAAAGGGAGGCCCTCCGGCGGGTGAAGGAGAACCTCGAGGAGCTCGTGAAGGAGCACATGGAGATCTTCGACGACGCTGTGAACATCCATAATTTAGTGAAAAGCAAAGAACATAGAAGTGATGGGTCTCCCATGTTCAAAAAAACAACAAGAAATGACTCACACCAAAAAACAAAGCTAATCTAGGTATTTTTTAGGGGAGAGAGGGAAGGTATTAGGCACCACTCTCCCACAATTGATAAGTAGTACAATTCCCCTAATTTAGTGAAAAAAAAAACTAGAAATAATTAAGTTTACAAAATGCTAGTAATTTTATGCATGAAAGATGGGGATTATCATAGAGGATTATTCTCTCAAATGACTTAACCCTTCCCTTCTCAATTCGGGTGTGGGAAACCCTTAAAGGAGCAAAAGAGTTGGCAACTACATGCCACTCTCCTTCTTTATCTAAGGTTCCTCTCACTCCTACAAAGCAAATGGGAAAGGGAAAGCCACAAGTGATTCAATCCCCTATGAAAATCTCTTCCAACTGTTATTCCCAATATAAAAATGTTCAAGAAAAAAAAATTTAACCTAGACTAAATCAAATTGAAAAGCCATGAAAGTGAATAGATTTCAGCATTGAAACAAATTAAAATTCAACCCAAAATAAACACTATAAGACAAGGCATATTCATTCAAAGTGATTAACAAAATGTTCTAATGGTTCCTACATCTCACCACCATGAAAACTATTCAAAATAATTACATAATGTCACTTAGATGAAAAGGGTTACATGCTAAAATTAGAGAATGCTTAGGATACCAACAAAGTTCAAGAAAAAAAAATGTAAATAAAAAAGAATGAGATGAGAAGCTCACCTCTTTGTGGCCTTTTGACAAACAATTAGTGATGGATGGGATGAGCTGAAATTGATGGTGCTGAAATGCTAAAGCAATGACAATCCAAATTTGATTGGATGTGATGGGGGTTCTATTCTTTCCTTTCTCTTCCTTGACTTGGCCGAAATGGAGTAGGGCTTTCTCTTCCTTCTTCTTCCTTGATTCCTTTGGCCGAATGGGAGGGGGTTCTATCTTCTTCCTCTTACTTCTTCCTTGTTCCCTCTTCTTCTTCTTCTCCCTTGGGCGTGTGACTAAATGGTGGTGCTCTTTCTTCCTCTTCTCTCGTTTATTGGGTGAAGATGGAGGGTGATGATCAGTTTGGTGGTGGAAAGAAAGGAGGATGTTAGGGTTTTTGGTTGTTGGGTGTGAAGGAGAAGAGATGAGTGAGGGAATTCGGTGGTGGAGGATGGATGTAGAGAGAGAGAGGAGGAGAGTGTAGTTCGGTTCTTGAGAGGGAGAAGGGAGAATGGTAAGAGTGTTAGAGAAAGGAGAAGAGTCTCAAAGAGAGTCCAAAAAAAAAATCGCCCATGTTAGGTTCGGATTTGGGTCTTATGGCTTCTTTTTCTTTGATTTTTTTTCGTTTTATTTGGTTTTTCTTGGTTCAAAAACGTGGGAAGGGTCCTAGTTTGGTTTGGGGGGTGGTTTAGTTCCATTAGAACTGAATTGGGTTTAGTTTAGGGTTTGGTTAAACTTGGACCGAATTTGGAGAGTTTGGTTAGGGTTTAAGTGTGAGAGGTTAGGGTTTTGGGCTTGGTTTTCAAAGGAGATGGAAGGCTAGAATAGTTCGATCCTAATCTAAGGGATGGTGGCTTCCTAGATTCTTTCTTTATTAATCTCTTGCCTTTTGACCGAATTTAAGGCAAGTAGACAACTTCCCTTGATTTTCTCCTCCTTGTCTCCTTCTCTTAAATGCTTAGAATGGGGGGAGTTTTCAAATTTAAATTCAAATTTTGAATTGAAAATGGCTTAGCCGAATTTTTAAGGAGGATGGCTAGGGTTTTGGGGTGCTAAATGATGGTTAGGGCGATCTTAGGGTGGAGAAGCAAGGGGAGCTCAAATCTAAGGCTAGGATTGATTCTAGGTTTGGTGAGGGCTTTGGGGAGATTTCCAGAAATGTGAAGGGACTTGAGTGAAAAAACAAAAAAAAAATGGGTTTTTTTTTGCAATGAGAGGGCAAGTCCAAGGGGTGTAATGTGGAGGATTCAAGGGTTGAGATTAAAATTCAAGATATTAGGGTTTTTCTCAACCAACGAGATCGCACGAATTGGAATCTTTATAGATGGAGGGGTAAAATGGGGAATTTTGTAATGAAATTTTCCAAGGGGGTTTTAAGATGTCTAAAAAGGGAAATGATGGGGTTTAATGGCCTCGAGGGGTGTGTTAGAGTGAGAAATCGTGATTTGGAATGTGTCGAGCAATGTGGGCCGTCAAATCAGGATTTTTCTTAATATAAGGGTAAAATGGTAATTTTGGGTCTAAAGATGGAGGAGGGTTTATCTGGGTGTCTAGGAAGCTGATGATGTGGTCTTGGTGTATCGAAGGGTGTACCGGAATGCCAATCTTGAAATAGGAGAGTAACGGCCAATGAGAGCCCTCAATTTGGAATCTTTATATATGAGGGGTAAAATGGTAATTTTAAGGCTTGAGGTTTAATGGGTTGATGATCAAGAGCTTTTGATAGGGTTTGGAGGTGTTAGATGATGTGTGATGATGGATCTTGAATTTGGGGTTATCGGGTGATGAGGATGATCCATTCAAAATCTTTTTAAGGTAAGGGTAAAATTGTTATTTTAGGGTATGAAATGTGATTGATCATTGATCGGGAGGTTTTGATGGGGTTTAGAGGTGTCAAATGATGTGTGATGATGGATCTTGAATTTGGGGCGTATTGGGCAATGAGGATGGTTCATTTGGAATCTTTTTAAGACAAGGGTATTTGGGGTCTAACGGGTGTGTTTTATAGTTTTAATGGTGTTGGAATTTTGTGAATTTATGTCATGGGTCTTTCGATTAATAAGGGGGATAAAAATGGAATCTAGGCTTGATGGATGGGTAAAGGAGGGAATTTTAGGTTTATGATTGGTAGAGTGGCATGGATTTGAATTACAAGGTTGTGGAGAGGGTTTTGTCATGTCAAAGATGTGTGGATCATAGGTTTTTTATTCGAGAAGTACCGTAATTTGAGATATGTCAGAATGGAATTTCTGATGGATGAATGGTGAGATTAAAGAATTTATTGTTGAAATTTGGTGCAATTGGTTGTTTGAAGGTTTGGTTTCATGTGATGGGATCTGATCGGGTAACGTGTATGGTAACGTGGCGTAATTGGGACCATCGAAAGGGAATCTTATGGATTTAACGGTTGATGGTATTTGAGTTAAAATTTGGTTTCCTAGGGTTTAGGCTTGTTCTAAAGAGATTGGTGAGGTCTGATTGGGCATTTGGAGCATGAGAAGTGGGTTAGAAAGGGGACCGAGCAAAAATTGGGTGCTTACAGACGCGATCAAGGATGCTAAGGTTCAGGCCGTCGGGGAGTACAAGTCTTCGGAGGGGCAGCATAAATTACTGATTGAGATCGGCACAGTGGCCTATCGCAAGGGCTTCAAGCTCAGCAGGTGGCTGACATGGCGTGAATTCCCTAAGCTCGACCTCTGTGTTATCACCACATCCAGGGTCACCGAGGAGATTGCTGGGGAGGCTGCTAATGACCTGGACTTCGAGGAGGAGAGTGACGATGACCTCCTCGAAGAAGAGACAGCGGAGGAGGGAGACGGAGACACTGCCTCCGAGGACCGTATAGAGGCCGACCAGCCTGCTGTAGTTTCTGATGGGGTGGAGGAGCCCTACTTTGACTGATGTTTTATCTGCCTCTTTTCTTGGACCCCCCGTACAAATGTGATGTCCTAAGCCTCTGAGCTCGGCTGCGGCTTTTTTTTTTTTGCATGTACTTCGAACTTCCTTTCGTTAATACAATGTAATAGTTTTGAAAATTCTTGTTGTGGAAAAATTTTCTAACTATTGATTACTCCTGAACTCCCGAGTAGGAATAACCTGATCTCAATGTACGTCGAAGTAAACAAACACTATAGGGTATATGCTCGACCTGCTTGCGCACGAGCTACTTATTTGTCCATGTCGAAGCGACTGGGTTCTCAATTGCCTATGCCTTAGTGACTAGGTCTTAGGTTGCCCATGCCGAAGCGGCGACTGGGACTTATATCGTATCGAGAACTTTTTCTAGTTCGGCATCATAGCCCTTGGGCTCTGGGAGTGACTTATAGTCCTCTCTCCAATTCGATGTCCTTTTAACCAGTTCGGTGGTCTTGTGGACTTAGAAAAATTTTTTAGTCGTATTGGAGTCGCAAGCTCATAGATAGTATCTCCTCAAGTTGTCAACGTTCCAAGCCCGAGGTACTTGTTTCCCTTCCATGTTCTCGATCTCATATGTGCCCTCTCCGAACACTCGTCTCACCTGGTACAAACCCTCCCAATTCTGTTCAAGCTTACCCATGCTAGTTTCAGGTACCATTACCTTGTGGAGCACCAGGTCACCAACTCGAAACTATTGCCTTTTGACCCGAGCATTATAGTACCAAGCTACTTGCTATTGGTAGGCCGCAGTCTGGATATAGGCCAGGTCACATACTTCTTCTATCAAGTCCAAGTTGGTTTGGAGCTCATCGTTGTTCGCCTCTTCATCATATGCTTCGAGCCGCAGCGTTGGTACTTCGATCTCTGCCAAATTCACGACCTCCGTTCCATACGTCACGTTGAAGGACTTTTCACCGGTTGCAGTCTTGATGGTCGTCCTATAGGCCCAAAGGACATTGGGCAGCTCGTCCACCCACAGCTCTTTAGCTCGTGCTAAGCGAGCTTTTAGTCCGTGGAGGATAGCTCTGTTCGTCACTTTGGCCTGTCTGTTCGCCTGCGGGTGTGTCACCGAAGTGAAGTTTTGTTGAATCCCCATCTTGGCACACCAGTTCTAGAACTTGATGTCTTCGAACTTCTTCCCGTTGTCCGAGATTAGCACCTTGGGTAGTCTGAAATGGCACACAATGTTCTTCCAAAAGAAGTTCTACACATTCCGAGCTGTAATATTCACCAACAGCTCAGCCTCCACCCACTTTGTGAAGTAATCCATCGCTATGACCAAGAATTTCCTCTGTCCGGTTGTCGGCGGAAATGGTCCGAGGATGTCAATCCCCCATTGTGCGAAGGGCTATGGGCTGGTTAGGTACTTTAGATCAGTGGCAGGTTGATGGAGGATGTTGGCGTGCCTCTGACATTTATCGCATTTCTTGATGAGCTTGAGTGCATCTGCCTTCATGGTGGGCCAATAATAGCCCTATCTAAGTGCTTTTTGGGCAAACGCTCTACCCCCCAAGTGTCTTCCGTATAGTCCTTCATGCATGTCGTGAAGTACTAATTCGGCTTCTGAAGGTCGCAAGCAACGTAGGTAGGGGAGCGTAAAGGACTTCCTATACAGCCGTCCGTCGATAAGGATGTATCGAGCTGACTGGCGCTCTACCCTCCGAGCTGCATTGCGTTCTGCTGGTAGGGTCTCATGGAGAAAATAATCAACAAGCGGGTCAATCCAGCTCGGTTCTTCTTGCAACACGGGAGCGACCTCTTCTGTCCCCCCGAGAATGCTGGGCTGAGGCAGGTCTTCTATGTACACAGTTGCTAGTGCTTGCTAATCGTGACAGGGCGTCGGCCTCAACGTTCTCGGACCTCGACATCTACCTGATGAATGATGAATGGAAGCACCGTAGGATTTCCCTAACCTTGGCGAGGTAAGCCGTTGTGGTTGAATCACGAGCTTCGTAGTCGTCGTTGACCTAGTTTACTACCAGTTAAGAGTCGCTGCACACAACAAGGTGTTTTACACCCATTTCCTTCGCTAAGCTCAGCCCGACAATTAGTGCCTCATACTCTGCTTTATTGTTCGACGCCTCGAATCCGAACTGAAGAGCATATTCCAGTTCTCCCCGTTCGGGCCATACACTATCAGTCTAGCACCACTTCCTCGCTAGTTAGACGAGCCGTCTACGTGGAGGATCCAGGGCTCCTCGTCCTAGGTCGGTTCTGCCTCGACCGGGACCGATGCCGCACTAGTTGATGCCTCCGATGTGTTAGCGGGCTCAGTCAACCTAGGGGTCGGTGCGCTGAACGTAAATTTTGCTACGAAGTCCTCCAAGACTTGGTCTTTGATCACTGGACGTGGCTCGAACTGGATGTCGTATTCACTCAGCTCGATGGACCACTTCGTCAACCGACCCGACACTTCAGGCTTAAGCAAGATGTGCCTTAGAGGTCTGTTGGCAAGTACGGCGATTGTATGAACTTGGAAGTACAAACGTAGTTTCTGAGTTGCTACCACTAGCGTGCATGCTAACTTTTCAATGTCGGGATACTTGGTTTCCACATCCTACAAAACTTTGCTTACGTAGTAGACAAGCCGTTGGACCCAGTCTACTTCTCTGATTAATACCGAGCTGACTACCTCATCATTTGCGGAGAGGTATAGCTTTAGTTTGTCACCTTCCTCAGGTCAGGTCAAAACTGGTGCAGTACTTGGGTACTTTTTCAGCTCATCAAATGCGAGCTGACATTCTTCGGTCCATACAAAGTCTTCATTCTTTTTTATTGCTTTAAAGAAAGGTAGGCACCTACCCGCCGATTTAGACATGAATCGGTTTAGGGCGGCTACCCGACCTATCAATCTTTGGACCTCCTTTATCTTCTGGGGCAGTCTCATATCTAATATGGCCTTAATTTTATCAGGGTTGGCTTTGATGCCATGTCGGTTCACTATGTAACTGAAGAATTTGCCCGACGTGACCCCGAAGACGCATTTGTTCGAGTTGAGCTTCATGTTAAATTTTTTTCAGAATTTGAAAGTCAGATTTTAAATCATCGATCAAAGAGTTTGAGTACTGGGTCTTCACGACCATGTCGTCAACATAACATTCAATTTTATTATCGATCAACAATTCAAAAATTTTGTTTACAAGTCGCTGGAAAGTTGCTCTAGCGTCTTTTAAGCCAAAGGGTATGATTTTGTAATAGTACAACCCAAGTTTAGTTACAAAAGCGGTCTTGTCCTGGTCGGCTACGTCCATCCTAATCTGATTGTAGTCGGAGTAGGCGTCCATAAAGCTCAACAACTCATGCCCCAATGTCATGTCTACCAGGTGGTCTATTCTGGGAAGGGGGAAGCAGTCCTTTGTGTAGGCTCTGTTCAGGTCGGTGTAGTCGACACACATGCGTCACTTTCCGTTGGCCTTCTTCACCAGTACAGGGTTGGCCACCCAGCTCTGGTAATGGACCTCCCTGACGAAGTCTGTGGCAAGGAGTTTCCCAACTTCTTCATCGACTACCCTCCACCGTTCTGAGGTGAGGTTGCGTTTTCTTTTTCTAACTAGCCTGACTGAAGGGTCCAAATTTAACTTGTGAGTAATCACACTAGGGTCGATGCCGGGCATTTCTGCCACGGACCAAGCAAAAACATCTAAATTATTAAGTAAAAAATTTACTAGTTGTGTTCGGAGCGGTTCGTTTATTAAAGCACTGATCTAGAGTGTTTTGGTCGGCTCAGTTTCAAAAACCGGTATATGGACTGTCTCCTCCATCGTGGTAGCTCGTTCCTCGGTATATTCTACTAGTTGCCCCAGCTCGACATCTTCTGCCAACTTTGCCTTACCTTTTAGTATAGCCACGTAGCACTTGCGAGACTCGACTTGATTGCTTCGTATGACCCCTACTTCGTAATCTGTTAGGAACTTCATTGCCAAGTAGTATGTTGATACTATCGCACATAAGACGCGCTGAATGGGCCGACTTACGATCGCGTTGTTGGGGGACAGGGTCTTGACCACTAGTAAAGTATGCTCAAATTGCACTATGTTTTCCCATGTTCCTGCTTCTACTGGTACTGTGACCTAACCAAGGGGTTTGACTTCTTCACCGCTGAACCCCACCAAGGGTGTATTTGGTTTCAAGTTGCTCAGCTTCAGTTGTAGTTTGTCGAAGGTCCCTTTGAATAGGATGTCAACCGAACTGCCTGAGTTCACTAAGATCCGTTTTACTTCAAAATCATTTATGATGAACTTCACTACCAAAGCATCGTTGTGAGGATACTGTATCCCACGCGCATCATCCTTGGTGAAATAAATGGGCTCTTCCACTCGTGGTCCCTTTGGTGGGTTTTCTGCCTCATGCTCCAGTTCTCTGACTAAGGTCTTCTCTACTACTATGGTGCACCCCGCTACAATGGATCCACTGGTGATCATGTTGATTACCCCGCGGACCGGTCTCTCTTCAGGTAACTGTCGAGGTGGCTGCTCGATTTTGGAGCATCTCTTCTCCGGTCTTCTTGCCGATCCCTTTGTTCTTTCTCCTCATGCAAGATGTACTTCTTCAGGTAACTGTGGCGAATGAGCTCTTCGATCTTGTCGCGGAGGTTCTGGTAGTTTTCAGTGCTATGACCGTGGTCCCGATGAAAATGACAGTAGACGTTCAGGTTCCTGGTCGCTGGGTCTCCCCGTAGCCTAGGTGGCCACTTGACGAAGGAGGAGTCTTTTATTACCATCAGGATTTCTCCTCGTTTCATGTTGAGAGGAATATAGGTTGCTCTCTCTACAAGAGGGGTCCTGGATCGCCAACCTAACCTGTAACACTCCTAGAGGGGGACTTACTTCTCGAGCGAGGTGACTTGCTTCTTCTCGGCGATTTGCTTTTCTTTCTTTTGTGTTTGTTGTTGCTTGTTCCTTCGTCTTCTCTTTTTCTCTTCTCGCCCTGTTGACTTTTCGATTTTTGGCCAAGCTCTTCTTCTATGCTTATGAACCTCTCCGCCAATGCTAGGAATTCCGTGATGTTTTTCGGGCGGTTTACTTCGACGTATCATTTGAATTCCTTTTCGCGCTGCGGTGAGGCGCACTGTTGGGTCAAGATCCGGTATATGCAAACACGTTTCATTGGAATGGGGGTAACGTACCAATTAATGAGGCTTACCGTTTCCCTCCGATTTGGGCGGGGTAAAGATGAGGCCTATAGTTATGTAGCATGATCCCGAGAAGTTCGCAAGTGGGTAAAGACAACTGTCGAGCTCCTAGCTTCAGTTACATGGCACCTTGACGCAAGTGGGTATCGAGGTGCTTCGGGTCCAAAGTAGCCAAGCTCCCGAGGTCCCCCAATCTGCTGACGTGGCATGATTAAGCCACATCAAGTGTCCCTTACATATTAGGTTATTAGGTCATGCCAAATCACCCCTCATCACGATCTACGTGTGTGAGGCCATGTGAAACTTCAGTTCGAGCGGGTATGTAGTACGTGTGAGAGGGATTCAAGAAGGTTGATTGTATGAGTTTCCACGTGTCATTGGACGATGATACATGATTCCTTGCTCGAGAAGATTGATGGATCGCTATTTGAGAGCGTCGCTCGAAAATTGACATGACCATGTTATGCATTGCCATGTGGTGATTGACGCTGACGCTCATTATAGAATGGCTCACTGCTCGAGAACCGACTTCACCTAAGTTCCGACTTCCATTAACAAGGTTTCTGAGAAACAATGGAGGGATCATAAGTAGAGGAAGGTCCCGAGCCAACCTCTTATTCGTGACAAAGGAAGAATACGACCGTCGAAACCTAGAAACCCTCTTCACCAAAGGTCACCTGTATTGGCCAAGTTCACGTCAATCTGGCTGCACGTGCATCGCTTCTAAATGCCGGTGCCATTGGATGCAGGATGCTTTGTTTTGTAACTATACTGTTAAAAGGCTAAAACCCAAGACTACTTGATCAATTTGGAGAAGATCTTTTTTGTTTTCCCAATTAAGTTATATATCAAAGGAAATCTCTTTTGTTTTTCCAATTAAGTTATCGGTGGAAGGTTGAAGTCATGGAAGATTCTGTGGAAAGAGAACCCAAACTAGAAGATACAGAGGAAGAGTACGATTCAGAAAAAGATGAAGAAGCCAAGATTTTTGTCTCTTCTTCTCCACCGAAGAATGCTTTACTGCTTATGAGATGTAGATCAGAGCAATGGTGATCCCTTTTGGTAGGTTAGTTCCATAGATTGTGGTGCTCATTAGTGTTTTTTAAGTCAACGCTAACATTTTACACTTTAGTCTTTCAGGGTATGGTTTTTATAAAATTTTATTTTTCCTATTAATCCATGTCTAACAGATTTTAGGGTATGATTTTGCTGTCAAATGATAGGTTTTAGGGTATGATTTTGCTATTTACACACAGTAGGTTATCATTGATAGGAAAAATATTGGCAATCTCATGGAAGAATATTGCCTGCACCTGGGTTGGGAGATCGGCTACCCCGTTGTGTAGCCTTTCATAAACAAATCTCATGGAAGAATATTGCCTGCACCTGGGTTGGGAGATGGGCTACCCCTGTTGTGTAGTCTTTCGTAAACAAATCTCATGGAAGAATGCGGTTGATGCTTTCATGTACTTCGGGTGAAATCTCTCTACTGCTATTTTTTCCTCTTCTACTAATTATACCCCTAATATTTGACTATTATCTAATACTATCCCTACTCTTTTTGACAATTGATTACTTCTACCCTTACTATTATTAACATCCGTCAATATTTTATCAAAATCCATACACACGTGACACTACATGACATTTAAATTTTTTTAAAACCCAATATTACCCTCATCCCCTTCCTCTCGATCTGACTTCTCTCTCTTCCCTCTTTCATTCTCTTTCTTTTCTTTCTAAAACAAGACACCCTCCTCCGACCTCTCTTTCCTCTGTCTGTTTGTATAGGATAGAAGAACAACAGCTCTCATAGCAACCATAGCAAATGGAGCCACCAGAGAGATCGACGACAGTGGAGAAGAAATCGTGAAGACCATGTCTGAGTTGGAAAAATCCTCTCTCGCTGAGATATTCTCTCAGCTCTCTTTCCTTTTCTTCATCTCTATAAACCCTAGATGAGATCACTTCTCTTCTCCATGATCTTAACCCTAGATCTTTAAAACCTTGGATCTCTTCCTCATTGTTCATTTTAGTCTTTTCTCACCATCTCCCTCTTTCCCCCCCTCTCTCTCTCTTTAAGAGAAAAAAGTCGAGAGTAGCACAGAGAGAGAGAGGTCATTGATTGAACTGGTTTGATTTGGGGAGAGATGTGTTAGATTAGAGTTTAGGTATGGGAAATGGGGCTCTGCACTTCGAAACCCTCCCCAAGACTTGATCTTTATGCCAATAGAGAAGAGGAGCGATTGTAGGAAAACCCTAAGCCTTATGAGAATTCTGTTAATGTGGAAAACGATAAAGCAGAGGCAGAAGTAGCAAGCAAAGCTCTAATTTGCAGAAAGTAGAAAGCAACAAGCATCGCCACCAACAACGACAACAGTAGAAAAAAGTAAAGGCAGAAGTAGGGAAAAAAATCTCCTTTTATTCCCTTTTTACGGCTCAGGTCCTGCTCATTATTTGCTCTCTAAGAAATCTCTGACACCGAGCTCTAATTCTATGCCAAGGAGGTTCTTTAAGAAGCCTTTTCCACCACCATCTCCCTCCAAGCATATTCGGGCAGTGTTGGCTCTTCTTCAAGAGCCTCTCTTCCTTAGAACTTTCCATTTCTATTTCTGCAACCTTCGATCCTCTTGGGTGGGATTTGAACGGGTTAGAGAATGAGAGAGAGAGAGAGAGAGAACTGTTTTCAAAGGGATTTAAGAGAAGGGTAAAATTGAGATCTCAGCCCTTCCATCAATATTTAACAGCAATGGTAATTTTTGAAAGAGTAGGGGTAGCGTTAGACAATAGTCAAACAGTAGGGGTATACTTAGTCAATTAACTAAACCATAAGGGTAGTTTAAGAAATTTGCCCTTCTGATTTTATCTTTGCTTTAATACATTTATTGCATTTTTGTTATTTTGATTTTATCTTTGCTTAAGTTCATAAATAGTGGAGTTCCCTCCTATTTTGATTTTATTATGTAGTCTTGTTTATTTCTTTAGAAAGTTATTTCTGCTTCTCTATGTGGTTTATTTGTTTAAAACTAATCGAAAGATGCATGCCAAATGTATTTATTCTTATTTATTTCGTTATTTATTTACTTTTATTTTCTATTCTAAACCCACTAGCCTGCTTTTGTTTTTGTTTATTTGTTTATAGCTTTATTTTGAATCTACTAATCTTATTGTACCGGTATAACTAATAGGTATGATTTATATTATATTGTTAATTTTTGCACTTCAAGTGGAACTTTTGTTTTGGTAAAGTTTAAAATGTTTTTTTTATTTTTTTATTTTTTTATTTTTGTGCCCTCACATTAATATTGCCAAGATCACCGTTATGGTAAGTTGGGGAGACCTTGGATAGAGGAGTTGGCTATGGCGATAGTCTGCAATGTGGGAAGCTTTCCATGTACCATCTGAATACTTGGGGGCTACCTTTGGGAGGTGAAACATGTCTTGAAAGTGATTTTGAGAGCTACTGATAGATCACTCTGAAAGGGGATTGACTTCTTGGAAGGTAGACACATGTAAAAAAGGTCATAAGTTCACTCTTCTAAACTGTAAAGAGTGTTTTGGCAATCTTGCTAATTCAATGAGTTCACAGGCCTGAAAACACTAATAATCTTGGAAGCATCAAAAAGGGAAAATAACTACTGAGGTTGGAAGGGTGACAACATATTTATTTCAAAAAAATAAAAATATTATATACAAAGTATTGAAGAATATAATATTAAATTGAATCTTTCAAATCCACTAATCTACATTTATTTCAAAAAATAGTATTTTATTTCATAAAATTTATAGAAATAAAAATATTAATAATGGAATAATTATTTCAGTATTTAAAAAATATGAATTTGTATATGATATGCATCTTAGAAATTTTAACAAATTTGATATACTTTAAGTTAAGATTATATTTTTATAAATTATTAATTGATATTTTGATTTGCACTTGAAATTTTAATATTTAGTTGACTTTTTCTTAATGTTAAAAAATTAAAATAGTATAATAAAAAATAATTGATATAATAATTAAAATATAATAGGTGCATATGTTTAGTGTCTTGGACTCTTGATCAATGCACTATAAATAAAAGTATGCATCACAGTTCATTAATCGTAATATATTTCTTCATATATATCCTTAATATTTACATTTTTATGTATTTATATACTATTTTTTTTATCATTCTGATCTTAAATTTAGTGTTATTAATATATTTATGAAATTTGTATGTATTTCCCTAGCGTATCCATGTGTTTCCATCTTTTTCGTCCGTATCCATGCATTTCCAAAGTGTATCCGTATCCGAGTTGACCGATATGATACCTGATACCAATACTTTAATCCTTGATTATAAGTGAGATGGAAAAAGAACCTACCCTATATGAAATCATTCTGCACACAATTGGGTCCCAAAGGATGGCCAAGCCCCCAACACTACCCCTTTCTGACTTAGCTCTCCATCTCACCTGACCCTCCCCCCAAATACTCTGGACAATTCCTGCATCCAAAGATTCCAACTTAGTATCCTGAAGCATAAGAATCTGAATTTTGGCTTTTTTAACAACCTCACACACAACTAATCTCCTTCTGCCCGACCCCATCCCTCTAGCATTCCAAGACATTATTTTCAAATCCATTAACAACTTGAGAGATAGGAAAACCAACCAACCACCTCCCATTCTACTTCTTGCTTCCTATCACCCCCCCTTCGTAGATCCCCACCCTGTTGTTCAGACCCCAGTTTAATCTCATCATTTCCCCATTCTTTTTTGAAGTAGTGCCCTCTTTTTTGCTGCTAATTTTCCCCTTTCCATGAGGATTCTATGTTCAATTCCCTCCAGAAATTTAGTTGTTTCTTCCTCCAGCCCTTCTAACGAAACTCCCAGAAATTTCCCTAACCCCAATAATTTTGAAGAAACCCAGAGGAGGAAGAAGTTTTAGAGAACTTATCTTCTTGTGTTGCCAAAACTGTACCTTTTCCTTTGTTGACAAAGGGAGGGGAATTTCCATTCACTCACAAAATTTCTTCATGGTTAAATCCCAGTTTAGCTGTCAACTTTTCCTTCTCTTGCACAACCGGTTGGTTCATCTTCTCGGTTGATGATTCGACCACTGCTATCGGCTGCACCTCCATTGGTTCCTCTTCCACATGAATAACTGAGAGTTGATTTGGAGTTGACCTTGAATCCTCTGAATTTTTCCGCAGCGGTTGGTTAGAAACCAACATCTTCAATTGTGTTCTCCAAAGTGAAGGAGAGAGGGCTAGACCTTCGTCAATTGGAGATGAGTGAAATCCCGACTTTCTCTGGGGTTGGCTAAGCCACTAGGGCCTGAGATGAATCTGGTTACAGTTGACTTGCTCCCACCGAAGTAGTCTGGGCTCACTTAGGGCTTTCCCAGCTTGAGTTTGTTCGTCAACCCGTTTCGGTTGAGCAACTGGACCAATTCGATGTGGGTTTCGGGTTTAGGTCTACTCCAATGGGCATGGGTGAACTAGGAGGTTCTCTATTGACACCTGTCTCCTCTCCTCTGAGGTTGTCAGACTACCCCCCGCTTCCTTCCCTCTTTGAATTTCCTCTATGCATTCTTTAATTAAACTTTTCAATTGGTCCACCGCCAGTATTCCCCTCTCATATGAAAAGTTTAAAAATTGAATCTCCCCTCTTTTGGACTTCTCGAGGCACCATCTCTACCATCCATCTGCTTGCAGATCTTACGGTGTGTATTCTCCACCTCTTCGTCTTCTTCCTCCTCCCTTTCACCGGTCTCTGGCAACTGAGACCACTGCCTCTCCCTTTCTGTGGCCCTTGATATACTTGGATTAATAAAAGAAATGGAGAGAAGAATGTTAAAGTTAAGTTAGATAAGGGTCTTCGAATCCTTCTAATATCGATAATGCCCTTCAACACCTAGTTGAGGTCGTCTCTATAGATGAAAATCATTGGCTCCAAAGAGATGTTACAGAAGAAGAAACAAGACAAGCCCTATTTCAGTGGTCCCCAGGAAAGCCCCTAGCCCTGATGGCTTGCCTAATATCTTCTTTTAACAATTCTAGGACCTTATTAAAGATGATATTTACAAGAAAATCTTGGAATTTTTCCAAAATAGGAAGTTACATGGAAGAGTAAATCAAACTTTCTTGGCTTTGAACCCAAAGTAAAAAAAATCCTGAGAATGACTCGGACTTTAGGCGTATTAGCCTTTGTAATACCATTTATAAGATAATAGCAAAAGTCTTGGCTAATAGGATCAAGCCAGTTCTGCAAAGAATAATTTCTCCAAATCAGAGTGCCTTTCTCCTTGGAAGACTTATCTCTGATAATATCCTTTTGATTAAGTGATGCATCACATGAAAAGGACTAAGACTGCAAAAGGGATTATAGCAGTCAAATTGGACATGAATAAAGCTTATGATAGAGTTGAATGGACATTTTTCGAAGGGGTTATGAAAAAATTAGGGTTTGGTGGGAGGTGAATCAACTGGATTATGAAGTGTTTCCTCTATGTTCTATGAGATATTAGTCAATGGTTCTCCTTCAACCAAATTCTTTCCTCAAAAAGGCCTCAGACAAGGAGACCCTCTATCTCCCTACCTTTTTGTTTTGTGATTGAGAAGGTTAATAGAAACTTGCTTTTTGGAGTTAAAATATGAAGGCAAGTCCCATTAATTTCCCATCTATTTTTCATAGATAATAGTTTCATTTTCACTACAATAGATCTCAATGAATGTGGGGAGCTGTTGGTGGCTATCATGAACTACGAAGCGACTTCAGGACAAAAGGTGAATTATGGAAAATCTTAAGTTTTTTTAGTTCAACTATGCATCCAAAGTTCAAGAAAATTATTTCTAGAACCCTTCATATTAAGATGATTGACAACCCTTTTGTCCATCTAGGGGCGTACCCTCTAGTAGGAAGGATGAAATGTCAAGTATTCAAATATATCACCAACAGAGTAGCCTCTAAATCTTCGAGTTGGAGGGATTTTCTTCTAACTCAGCTAGGGAAAGAAGTCCTATTGAAATCAATGATTTCATCCATCCCTATGTACTTCATGTCTTGTTTCCTATTGCTAAAGAAGGTGTGCCATGATATCTCAAAGCTTCATAGAAGGTTCTGGTGAGGAGAAAACCAAGAGAGGGGCAAAATTAATTGGCTCACTTGGGAGCAATTGTGTAAAAATAAATTAAATGGAGGGATGGGATTCTGAGACCCGTATGCTTTCAATCTTGCTCTCCTATCTAAGTTAGCTTGGAGGCTATGCTTGAACACTCAAAGTCTATGGGCTAGGGTGGTGAAGTCTAAATACTTTCAGAACTCGCATTTCCTAAAGGCTAAGCCAAAAGAGGGGCAATCATGGGGACGGAAAGGTACCCTTGAAGTTAGAAAGGTCTTAAACAAGAGCATGTTCTAGAAAGTCAATAAGGGTTCGATGGTGAATCCTTGGTCTGATTCTTGGATCCCTAGGGTTGAGGGATTTACTCCCATAGGCCTGACTACTTCTATTACTATAAATCTATCTATTTCAAAATTGATGAATGAAACTAACAGATGGTGGGAGGTAAGGTAAGGGAACTGTTTATTTGGGTGGCTATAACTCTGGTATTTTCACTGTGAAATCTACTTATTTTGTAGCAGCTCAAATGATCCAAAATACCAAATCTGGTCAAGGTATTCTAGTGAGGGAAAACCTGTGATTCAGTCCCCCCTCTTGCTTGAGGTGTGGTGGGGATAAGGAATCTATTATGCATGCCCTCTTTCATTGTGAAAAAGGCAAGATGCATCTGGTTTGGGCCTAAGAGTCAATAATGTTAGCAATGATTTAAGTTTTTATGAGTGGCTTTCAAACCTACTGAATTCCCTTAGCCATCTTGAAGAGTCCCTCTTTGCTCATACAGCTTACTGCCTTTGGGAAATCTGGAAAGGAAGGAATAGGTTTATATTTGAGAATGAATGTACTAATCTAATTTTTGTTATCAATGCTATTCATAGGTCCTTTGCAAAGACATCTCTAAACTTGTGTTAAGAGTGTAAGGGCATTTATGTTCTTTTACATGTTTTATACTTGGGCGCCTATTCAAGGGCCCATTTGTAATTTCACTCAACATTTTAAGTGAAAAGTTCCTAGGTGTGAATAGTACACACCGATTACTCTGGACAATCCTCTTCTTCTTCTTCTTCTTCTTCTTCTTCTTCTAAACACTTTAACTTGGTATTAGAGTATCATAAGATCAAGGAGAGCATCATAGTCGACGACGTCCATGTGTTTCTGATGCTCGTTGATGTGCCTTGTTTTTAGAGGGATTTTGATATAGTTTTGATGAAGGTCTGAAGCTGTTTTATATTTTCTTGGATTTTTCGGATAAAATTAAGTACAAAATCCAGATTTAGAGTTTAGGACTTGCATGCTCGCATGGTGGGTTGGTTGCTGCTAAAACGTAACGTTTGAATTGTGAAGCACTTACAAACTTTATTTGAAGAGAAAGGAGTAATTCATCAAAGTTCATGTCTTGATACCTCCCCCCTTATAAAATGGGGTATTAGAGAGGAAAAATAGACATGTTGTTGAAGTTGCCAGAGGATGGTTATTCCAGATGCATGTCCCAACTCGATTTTGGGGGGATGCTGCACAAACAGTTGTATATCTTGTTAACAAACTTCCCTCATGGACACTTTGTCTCCAATCTCCTCATCAACTTCTTTTTTCTGATGAGGATACCTTCCATCTTCCTCCTAAGGTCTTTGGGTGTCTGCTTTGTCCATGACATGAGTCCTTCTAGGTTGAAATTTGATCCAAAGTTTATTAAGTGTTTTCTTGGTATATTCTTCAGTCCAAAAAGGGTACCGTTGTTATGACCATTGCTTTGGAAAAAAGTATGTGTCCAAAGATGTCACATTCTTTGAGTCTACTCCCTTTTTCTCTTAATCTCATCCATCTCTTCAGGAGGAGAATGTTAGTGAAGATCAGACTCCTTTCTGTATGTCAATTCTTGTTCCAGCTGTAACTGATTGTCAATCCTTCTTTTTCTTCTCCTCCTCCCTGTAGTGGTAGCAATACTCCTCTTGTACCTCCTTTGCCTCTTCCTATTCCTTGGTCTTGGCACTGGTGGTTCGTTAGATGGAAAAAAGAGGATGACTCTAGAGATTGAATGTCCATTACAATTTGATTTCCTTGACTCAGGTAATTTAGATTTTGAACCTCTTCCTGTTTTTGATGCTTGTGTTGAGTATGTTATTAAGCCTCCTAGTTTGGATTCTGACGTTAACTTCCTATGGCTGTTCGTAAAGTAAAAAGGACATGTGCTAAATATCCTATCTCAAATTGTCTCTTATAATACCTTATCTCCCTCTTATTGTGTCTATATCTCTTCCATTGCTTTTGTTTTTATCCCTTACAGTGTTATTGAGGTAGTGTAGTTCCCTCATTGGAAGGATGGTATGAACCAAGAAATGGAGGCACTTGAAGAAACCAGACATGGGAAATTGTTTCTCTTCCAAAGGGAAAAGTTCCTATTGGATGTAAGTGAGTTTACATAGTGAAGCATAAAGTTGATGGCTTAATTGAAAGGTATAAAGCTCAACTTGTGGAAAAAGGGTACATTTAGTCTTGCGGCATTGATTACCAAGGAACCTTTGCTCCAATAGCCAAGATGAATTCAATCCAAAATTATCATGTCTCTTGCTACCCACTACTCTTATTCCTTATATCAAATGGATGTTAAGAATGCCTTCCTTAATAGCAACCTTCAAGAAGAAGTTTACATGAAACTTCCTCCAAGATTCCCTAGGAGTAACATTTTTCGTTTGAAGAAGTCCCTTTATGGCCTTAAATAGCCCTCCTAGAGCTTGGTTTGACAGATTCAAAAAAGTTGTCTTGAAAATTGACTTCTCACAATCTCAAGCTGACCATACCTTGTTTATCAGGAGAGCAAATGGAAAAGTGACTATGGGGATGATATCTCTTGAATTGTTGAACTGAAGTCTTTTCTTGCTATTGAATTCGAAATTAAGGACCTTGGAAACCTTTGGTATTTCCTAGGGATTGAGATTGCAAAGTCAAAGAGAGGAATTTATATTTCTTAGAGGAAATATGTCTTTGATCTGCTTTAGGAGATAGGAAAATTGAATTGTAAACCAACTGAAACTCCAATTGATCCCAATCATAAGTTGGGAGTTGATGATGGAGATGTCCTTCTTGACAAAGGTGTGTATCAAAGATTTGTCGGTCGCCTTTTCTACCTGTGTCTGACTAGACCAGATGTATCATCTACTGTAAGTGTGGTAAGCCAATATATGCACAAGCCTAAATCATCTCATATGCAAGCAATGAATAGAATACTTGCCTATTTGAAAGGATGTCTAGGAAAAGGGATGTTGTATTCTAATCATGGGAATCTGAAGGCAGAGGCCTATTCTGATACTAACTGCGCAGGTTCTATTGTAGTGATTTAAAAGGAGTGCCTAGGCGCACAGACGAGGCACATTTTAAGGTATACACCTCACTTAGGTCCTAGGCGCACCCCTAGACCCCCATGCCACACCCCTCGAACCCCCTATTTGCTAATGTTGTTCATTCATTCATCCTAATAAAATATCTTCTTAAAAAGCAATTAAAATGCGGCTCGTAGAATCAGGAATGTAATATGTTTTATATCACATTAGCTACTTGAAGTAATGCAATTGAGGAAAAAAGAAATTGTGGGTTTTACATGCTTGAAAATGTTTTATATGTTTGTTTTTATTTTTAAATTCTCATTTGAATATGATTTACATGTTATGTTTATGTTTTTAATTTTAGATAATAGGTTTTTTAAAACATTTATTTTAAAATTTAAGTTTATATTTTTTATTAATATTATTATTTTTTTAAATTTTCTAACATTTGTTTTTTGTGTTTTTGTACCTTGCTTCAAAAAGGCGCGTGCCTCAAGTGCAAATTGGCCCCTAAGCCTTTTTTGCGCCTTGTGCTTTTAAAACACTGTTCTATTGATGATAGGCGATCTATTGTACCTAGGTGGGTGGTAATGTTGTATCTTGAAGAAGTAAGAAATAATTAGTCATGGCTCGCCCTAGTGCAGAGGTAGTGTACAAAGCTATGGCTCATGGAGTTTCCGAATTGTTGTGGCTGAAGAACTTGTTGATATAAATGGGAGTGCAGATTGAAACTCCAATAATTATATATTGTGACAATCAAGCTACCATAAATATAACCCACAATTTTGTTCAACATTACCGTACAAAGCATATAGAGGTTGACCAACATTTCGTTAGAGAGAGTTGCCAGTGGAAAGATTTATTTACCTATTGTGAGGTCTGAAGATCAGTTAGATGATTGTCTTACTAAAGGTGTCTCCAAATCAAAGCTTGACAACAATTTGAACAAGCTGGGCATAATAAATATCTATGCTCAGCTTGAGGGGGAGCGTTGAGAGTGTAAGGGCATTTATGTTCTTTTACGTGTTTTGTATTTGGGTGCCTATTCAAGGGTCCATTTGTAATTTCGCTCAACATGTTAAGTGAAAAGTTCCTAGGGTGCCTATTCTTCTTCTTCTTTTCTTATTTTTGAACACTTTAACTACTTGCATCAGAGATTGGAAGACTCTTCAACCAAATCTCAGGCGAAATCTTCTTTTTGTGTTTGTCTCCTCCAAATAGGGGTTTGTTAAAGCTGAATGTTGGAGGTTTTTTGGCTCCCAATAAAGCTTCTTTTGGTTTCATTGCAAGAGACTTGGATGGTATGTGAAGATAGGTTGGCTGCGGTTCCATGTTGGCTTCCGCTCCATTAATGGCTGAACGTTTGGCTCTTTTTGAGGCTTTAAAAATCCTACTTCCAAAAGTTCTTGTGAACATAGTGGTGGAATTGGATTATACTCAGCTTGTAAACCAGTTATTAGACCACAGCAGCTCTAGTCTTCCTGATCTGGTTTTTGTCAAAGAAAATATTTCGAAGCAATGTGAAGGTCGTTCGATCAGTTACTGTTGGGTTCCTTGCGAGATCAATCGAGCTGCACATCTTTTAGCCAAGAAGGGATTCACTTCAAACTTGTTTTCAGAAGAAGCTTTTCCTTTGTGGCTTTCTTTGAATCTGTCTGTAGTTGTCTTTGTTTAGCTTTTTCATTTTGTAGTTGTGCTTCTGTTGTTCTCTGGTGTTTTGTTGTTGTTCTAATGAGATGCAGTTACCAAAAAAAAAAAAAAGAATATGCATATAAGAGAATTGCATTGCCATTTTCTTTCTTTACCTTTATTTCTCCTTCACATTTATACAGGTACTGTTTTCTTCATCATTTTCCAGTTCACTGATCAATTGTTCTATCATCATCTTATAAATAGGCATATAATGATCAGTTATCATAGTCCTAGATAGTCGCAGTTTACTGTACATATCTCTGGAGGTCTCATAAATACCTACATGTTCTTTATTCGAGCCACCATCGCCTGGATTAGTTGTGTCAGATGGTTGCATGGCAACTATATGCATGATCCTACCAGGTGGGTAGAAGCGGTGTGTTTCTGAAGCATCCGATGATGTGGAAGGCTGCTTGTTTTCTGCTGTATTAGTCAGCTTCTTTTCCTCTTCTGTAATTTCTTTAGCAGCTGCAGCTTCTTCTTCCCGGGCCTTAACATTGGCTTCAATTCCCTGCCTGTGAAGCTCTTCCAGCTCATTCCACAACTCCCCTTCTGACATCTCTTCAGCAGTGGATGTACTGGCAGCACACTCCACGGGAAGGAGCTCCTCCTCCGATGTCTCTTCATGCCCTGATCCCCCCTTCGAGCAACGAAAATCCAGCCCATCCAACTTTGGTTCTCTCAAGACCCTTTTGGGCACAACACGCTGAGAGCTTTTTTCAGGTAATAGAGGAGCATCTGGCGCATCTCCTTCCTCTTTAGAGTTTAATGATGGAGCTACAACACGGTGACGTGCACCCATGCATGCCCATGATGACAGAGAGTAGCGGGTCCTGACAACAGCCTGGGCAACATCTTGTGCACGTTTCATCACTACCTGTAACCACCCAACAGATTTGAATGGTAAGAAACTGTGGATAATGGAAAAACGAGAATTCAACGTCAAGGGATAAAAATGCATGTGATTACCAATGTTGAGAACGGGAAAGAAAAAAACTATAAAACCTGCTAATTTCATCGAGTCACCTAGGTCAGTTTGCCACCCCATAGGAAGAGTATGGAAACATGTCCATGGACTGAGTTCAGCAGTGGAAAATATTTCCTTGTGTGCACGAAACCTCTTTTTGTAAATAATTACAGAAACCATCTAGTTTTCTTAGTCTCAATTTGTTTCACTGCAAAAGGGGCATAAAACTTCTAAATCTATGAAATCTCAGTTTTATTTTTGGCCCTTTAATGGCCAAAACCTTGTTTTCTTTCTCTTGTTACATGAGTATAAACTTAGCTTTTGTAACATCTCATGGCCATATATCCTAGTTTGGGAAAAGAAAAAACAAAAGCAAAAGTAAAAAACCTTAAACCAAGGTAAATAGCATTATGATTTGCCAAGTGCTGGACATGCATTCCCCATTATGGAGTGCTACCTGAGTACCGTTGGAGACAGGGCGCAGAAGTGCACCTGCACCTGCAACCCTTGCTCTTGCACTAGCTATAGATGGTAAGTGAGATCCCAGAGCAGATGCAGACCAATACACAACATTTAGGAATCTCGTTTTCTCAACTTGATCCCGCAGATCATTAAACCAAGATGAAGCTGTGACCTGCAAAAGAATATAAATAAGGTTTCTGCCCACAACAAGCATATAGATTGGAAAAGCTCTGATACATTAGCATATCCCAATCAAGTTAGGAAGTCTACACAACCCAAGAATCTTCTATCAGCAAAATTTGCAGACGGAAAAGGGGTTCTCGTTTTGCTTTCACTATTTATGCAATAAGTTTCATCCTAAAAGATGCTGCCATGTGTTCAAGATAAGTCCTTTTTTATGGGCATCTTTAAACTTAAGAGAATTTAAAGGTTGGACTGTGACTCAAGTCACTTGAGAAATAGCTGATCCAGAGTGAAAACCATCTAATTAACTATCAGGATTGGCTATGGGATCCTACATGTGGTAGAAATGGTGGATTCATCAACTAGTAATATTTTCCATAAGAAGTTAGTTGGTAAGAAAAACAATTGCAGCACCTCAGAACGAAGACCATCAACAGAAGCAGTTGAGAATGTTGGCACCAGATCAGAACCATTGATTATAGTGGTAATGAAATGCTTCCCTGATTCTGCTAAATCCCAAGTCATACAAGCAGCTGCAAATGACAAATGTCATTAGGAAAATATTGTACTCCTTTTAAGGTACAAGGTCTTATTCAAGTATCAACAAGTAAAGCTTTAAATTTAAGTATTTAACAAGCCATAGAACTTGGATAGAGTTTTTGAATGTACCCTATGAATTAATCCAGGAATAAGTACGAGTATATATAATAATACATGTAAATTATACAAACATGCACTTAGCCTCTCAAGATATAATGGCAACAAGGAGAGAGCAGGCATGAGTTCTCAAATGCAAGCATTATCTAAATGACATATAATGAGTGTGGGAAATGAGTATGCTGAGATGGACAAGTGGAAAAACTAGAAAGGATATGGTCAGAAATGAAGTCATTTGAAGGAACCTGTAAGTGGCTTCAATAGGTGATAAAACAAGAGAAAGTAGACTAAGATGGTTTAGTCACATGTGTAGAAGACCATCAACAGCACCTATAAAAAGAAGTGATATCTTGCAATTTGAAGGGGCTAGAAGGATAGAGGTAGATCAAAAAGGACATGGGTCAAAGTAGTAAGATATGATTTAAGAGCTCATAATCTAACAATGGATATGGGATTAAACAGAACTGGATGACAAAACAAGATTCATTTAGCTGACCACATACAGTTGGGATAACACTTGGATAATGATGATGATCTGAAGGATAAACAAGTTCGTTTTTCTCAAATGCCCAGTTTTATTTTGGTAAGCGAAAGTAACATTAAAAATGGAAAAACAATTATAAGAAGTAGCATGGTATATTATGTTACAATCTCTTAAAACAACCTTTACAAAACCAACATGTAAAGATTAGTGAACCAATTTTCACTCCATCCTAAAGTTTAACTATTTGTGTTACCTTTTTTTATTGGAAATAGTAATTTCATTCAAATTAAATTATAAATAAGTACAGCCGTCTAACACCCCAAAATAGGTGTTTCTCCTTTAATTCAATAACTTACAATAGAGCCCAAAAGAGATCTTCCCTAGTCCCTTGTTTGGCTAAGGTATCAGCCATACCACCCAAACCATTTGCTGTCCTTCTAATCCATCTGAAGGTAACACCAATTTCCCATGATAGACACCTTCTCTCATAATTTGCCTATGGGTCCAAACTCCTAAATTGTGTGTTTGGATCCACTCTATTACCAGCTTGGAGTACCCCTCCACTTCAATTTGATGAAGTCCCATCTGTTTAGCCAATTTCAAACCTTGGAGGAGGGCCAACACTTTTTAAGTTACTAAAAATGTTGTCCACGTCCAACCCCCATAAAGTTTTTGTATTTTTCTAATTTTTTAAAAAAGAAAAAGAACAAATGCGGGGCCATTTAAACTCGCCCACAACCAATTTAGTTTCCTTTTTATTAGGAAAATAAATATAATCACTCCCCTATAAAACATGGGCATCTCTTAACGCCAACCTATGCATTGCATAGGTGTTTTCTAGTCTTGTACTCTAAGTTTATTTTGTTATTGTAGTTCAACTTGTGGACTTCAATAAATAAGAAAAATAAGTAAAGGAGAGAAATTTCAGTTAGAATGAAGAAAAGGAAGAAAACGAAGAAGAAAATGGTATGGGGGAAAAAGGGCCATAAATTGCTTTCCTCAATTTACACACTTTTCCTACCTCCCCCGAGCAACATACCCAGGAGGTTGCTCCATATATACTTCCTCTTGAATAGGAGATAGGAGAATAAAGAATAAAAACAGAAGAAAGAAGAGAAACAAACTATTGATGGATAGGAGATAGGTAAGCAAAGGATACATAATGTGAAATGGGTGAGAAGTACAAGTATGCTTACCTTTACAGACAACAATAGGAAGATCGAGATCTAATTCAGGTGGATCTATTGATAGTGAAGACACTAGTTGTGGGTTTGAGGTCAAAGGAGCTACTGTTTTAGTGAAGACACTAAAACAGGATCCCATCCAATGGTCTGATAGGCTCCTCCAAAGTAGGTAGGGGAATAAATACACCACTAGAAACAAAAGGAAGAGGAATAAAAGGTGAGGGTTCCTGTCCAGAGAAGAAGGGTAAGTTCTCAAAAAATGTGACATCAAGAACAATAAATGACATATGGAGAATAGGGTCATAGCACTTGTATCCTTTCTAAATACGGGAATAGACAAAGAAGACACATTTTATAGCTCGAGCATCAAGCTTGTCATGACCAGGACCCAATTTATGGACAAAGCAAACACATCCAAAGACCCAAGGAGGAAGGGAACAAGGAGAAATAATGGGAAACAAGACAAAATAAGGTGACTAGCCCCCAATAAGAGAAGATGGTATACTGTTGATGAGAAAGCAAGCAATGAGAACAGCATCACTGCCATGGGTGTCAAAATAAGATTGAAAAAGACCATGAAAATATTCTTTAGCTGCTTAGCATTATCTTGTTTTAGCATGAAATAAGAGAAAGAAAACGATTCAAAAGTCTTTTACTAAATAGATCCATGCCATCCTAGAAAACTCATCAATAAAGGTTATAAAATATCTAAAACCATTGTAAGATGATACACAATCCAAACCCTATACATTGAAATGAACAAGAGAAAAGGACTCATGACTCTTTTATCTTCTCTAGGAACAAAAGAAACTCTATGGTGTTTTCTGAATTGACATGATTCACATTCTAACTGTGAAACTGACTCTAAAGAAGGGACTAACTTTTTCAAAACATAGATAGATGGATGGCCCAAACGACAATGCCACTGTTGTGGTGTAAAAGATGAATGAAGAGCTATCTGTGAACTATGGGTCTATGGTCATTCAGGTAGTACAGTCCTCCCACCTCATGATCTCCACAAATCATCCTCTTCATCATGAGATCTTGAAAGACACAATAAGATGGGTAGGTCATAGAGCAATTAAGGCTCAGTTTGGAAGGAGTACAAATACAAATATGTATAGTGCAAAACCTTATATTTTGTATTATTATGGGCGATCAGTCCTTTAAAGTCCTATTTCCTTTGCTCAATGTGTGGATGAAGTTCTAAGTTGAAATCAATGGAACAAGGCATTTGGAATGAATTAGTCGACTAACCTAGCTCTAATGCCATGTAGTTCAACTTATGGACTTTAGTAAATAAGAAAAATAAATAAAGAAAGGAGAGATATCTCAGTTAGAACGAAGAAAAGGAAGAAAAAGAAGAAGAAGACGAAGAGAGAGAGAAAGAGTGTATGTGTTGTATATTTCCAACCTATTAACCCAATTGTATTATGTTTAAATTGATGTGTAATTATAGAAACAACCTTGATTATATAAGAGAAAAAAAAACAGACAAGGAGTACATTGCCCTTACAAAACAGACTTTGACAATTAATAATGTTTTTTTTTATCAATAACAAAATTTCATTATAAATATAAGAAACAGGTACAGAAAATCAGAGAGAGTTAAAAAGGCTTAACTCTCTACAAGAGAGCAAAACAACATCTCACAATACAGCCCAGTACAATTGATCCCTTCCCATCCCCAGCAGTCCTGATAAAAAGGCATGGTGAGTCCATCAGGCCCAAGTGCATTAGATCTATCCATTGAAAAGATTGCTTCCCTAATTTCCTCCATCTCAAACTTTCTTTCAAGTCACCTCTTTCTCTCCTCAGATAGTCTTGGCCAGTCTGACCCTTCTACCCAGAATCTCTGATGTAAGGGCCTTCTATAAATCGACTTAAAATACTCCACAAAGGCCCTAGCAATCTCATCTTGCTGAGTAATAGCCACCCCATCAACCTCCAATTTACAAATCAGACTTTTCCTTCTCCTACTATTGGCCATTGCATGACATAATTTAGTATTTCTATCACCTTCCTTCACCCATTTATGTCTGGACTTTTGCCTCCAGCCAACTTCCTACTTGAAAAGAATGTCTTCTAGTCGCTTTCTGAGTTCCCATCTCTCTTGCTTGTCTCTCTCTCCAAAAGTACCCCCTTTCTCTTTGTCATCTAACTCCTCAATTTTATTGACCACTGGCTGTTTCCTGCCTTCAACCTTCCAAATTGTAAAGTGTTCCATTCCTTGATATTCAGTTTTAGCTCCTTAAATTTCAATGGAATTTCATACCCTCCCAATTAGCCCCTCGATTACCATCATTCCACCAATTCTTCACCAACTCAACAAAACCAGTGTGAGACAACCACATGTTCTCAAATCTGAAAGGTGTGGGTCCCCTCGTACCAAGATCCTCTCATACTAATACAATAGGCCAATGATCTGAAGTTACCCTGGGTAGAGTTCTAGAACTAACAACTCTCCAATGATCCTCCCAATCTGCTGTGAATAGAAACCTGTCCAATTTAGAGCATATAGGGTTCTCTTGAATGTTTGACCAAGTGAACAAATCATGCAACAAAGGAACCTCTTTCAACTGTTGTTGATAAGGTTGTTAAAGCTTCTCATGCTGGTACTACTACCTCTCCTCACACTACTGGTCTCCTCCAAGAATCTAATGACATTGAAATCTCCTCCTAAACACGATGGACCTCCCTAGAGTCCTCTAATGTCTCCCAATTCCTCCCAAAATTCACTTCTTTCTTCGTAACCAGTTGGGCCATATACGCTGGTTAGAACCCACTCAAAATTGTCTACCCTATGCCTGAATTTAATTGAGATAGTAAACTTTCCAATCAGCTCCTCCACTCCCCCTCCATAGCCTCTTCTTTCCACAGTGTGACAATTCCTCCTGAGCTCCCCCAAGAGGGGCATACAGCCCATTTAATGCCCCTGCCTTCCACAGAGATCTAGCATGTCTACTATTAAACTCCAACTTAGACTCCTGAATCAACACTACATCTGGATCTTCTTTCCTTAAAACTTCCTTTATTACTGGCTTTTTCCTAATCCCCCCTAATCCCCTCACATTCAAGTTGAGAATCTTCATCTTCACTTCCTATGGACCCTCCCTTTCCTCTCCCTTTCATCTTCATCTCCACTTCATACATTCACATTGTACATTAGCTGTTCATTTATGTCAAATAAGAAAGGGGAGAAAGGAAAATGTCACATATAAGAATTTCGCAAGAATCCATGGAGTGTCAAAATCTAATGGGTGTCTAACACAGGCACTTCATCCATTTAGGATAGCATGTGCCTTTGCATTTAGGCAGTTATTTTCTAGTATATAGGTGTTACAGGAATAGGTTCAACCATCTTGAGGGCCAATATCTTGCATATCCAGTGAGTTTTTAGAAAAACTATGGCAATTTTACTGATGGTGTGTTGGCCTACAATGGGGATTGATTATTTCTGTATTTGTTGGTCTACCTTGGAGTTGTCTTATGCTTATCTAGTTTTAGTGTGACTAGTAGCGGGTATTTGGAGTTATTTTGATAGCCCAAGTACATATTTAAGTGTCCTTATTAAGTATTGATTTAACTAGGTTGTAAAGCAATTAAGAGTCATTTTTATGTTCAAATTGGAAGTGGAGTCTAAAAGGGAGATACAAGCTTCTATATATATTTTTTTATCAATATACAAGCTTCTGTATATTTTCTTTATCAATATAAAATCTTCTAATAATTAGATTCACTGGGATTAGAATTTTAGAGTTGAATAATGAATTTGACATGAATTAAAATATTTCTTGTGTGGTATGATCTCTCTCTCTCCTCTTTTCTCCCACTCTTATCTCTATTTTTCTCTTGCTGAAGCTCATCTTCCTAAACATGTTAATTCCTTCTCTCTCATACATCCAAATCTGAAAAACTCTTCTTTCTTCCAGCTTTCAGATTTTAACTTTCTTTGCCCACTAATGTTGATACAAAGGATACCCCCTACTTGTCCTATAACAGAAAGCAAGTTGAGCAAATCAGACCAAGATGATCATTCTCAGCTTGGATTCATAGCCTCTTGGGATATAACAGTTGATATCTATTTGCATGGACTCAAAATTGTGTTTCTATTACAAGCATCGATTTTCTGGTCTCCAAACTGCACCTAAAGCTCACACCCACACCCTTGTGCACACATGATGCATACATAGTAGAATATTAGACACAAAATTATGGAAGAAAAATAAGAAGTGCATCAGATTTTTTAGCAACCTTTTCCTTTTTCATAAGTTAAAGAAATTTACAACATATTTCAATAATACATTACAACTTTACAAGTTTTTAATTTAAAACTAATATTGGCAACAAAATTATGGAAGAAATATAAGAGATTATACCTGTTTATATTCTGATTCATAAAGAAGAAGAAATTTACAATAGGGCAGCTTAACTCTACCCGACCCATCTAACTGATATTTATATTAGGAAAACATTAAAAAACATAAGATTACAACTTTACCCCCTGTTAAAAGGCTGTTTATAAGTTGTTTTCTTTGTTTTTTTATTTCTGTTAGTGTCGCAGGGGTACTATTGTAATTCCCCTCTCTTTATGTTATGTTTTGGTTGCCCTAATATAAATACCAAAAAGCTTGCGCCACCAGCAACACTTCTTGCTCTCAGATCTCTCTTTTCTCCTCTCTTTCTCTCTTCTCTCTTCTCTTCACTTCAGCTTCTCGACAAGATGGTATCAGAGCGGGTTCATTTGATCTGAAAGGAGACTGGGTCCTTTGTCTTCTTCCTCATCATGCTGCTGATTTTTTTTTCTCTGAAGAAAAACAAGGTAGATCTTTGGACTGATCTCAGAAGATTCTTTCACCTTTTTTTTTTATTCTTTTTCCTGATCATGTATCAGGACAGACAAAAAAAAGGGGAAAAATCAACAGATGTGAGGTGATGATGATCTTTGGACTGATCTCAGAAGATTCTTTCACCTTTTTTTTATTCTTTTTCCTGATCATGTATCAGGACAGACAAAAAAGGGGGAAAAATCAACAGATGTGAGGTGATTAGCACCTGTGCCTTCCTTTTTTGTAGGATCGAGTGATCCTTGTGGTGGTTGGTACATCAGAGGTGACCTGTATGTGCTGTGACAGCAGCTTTGTGGAGTGTTTGTAGGTCGGAGATGACCTGTGTGTGCTGTGACAGCAGTGCAGTGGGTAGTTTGTAGGTTGGTGATGACCTGTAGGTGCTGTAACAGCAGTATTTTTTTTTTCTGGGTGACTGAAGTACTGTGGTCGATCTAGAAGGTGGCTGCCTGTAGTTTCCTGGTGCAGATTTTTTTTTTTTTTTCAGACATAATACAGTGTGCGAAAGGGAAAATAGGTCGGACTGTTTTTTTTTTTTTTTGTTTGGTGAAGGTTCAACCACTCCTAGTGTGATCTAAACTACCTATCATGAATAGTGAAGATCCAACCACTTCCAGTGTTTCCTCAATGCAGAATGGACTGAGTGGGGGTATGGATTTATCCTTCCCTATGGCTGTTCTTGACAGTATGGCCGGCCAGAAATAAGAGGAAGAGAAGAGAAGAGAAGAGAGGAGAGAAGAGAGAAGGATTTTGTAATGTAAAAGTACTGGCGGCGCCAGCCTTTATTTTAATATATATAGGGCGACAGAAATAACAAGGGAAAAGACCCTTGTGCCCCTGAGTACAATAACAGACATAACAGAAAGAAAAAAACGAAAAAAAAGAAACACTTTGACTAGCCAAACAGACCCTAACATCAACAACTAAATTATTTTAACAGCTGTCATACCTCTTGATGGTCTAAATTACTTAGAATGGTCGAAGGGGATCATTACTACAAGAGGAGAAATAGGATATATAAATGAAATAATTAAGGAACCTAATTCTGGGAGTGCTGAGCATGACAGATGGAACTAGGAGAACAACATGGTAATGTCATGGTTCTTAGTGTCTATGCACCCTCAGATGAGAAGAAATTTTTTGTAGGCTGAAACAACTTATGAGATTTGGGAACAAGCCAAGTCAACCTATTTTAAATTAAGACACTATGCAAAAACCTATCAGTTATAGGCAAAATCCTCTACTTGCAAACAGGGGGAGAGGAGTCTCTTTGTGTACTACTCAGACTTATCTTACATCTGGAAAGAGCTGGATCACTATTAGAGTGCAGATTGGAAGTGTGATGAAGATGCCAAAGCATGTAAGTCTCTTGCTTTACAACAAACGGTCTTTGCCTTCCTCCTTGGCCTGAACCCTATATATGAATCCATTAGAGTGTAGATCCTTGGCAGCAAGGATCTCTCATCTGTCCAGAGGTATATGCTCTAGTACAGTCAGAGGAAAGTAGAAGAAATCTAATGAATAATTTTGGGGGAGATGCAGTTGTGTTGGCAATAAAAGGAAGTGTTGTTACAAGTGGGGGGAATCCCTTTAAGAAGGGAGACTCTCAAAAAAGGGTGGATGACAAAGAAAAATTATGGTGCACCCATTGCCAGAAGCCTCGACACACTCGTGACACATGTTGGGACCTTCATGGGAATTCGAAATGGGCTCAGGAATCGAGTAAGAAATAGGGTTCAGATCTAAATAAGAAGTTAGGACAACAAGGTTCAAGAAAATTCACTACAACAAACATGGCTACTTAGGAGAACCAGCCCCCTACTACTATTGCAGTTCAGACATATACCTCTAGTTTTGACCCTAGGGAGGATATCATTAATTCCTCCTCCATCAACTTCATATGTGTCTACATCAGGTAACTTTGCCACATCTCTTCATGTATCGTCTCATTCCTCTGACTCTCCTTGGATAATTGATTATAGAGTGTCAAAACATATGACCGGTAAGTCTACCTACTTTCAGACCTATCATCTTCTCTCTGGAAGAGACAAAGTGAGACTGGCTGATCGTTCATTTTCTACCATAGCTGGTCAATGAACCATTTCTCTTCCTTTTGGTCCTACCCTTTCTAATGTTTTTCATGTTCCTCAATTCCCTATTAATTTGTTTTTTGTTAATAGTATAACCAATTGTTTAAGTTGTTCAGTAATCTTCTTTCCTTCTTATTGTGGGATTCAGGATTTGGCCTCGGGGAAGATGATTGGTAGAGGGCGTATGGTGGATGGTGTCTACCTGTTGGAGAACTATGCTGGTCTTGCAGTCACAGAGTCTAAGAGTCAGTCTAGTAAGAGTCATGCCTATTTATGGCATAGTCGTTTTGGTCGTTTATCCTTTGATTCCTTAAAGTTTGTGTTTCCAGAGTTGTTTAAGTCAGTGTTGGTGTCAAAGTTGATATGTCCTTGTCATTTGAGTAAACATTGTAGAACTCATTTTTCTTCAAAGAATATTAAATCTGAATTTCCTTATCATATTGTTAACTCTGATATTTGGGGTCCAATTACTTTACCATCTGAAAGTGGCTACAAGTATTTTATTACCTTTATTGATGACTATTCCAGGTACACATGGGTATATCCCATGCGAACTAGGGATGAAGTACCAAAAATTATCCAAAAGGTTTCCAAAGAATGATTTTCATCCAATTTCAAACCGAAATCCAAATCTTCCAATCTAATAATGCCAAAGAATACTTCCATAATGCTCTTACGAAGTTCTTTGCTTCAAATGGATCACTCCATCGTAGCTCATGTGCCCGAACACCACAACAAAATGGTGTTGTTGAAAGAATGAACCACCATTTTCTTGAAGTAGCTCGGTGATTATTGATTCATATGTGTAGAGAGAATGGGCCGAATGGCCCATAGGATGCTTTTATTTGTTTATGTTGTTAATAGGCCTTCTAACTAATGGGCCTTTTTTATGTTATGCTTAATTAAGTTAATCACCCAATTAAGGGCCTCCTGTAAATATCAAAACTTGTAAATTTAAAGAAGAGACAGAAAGATATGAAGAATGGGATAATCATTTATGCTTCTGTACATTGAAATTTATAGCTCTCTCTAGGATACAAACTAGGTAACAAATCTCCCTAATTAAAGGAAAGATAAAACTGATTCCTAAAAATTTGTACAACTCACAAATCTCTCAACTACTTAAAATAGCACATAATCAAATGTAATACATAATTACAGAAATCTTCCAACACTCCCCCTCAAGCTGGCATGAATATATCACTCATGGCAAGCTTGCTAACTAAGTTCTCATACTGTGCCCTAGGAAGCCCTTTGCTGAGAATGTCTGCTACTTGGCTCGTGGTGGGTATGTAGGAC
>NW_010729299.1:507482-546391 GCF_000365185.1 Nelumbo nucifera | reverse complement strand
TGTGAGACATTGTCCCATAATTCCTTGGCTGTAGAATAGCAGAGATAATTTGCACCTATCTCTTCAGTCATGGAGTTAAYCAACCATGTCATCACCATGGAATTTTCAGCATCCCAAACAGCATAGGCTGGATCCTTCACATCAAGCTTCTTCGTGTCTCCTGTGATATAGCCAACTTTCCCTCTCCCTCTGAGATACATGCGAACAGATTGTGCCCACCGGAGAAAGTTGTCACCATTTAGTCGGATTGTAGTGATCTGAATAGGGTGATTTTCAGGCAGATTCCGGACAATCTGGGGTTCAGGCTGAGAAGGCTGAGAACTGGACATGACTTCGGACATTTTTAGGGACAGAAACGCAGAAACAAACCCTAGGTCTTTTCTGCTCTGATACCATAAAGAAGAGACAAAAAGATATGAAGAATGGGATAATCATTTATGCTTCTGTACATCGAAATTTATAGCTCTCTCTAGGATACAAACTAGGTAACAAATCTCCCTAATTAAAGGATACAAACTAGGTAACAAATCTCCCTAATTAAAGGATACAAACTAGGTAACAAATCTCCCTGATTAAAGGATACAAACTAGGTAACAAATCTCCCTAATTAAATATAAAACTGATTCCTAAAAATTTGTACAGCTCACAAATCTCTCGACTACCTAAAATAGCACATAATCAAATATAATACATAATTACAGAAATCTTCCAACAAAATTATGTTTTAATGAAAAGGATTAGGGAAGAGAGAAAACATTCGAAAGTCTTCTCTCTAAACCCTATTTGCCGTCATCTTCTTATTCTCTCCTCTCCTTTTCTCTTTTCTGCTGATATCTAACATCTTTTCACAACTTTTAAATCATCCTTTCATTCCTTAGGACTGTTTTTCTTCTTGGTATTAGAGAAGACTCTTTTTCATATTTTTTTTCTCTTTTTTCCCATACACAGTGTATGGAGAGCTGAATCGAATGAGTGATTTAAGAAATTTTTGAGCCCAATTGTTAGTGGATTTTTGGAGAAAAGGGTGCAGTCTTGGTCATCATTCTGATAGTCCTTGGAGTTTTTTCTGCCCAAAACCCTAATCAACTGGAGAATTCTGTTTGCGAGCCCCACAGGGAGCGACTGCTGTTTTCTGACTTCTCCCGAGTTCTGAGTGAGATGCAGCTGGTAGATTCAACTTCATAGAGGTTGGTACTTGGTATCTATTTTTTTCCTGTCTTCTTTGCTTGTCATTTGAAGCTGTTTGAAGTTCTGTTGGAATTGTTTGAGGAAGATGGATATCTTGGGAGTTGAAAACAAGTGTGGAGTTGAACCCGGACAAGTTCTGAGAGCTCCCGTTGACTCTCTGTTGGCTGTGACCATAGTCAAGTTGGATGGAACCAACTATTTAGCATGGTCACAGTCAATAAAAATTCATCTTTGCAGCAAAGGCAAGTGGGGGTATATCTCCGAGAGCAAGAAAGCTCATCTGGAAGATGACCCATCTTATGAAAAATGGATGCAAGAGAATTATATTGTCATAGGTTAGTGAACTCAATGCAACCACAAATCAGTCAACATTATTTATATGAATTCAGCCCAGGAAATATGGGATAGTATAGCTGAAACTTATTCACAAAAACTGAATGTGGCCAAGGCCTTTGGTGTTGTGAATAATTTAAGACACGGGGAGAGAACTTTAGCCGTTTACTTCTCAATGCTGAAATCTCTGTGGCAAGAGGTAAACCTAATGGAAACTGTTGTCTGAGAAAGTACTAATGATGCTGAAACTTACAGGAAATTAGTTGAGAGAAACAGGGTATTTGAATTCTTGACAGGGCTGAATCTCGAGTTTGACATCACCAGACAGAATATCTTAGCCAAGGATAATGTATCATTGTCTCAGGCCTATGCCATGGTGAGTAGTGAAGAGAGCAGGAGGCTGGTCCAGATTCAAGGGACCACCCAAGTGACCATTTTGCCAATATGGGGCTGAAACCGAAGGTGACTACATGCAGTTGAGGTGGTTCAAGAAAAAGGGAAGTTGTGTGTGAGTACTGCAAGAAACCAAAACATACAAAAGATAAATGTTGGAAACTGCATCCAGAACTCCTTCCGCCTCGTTTCCAAATGAAGGCTAATAATGTGAAGACAGTAAGTGCCAACATACCCACTGCTCCAAATAATGAGAGGTGCTTAACTGATGAGAGGACTGCTAGTGAATAGTTAGCAGTTATGAAGGCAGAATATGAGAAGTATGGGAGGATGATCAGTCACCTAGAGAGTGCAACCTCCTCCTTCAACCCTCTGGGCAATTCAACTACTGCATTTGCACATTCAGGTATACGTGCTACTACCAATCATGCAACTATCTCATGTCTTGGATTATTGATTTTGGTGCTTCTGATCATATGACCAGCCTTTCCACTTTATTTATTTCTTATGATTTGTTTCCTGGCCGTGATAAGATTGCCCTAGTTGATGGTTCACTTGCTCCTATCTCTGGCAAGGGAACCATCAAGGCTATAGACTCCATTTCTCTTCCATTTGTTCTCCATGTCCCTAAACTGAATACTAAGTTATTGTTTGTGAGTAGCCTAACTAAATCCTTGAACTACAGTGTAACCTTCTTTCCTTATTGTGTTTTTCAGGACCTGAAGTCTCAAAAAGTGATTGGGAGTGGCCATGAGGCGAATGGAATATACCTGCTGGATACTCCTGGACAAAGCCAAGGACAACTTGGGAAAGATGCTTTTAGATCTACTCTTCAGAGTCTTTTAGTCGTGTCAGGTTATGTCATTTTCGTTTGGGTCATTTATTCCCAAAGTTGTTTAAGGGAATTAACTTGTCCGGTCTTCATTGTGAGTCCTGTGAGTTGTCAAAACATTATAAACAAGGTTCAAAGTATCGACACGTATCGGCCCGTATCGGCCAAAATGTATCGTTCTGGCACCCCTCCGATACGCCCTTACGGTGGGTGTATCGGGGGTTTGACTGGTCTAGGGGATGGAGGAGACCTAAACCGGCCCCCCTGAACCGGTTGCAAAAAATAAAAAAATAAAAAAAACGTACGAAAAAAGGGTATCAATTCACCCGATACACCCATACCAGCGTATCGGGCGTATCGATATTTTGAACCTTCATTATAGAAATAGTTATCCTTGAGTAATAAAAGATCATCTTCTCCATTCCATATTGTGGACTCCGATGTGTGGGGGCCATACCACTTGCCCTCTATGGGAGGCTATAGATATTTTATCTTGTTCATTGACGATTTCTCATGATACACTTGGTTATTTTTTATGAGATCCCAAGATGAAGTTCCCAAACTTGTGAGGTAGTTCCATGAATTTGTTCTTACCCAACCTCTTATCTCACTGATTTGGGGGTTATTCACCAGAGTTCCTATGTTCGTATTCTAGAACAAAATGGAGTTGCTGAGAGTTAGAACTGTCACATAGTTGAAGTTGCAAAAAGTATCCTGTTTGCCTCACACGTCCCTACAAGATTTTGGAGGGATGTTATTTTCACTACAACCTACCTAATTAATCGTATTCCATCCAGAGTGTTCGGTTTTAAGTCTCCCTTTAGCCTCCTTCATCTGGGTAAGGACCTTTTTTCTATTCCCCTTCGTGTCTTTGGTTGTACTTTTTATGTACACATCATGAGTGCCCAAAGACATAAATTTGAACCAAATGCCCACAAGTGCATATTTCCTTGGTTATGCTTCCACACAAAAGGGAGGAACAATCATCTCATCTTTCCTATTCCCTTTCTTGTCCTTGTTGAGTCTCCTCTTGAGCCTTCTTCTATTCTTAATGAGTCAAGGGAGGAACAATCATCTCATGTTCCTTCCAATATTCCTATTCCTCCTTCATTACCTCCTTGTCCCCTCTTTAGTCCCAAGTGGTACCAGTGGCAAAGAACCAGATGTGAGCAGATTGTTTCCTCTACATCACATGAGCCTCTTGCACTTCAAGTTACTGAAGAGACAACAGGTACTGATACTACCCCTTTGCAGCCACCCTATTTCTATTAGTACAGGTAAACGGAAGTGCATTGCACATTGCATTTCCAAACATATTTCCTATGGTCTTTTTTCTCCTTCATATTATGCTTTTCCTTCTTTTGTTGCTTCTAACCCTATACCCAAGTCTATATCAGAAGTCTTACTTTTCCAGAATGGAGGGATGCTATGAGAACTGAAATAGATGCTCTAGATAAGAACGATACATGGGAAATGGTTGATTTGTCATAAGGGAAGGAGCCAGTGGGCTGTAAGTGGGTTTACACCATTAAATACCATGTTAATGGCTTCATTGAGAGGTACAAAGCTAGGCTGGTTGCAAAAGGTTATACACAAACCTATGGGATTGACTATTTGGAGACCTTTGCTCCTGTTGCAAAAATGACATCTGTGCGGGTTGTACTATCTTTGGCTGCTCATTCAGATTGGCCACTCTATCAGTTTGATGTGAAAAATGCATTCTTGAATGGAGAATTACATGAGGAGGTCTATATGTCTCTCCCACCAAGGATGTATGGCACAAATATGGAGGGAAAAGTGTGCAAGCTGAAGAAGTCTCTCTATGGACTTAAACAGTCACCTAGGGCATGGTTTGAAAGGTTTAGGGCTGCCCTTATTAACTTTGGTTATATATAGACTCAGTCCGATCATACCCTCTTTGTGAAGAGGAGAGGTTCATTGGTGGTATATTTTATAGTCTATGTTGATGATATAGTAGTGACTGGTACTAATGTGACAGGGATTGATGATCTTAAATCTTTCCTTCACACAGAGTTTGAGATAAAAAATTTGGGGGAGTTTAGGTATTTCCTTGGCATACAAGTGGCTCAGCCTAAGGATGGAATTTTTATCTCTCAGCAAAAGTATGTGCTAGACTTGCTCACTAAAACAGGCAAGATGGGTGCAAGACTAGTGGCTACTCCTATTGATACGAGTCACAAACTTTTTGCCTCTGATGGAGAACTGTTGAAGAATGAGGGAGTGTTTCAAAGGTTAATTGGGAAACTGCTATATCTTTACATGTCTCGGCTTGATAATGCATTTGTTGTCAGCTGCATTAGCTAGTTCATGCGTGCTCTCAGGGACACTCATATGGCAACAGCAGAACTAATTTTATGTTATTTGAAGAGTACTCCTGGGAAGGGAATTCTTTTTGCTAAGCATGGTCATATGAAACTGGAGGCTTACACAAATGCTGACTGGGCAGGAAACATCGATGATAGGAGGTCGACTTCTAGATACTGTAGCATGGTGGTAGGTAATATTGTTTCTTGGAGAAGCAAGAAACAATTAGTTGTTGCCAGATCTTCAGCTGAGGCCGAGTACAAATCTATGGCTCATGGAGTTTCTGAGTTACTTTGGCTTCGGTCCTTGATGGAGGAACTGGGTGTTGAGTATGATAAGTCATTGATGCTATACTGTGATAATCAGGCCGCCATCAACATTGGTCACAATCCAATGCAACATGATAGGACTAAACACATTGAAGTTGACAGGCATTTTATTAGAGAAAGAGTGGCTTTTGGAGAAGTTTGTCTACCATTCATTACATTTGAAGAATAGTTAATTGACATTCTTACCAAGGGAATCTCCAAGGCCAAACTACAACATGACACTGGTAAGCTGGGCATGATTGACATCTATGCTCAGCTTGAGGGGGAGTGTAGAGAGAATGGGTCGAATGGCCCATAAGATGCTTTTATTTGTTTATGTTGTTAATGAGCCTTCTAACTAATGGGCCTTTTTATGTTATGCTTAATTAAGTTAATCGCCCAAGTTCAAGAGTTGTGGAGCATCTAGAAGCTATACCACCAATGCCATCAAATTCTCTAGGGACGAATCCTACCTAGCCAGGTACTTAGTTCCCACTGATATTTCTAACCCTATTGCTCACCGGAAGGGTGTTAGGTCTTGCACCACCAAGCACCCCACTTCCCATTTTGTTTCCTATGAAAACAATTTACCTTCCTTTCGGGCATTCCTCTCTTCCATTGATAGTGTTCCTATTCCTAAGAATGTGGCATAAGCTCTCACGGTGCTTAAATGTACAGATGCAAAGGGAGAAATTAATGCATTACATAAAAATGGTATGTGGGAATTGGTGTATCTTCCCGAGGGAAAAGAACCAGCTGGACGTAAATGGGTATTTACAGTGAAACATAGGGTTAATGGCACAATGGAAAGGTATAGAGCTCGTCTAGTGGCAAAAGGTTCACTCAAGTTTACGGGGTGGATTATGCAGAAACTTTTGCACTAGTTGCTAAGATGAACTCCATTAGGGTTCTCTTCTCTTTAGCTGCTAACTTTGATTGGGACCTTCACCAATTGGACATCAAGAATGCATTTCTAAATGATGATCTAGAAGAAGTGTACATGGTACAACTCCTTGTGGTTTCTAGGCTCAAGGTAATGAACAAAAGGTATGCAAGTTAAAAAATTCACTATATGGCCTGAAACAATCACCAAGAGCTTGGTTCAGCGGATTCCAGGTAGTTGTACAACAAAAGGGCTACAAGCAATGTCAATCTGATCATATATTGTTTGTTAAAAGAGGGGAAGGGAAAATTGCAGCCCTAATAGTGTATTTTGATGATATAGTTACCACTGGTGTTTGGAAAGATGAAATTCAAAGATTGAAGGGATTTCTTGCTACTCAGTTTGAGTGAAAGATCTAGGTCCTTTGAGATACATCCTTGGAATTGAAGTTGCCCGCTCACAAAATGGTATCTTCATTTCTCAGAAAAAGTATGCCTTAGATCTGTTACAGGATACAAGAAGATTGGGAGTGAAACCCGTTGATTCTCCTATTGATCCTAATCACAAATTAAGTGATTGTTCAGGTGAATTCATCAAAGATGTGAAGCAATGTCTCATGGAGTGGCTGAAATAATGTTGCTAAAAAATCTATTGAGTGAGCTAGGATTTGCAATTGATGGACCTATGACTTTATATTGTGACAACAAGGCAGCCATAAACATTGCTGCTAACCCAGTACTGCATGATAGAACCAAGCACATTGAGGTAGACAAACATTTTATCAGAGAAAAGGTTGTCAAAGGGGAAGTGTGCACCCCCTATGTCAGATCCAAAGATCAACTTGCGGACAGGCACAATGATCTATGTAACAAGTTGGTCATGATTGTAATGTATGTCCCAACTTGAGGGGGAGTGTTAAAAGGTTGTTTTCTTTGTTTTTTTATTTGTGTTAGTGTTGCAGGGGTACTATTGTAATTCCCCTCTCTTTATGTTATGTTTTGGTCGCCCTAATATAAATACCAAAAAGCTGGTGCCGCCAACAACACTTCTTGCTCTCAGATCTCTCTCTTCTCCTCTCTCTTTCTCTGTTCTCTCTTCTCTCTTCTCTTCAGTTCAGCTTCTGGACAAGACCCCCCATTAGTAAGGGATGGAGTAACTTAAAATAAGGAAGTCCAAGGACATTAACACTTAATAACAGAAGTATAGCCCAACAAGAAATAGGAAGAGATAACACAAATGGGCCGAGGCCCACACTGTCAAGTGCCAGAACACTCCCCCTCAAACTGAGTATAAATGTCCGTCATGCCTAGTTTGCACACCAAGTCTCCACATTTGGCTTTAGCAAGTCCCTTAGTGAACACATCAGCAACTTGTCTAGTAAACGGAATGTAATAAATACATAGATTTCTAGATACAATCCTTTTTCTCACAAAGTGTCTATCAATCTCAATGTGTTTGGCCCTATCATGTTGTATAGGATTATTAGCAATATTTTTTGCAGCTTGGTTGACACACTAGAGCTTCAAGGCTCCTGACATTGTGATTCCAAGTTCCTTTAGGAGTATCCTAAGCCAAAGAAGTTCAACCACTCCATGTGCCATTGCTTGGTATTCAGCTTCAGCACTTGCCCGAGCCACTACAGTTTGTTTCTTGCTTCTCCAGGTTACAAGATTTCCACCCACAAATGTGCAATATCCGGTTGTAGATCTCCTACCTCCAGCTGATCCAGCCCAATCAGCATTAGTATAGGCTTCAACATTAAGTTTATCAAGCTTCTTAAATAACAACCCTCTTTTAGGACATGTCTTCAAGTACCTTAGTATTCTCTTCACTGCCTTCATGTATGAAACTTGAAGAGCATGCATAAATTGACTAACAACATGGACAACATAAGCAATATCAAGTCTAGTGAGAGATAGGTACAGAAATTTACCCACAAGTTGTTGACGTCTTTCTTTGTCTAGGTCCTCATCCATTTCCTACAATTCAAGGTTTTGTTCAATAAGAGTCATAATAGGTCTGCTACCTAATTTTCCTATCTTCTTAAGGAGGTCCAACGCATACTTCCTTTGACAAATATAAATTCCTTCCTTAGACCTAGCCACCTCTATTCTCAAGAAGTACCTTAGAGGTCCCAAGTCCTTTATATCAAATTCAGAGGCCAAAAGATTCTTAAGTCTTCTAATCTCTACTAGATCATTTCCTGTCACCACCATGTCATCCATATAAACAATAAATGTTATCAATTTCTCCCCATTTCTTCTATAGAATAGTGTGTGATCAACACTGCTTTAATAGTATCCCACAATCTTCATTGCCTTGCACAATCTTTCAAACCATGACCTAGGAGACTACTTAAATCCATCTAGGGTTCTCCCAAAATTTGAGATCTAGTGTTTTCATATGAATGGTCCAAACCAGCTAGATACTTGAGTATTCTTCCTTCTTCAATTTGCTTGTCATGCCTTTCTTTTTCATTGCTGCTATCCCACTCAAGGACTAATGGTGATTAAGCTCTTCCCATAAGCCTTCTAATGTAGCAAAATAAACTGCTTCAGTCATGTCCCCTTGAGTTAAACTAAAGATGTCTTGATTCAACCTGTAAATCCTTGCTATATTTTTCTTTTGACCGTAAGTGTTGTACAGTTTCTCCCAAATCTTGTGGGCTGTTGTATAATGCTGAACAATCCTCACAATTTTGTGAGTCATAGAAGCCACCAACCATGACACCACAGTTGCATTTTTCCTACACCAAGTCCTATAACTTGGTTCATCTTCTTGGACTCCTTAATTTTCCCATTGATATAGCCTTGTAGTCCATGACTCACTATGGACCATCTTGCCAAAATGGCCCATTCCCTATAGTTGTATTCATTTAGCTTCACATTAGTAATCTATACCATAGGATTTCCAAGGTGAATAACATTGTCAACAGTCCTAGAACCTCTAGAGGATACCTCACTAGTGTTGTAATACACTATGAACTCACTTAAAGTAATACCTTGTAGCAAATAGTCTATTACTACTTGTTAGTAGTCGACTATTAGACGAAGAGATTTCTTAGTAGTTGACTACTATCTCAGCAGAACTTAGAACAACAACAAGAGAAAAGAACTAACAGCACTCCCCTTTACTCAAGCTTCCCAAACAAGCTTGGCTGGACTGTGAACTAAACTCCTAGACTGATACTACCTAGAAGTCCAGTGGCTAGACCTGTTAAATAGGTCTTTCTAGTAGTCCATACGACTAGTTTCTTGCCTTACCTGGGCATACCAGCAACTATTCTGGGTCTCCTTCGAGTTTTTCCAAAGACAAACCTCAAAAAGCCTTCAGCCAACCATGACCAGCAGAAAAACTCCTTGTTAATCCAACAATAAAAGAGAAATTTAAGATGAAACATTTGGTGAAGAAGATTGGCGAGCAGAATGAGATTGACTTAATGCTCTGATACAATGTTTGTATTCTGATTCAAGAAGAAGAAAAAGAAGAAATTTTGAATAGGGTGGCTTAACTCTACCAGCCCATCAAACTGATATTTATATTAGGGCAACATTAAGAAGCATAAGATTACAACTTCATCCCCCATTAGTAAGGGATGGAGTAACTTAAAATAAGGAAGTCCGTGCCCATTAACACTTAATAACAGAAGTATAGCCCAACAAGAAATAGAAAGACATAAAACAAATGGGCCGAGGCCCACATTGTCAAATCCCACAACAAATACCAATAAAAAGGCCATTAACCCAATGTCGATCCTGGCAATCTAGGTCTTGAGAGGGATGGATTGGGTATGGTCCTAACCTCCAACATTTTGTACAAAGTGGATATCCTTATACACAGACCCATATTCTCATACTTAGTCCAAGCTACATTTGGTATCAAAGCCTATCACCACGTCTCAAGTTTGAATCACGGAGAGGGCTACCTGGAGTAGAGTGAAAGCTATCATCGAAAGGGCTACCAGTAGAGTGAAAGCCGACATGGAAAGGGCTACCTAGAGTAGAGTGAAAGCTGCCAAAGGGAAAAGACTACCTACCACCAAAGTGTGAGCTGTCGTGGAAAGGTTACCTATCACCAAAGTGAGAGCCACCATGAAGAGGGCTACCTACCACTAGAGTGAGAGCTGCCTAGAGTGAAGCCGCCGAGATGTCAGCTACAGAAGCGTGGTGGTATGTTACAGTCCTAAATGGTTAAAGTGATTGGCTTGACGCATTCCATCAGTCTCAAGGCTTTTGGCATATTGGTCAAGCACACAACACAATACCAAATAAGTAGTCAAATTGTAGTGAAATGTTTTGCCAAAAAGACAACTAGAAATGGTAAACCCATTAAAATTTGCATCCATGTCCTAATAAAATGAACATAGAATATTTGTAAGTTGAAAGCTTTCTATTAATCCAAAACAAATAAAAGATCGCATGGTCTGTAACACAATGGGGATAAAATGCTTTCTATTTCAAATCTAAAACACTATCACAAGGTTGATACTTTAGTTAATGGTCCTTAATGTCACAGGAAATGAAGTAATCTTCACCTCATCAGGACTACCGTTAAATTATCATTAAATTAAGCAAAGCAAAAATTGAAACCAATCACTTAATAATTGTCAACATCTTAAATAATATCTAAATAACTGCAAGCAGCATCCAATAGATACTTGCCTGGACCAAATGTTACACAAGTGCTTGAAAAGAACTCTTTACGTTCCCGGAGAATATATGTCAAGAGTGCAGCAGTTCCACCACCCAATGAATGCCCAACAATCTAAAAAGTAGAGTAAACAAATAAGATAACATTAATCACCATGTCCATCCATTAAGACAGTAGACTACCTTAGTACCTCTGAAATGGTATATGTTGTTAGAATTAGTTTTTTTTTTTTATTTTATTTCTGCTGTTAGGGTGCTGTTAGCATGTTCTTTTCTTTGTTTAAGTTCTTATTATTAGGGTGGACCCCCAGGGGCATGCTTGTAATTCCCTTTTCTTTTATTTTACATCATGTTAATACAAATAGGAAGCTGGGAGCCGCCAGTTTCAGTTTTTACTCTCAAACACTTTTTCCTCTTCTCTTCTCCTTGTATCTCTCTTCTCTCCTCTCTCTCCTCTCTATTTTCTAGAAAGAAAATATGGTATCAGAGCCTAACTCTGGGCGATAGGAATCTCTTTTCTCCTCTGAATCACATTCCTTCCACCCAGTTCTCTGACTCTTGGACAGTGAAGGCAGAAACCCTAATTGGACTGATTAGAACAATAAACTGTTGCTGTTTTTTCTGGGTTCTTCCTTGGTCATAGCACCATGGTAACCCTAGTAGGAGGGGGCTGATGCTGTGAAGGCTCTCTTTCTTTTGGCTCATGCTGTGAAGACTCAGTCTTGGAACTGCACCTTCGTACAGGTGCTGTACAGGGATGTGTGATTCCCTTTTTTGGTCACAGGTATGTGCTGTGATTGGTTGATGTGTGTTGTGCATAGATCAATGATAACAGGTCTAATTTTTTGGACTATTCCTGGACGGTTTGAGTGCTGCTAGAGGATTTCAGCAGTGTAGTTTTTTATTTCTGGACTGTTTTTTGAACTGTTTGATTGAAGTCCAATTTCCTGGATGGTTTGAACTGTTCTTGGATGGTTTGATTATTGCTAGAGGATTTCAGCAGTGTTTTTTGAACTGTTTAGTGGCTGCCATTAGATTGCAGCCGTGGGTTCTTTGTTTCAAAAGCAGATTTCTAAGTGTTTAGTGTCCTAATTATAACTGTGAGAGTTAGTAGTTGAGTGGGGATTAGTCTTGTGCACCTGTGGTGTGGTTTAAGTTTTGTCTTGTAGCCTTTGTTTCTGTCAATGGCAAATGATGATTCTGCCTCATCTGGGGTTATATCAACCTGTAGTACAGCTGGTATGGGAGCTGAAAATATGATATTTCCATTGCCAATTATTCCTTTGAATGGCCTGAACTACTTGGAGTGGGACAGTTGAACTACCCAGGGAAAAAACTAGGTACACAAATGGAAGAGAGAAAGAACCCAATAATGGGACAATTGAACATGATAGGTGGGACCAAGAGAACAGTATGGTGATATCCTGGCTTCTGGCAGCCATGGAGCCTGATGTGAAGAAGAACTTTATGTGGGCAGACACCACTAGTGAAATATGGGAACATGCCAAAACCACCTATTCTGAGCAGAGGCACTATGCTAAGATTTACCAATTACAAGCTGGATCCTCAACCTGTAAACAGGGGAACCGTAGTTTGTCAGTCTATTATCAGCCCTTATTTCAGTATGGAAGGAGTTGCATTATGCTAAGATTTATCAATTACAAGCTATAGAATGGAAACATGATGGCGATGCTAAAGCCTATAAGAAGTTGGTTTATCAGTAGCGGATTTTTTCTTTCTTGTTGGGACTAAATTCCATATATGAACCTCTTAGAGTTCAGACTTAAGGGAGTAAAGAGTTGCCTTCAGTTCAAGAAGTTTATGCCCTAGTTCAATTTGAGGAAAGTAGGAGTGTGATGGTTACAATTGATGGGGAGCAACAGGTGGCATTAGCTGCAATGGGTGGTAACAATATGGGAAAGAAAAATGACTCCAAGAAAGTTGATGATAAGGACAAGATGTTTTGTAGCCACTACTGACGTTCAAGACATACACGAGACACATGTTGGGAGCTCCATGGGAGGCCAAAGTGGGCTGTAAAGCACCAAGAATAGGGTAAGGTGCAGGGTCAGAAGAAGCCTAATGCAGCACATAATGTGGCAAATGTGGTAACCCAAGATACTCAGTTTGGTGAGTGTTGACTAGTACTGCTTAGGAGTACTTCACTGGTTCTGACCCCAAGGAAGATATCATGAATTCCTTCCAAAATCACTTGGAATCATATGGTAGGGCCTTGCACCAGATGAACAGGTTAGTCATTGGTACCCCTTCTACTTCATTTGCGTCTACTTCAAGTAATGCAGCCTCTGCCCTCTATGTATCCACTGCCCTTGATTCCCCCTACATCATTGACTTATGGGCCTTCAACCACATGACCGTAAGCCAGACCTTTTTGTCTTATAACCTTTTGTTAGGAAGGGATAAGGTGAGACTTGCAGATGGATCATTCTCTTCCATTGCAGGCCAAAGATCAATACCCCTTCCTCATGGACTTAACTTGAATAATGTTTTGCATGTTCCTCAACTTCCCATCAATCTACTTTACATTAGTAGTATCACAAACTCTTTAAACTGCAGTGTAACCTTTTTTCCTGGTTCATGTGTTTTTTAGGATCTAAATTCTGGGAGGATGATTGGTAGAGGAAGCTTAGTGGATGGTCTCTACACTTTCAACAACAAGGCTGGTTCATCAGTGTCATCTTTAGAGTCGCATAGTCAGTCAAATAAGAGTAAAATTTTTTTGTGGCATAATCAGTTAGGTCATGTGTCTTTTGAAATAATGAAATCTTTGTTTCCTAATTTATTTAAGTCATGTTCAGTGTTAGATTTCCAATGTCAAACATGTCAGTTGAGCAACCAATGTAGAACAACATTTCATTCAAGTAATAAAAGATTAAGTTTCCCTTTCCATATTGTGTATTCTGATGTGTGGGGGCCTACTACTATAACTTCAGAGGGCGGGTATAAGTACTTTATCACATTGATTGATGATTTCTCCTGTTATACATGGGTATTTCCCATGCGTAGTAGAGACGAACTTCCAAAGGTTGTGTAGGATTTCCAAAGGATGGTGTTTACACAATTTCATTTTGAAATTCAAAATTTTCAATCAGATAATGCAAAGGAGTATTTCCATGATGCAAAGGAGTATTTCCATGGTGAGCTCAATGAGTTCTTTGCTTCACATGGATCCATCCATAGGAGCTCATGTGCAACAACACACCAAAATGGTGTTGCAGAGAGAAAGAACAAACACCTCATTGAGGTTGCACAAGGGATGATGTTACACATGAATGTACCAAAACGTTTTTGGATAGATTTTGTATTGACTGTTGCTTATGTCATCAATCGCATGCCTTCTAGAGTGCTGAACTACAAGGCCCCTCACCAAATGTTGTTCCCCCAATCTCCTTTGTTTTCTGAAGGAATAGTTAGTAAGCCACGAGTGTGAGGTTCCATACCCACACTTAGGCTCTAGTTTATGTGGTTCCATACCCGCACCAAGTTATTTTTTAATTCCTTTTAAGTTGGGCCAGCTGGCCTTATCCATGTTATGTTTATCTTTATCCATATTATGTTTTTGTTTTATTAGGACTAGGATTTTATGTTTATCTCCTATTCTTGTAAGGAACCAAAGCTATATATAATGAAGTGTATAAGGCGGCATATATCATCAACCGAACCCCTTTCTTCTCCCCTCTTCTCTTCTCTTTGTTCTTCTCTTCAAATCTAGTTATTTTCTTCTTTCTTCTAAGACAGAAATACACTAGCTTTCTTCAAGTTGGTATCAGAGCTATTGGTGAGGAAAACTAGGGCTCTCATGTAAGCCTGATCTGATCGGCTACATGAAAATCCATTAGATCAAGATCTCTGCAACAGCCGCCTGGTTCTTGGAGGTTACTGGAGTACTGAAGACTGCCCAAGAAGGTAAAAAGGTTCTTGGAGAATGATCCGGTGACCAGGAAGAATCAGAGAACAGTTTCGATCAAGATAGGGTTTCAAACCAAGAGGAGGATCAGAATTCTGAGAAAGAGTTCAGATTCGATCAAGGTTAAGGTTTCAAACCAAAGAAGTCGATCAGAGTTTGTTGCTAAGAAAGGTACAACCTTTTAAGGTAACTCAATAAAAGCAACCCTAGCAGCCACACCAGCAGCAGGCCCAACAACAGTCCAATCACAGCCACTCCATCAATAATCCCAACAGCAAAGTCCACTTCGGCGCCCGGCGATGTCTGAACTACCGGCACCCAGGGGCAACCAGCCTTACGACAATCAGCAACCCCCTTCGTCCAACCGCCAGAATCAATAAGGCTTGCCTCAATCTCGAATACGCAACCAGATCCACATTTGAAATGGAGAAGACATTGCACTGGACGAACAAGGACTAGAGGAGAGTCAGGCGGAGGCCCCTGCTGAATTTAACAGGGCAAGCTCCGCCGAGCTTACCAGAAGAAAGAAAAAGCACCGTGCAGGAAGTAAGATGCGGCTTGCCCGAGCAGGGGGCAAAGCACAACCAAGAGAAGGCAGCACGACAACAGAGAGAATAATCTCCTTATCTGATCAACTTGGTCTAACTAGGGAAACCCCGCTTGCACCGGAAATCCTTAGAGCTCCACGACCTAAAAACTCTAGGGCACCTACCCTGGAATCTTACCGAGGGAAGTCGGATCAAGTAGAGCATGTTAATAGCTTTCAAGCCTTGATGCTCCTTCACGGAGCTAATGATGCTAGTATGTGCATAGCGTTCCCTACCACTTTGAAAGAAGAAGCTTGGTTATGGTATTTGGGATTGGCTCCAGGATCCATAAAGAATTGGGACCAGTTCGCCCGACTCTTCATCACAAGCACGCCACATTCTAAATCAGCTACATGCCTCTTCAACATAGTTCAGAAGTCCAATGAACCACTTGGGGAATACATTCGGTGCTTCAACATGGAAAAGTTGCAGATCCCCGATGTGGATCCCTCTATATAGTTGATAGCGGCCAAAAAAGGAGTTAGGCACAAAAAATTGAAATGGGAGCTAGAACTCCACCCTCCAGCTACCATGGAAAATTTCCTCACCATCGCCCACAAATACATTAGGGCAAAAGAAGCAATAGGTGGGGAGACTGAGATTACAGGAAAAAGGAAACGAACGGATGAAGAAGCAAAAAGTAACCGAACCAGACGGAGTAGATCGCCTCGTAAAAGAAGATCCCCAAGGAGAAGGCACAGTAGCTCGCCACGTCAAAAAAGCAGGTTGCCATACAGTAAAGCAGGACGACGACTGGAAACACCTCCCACATATAGCAGGATATTTACACCACTGAATGCTCACAGAAAGGAGATTCTCATGCATATCCAATCAAATGATTACGTGAAATGGCCTCCCAAGATGAGGGGAGACCCTAGCACCAGGAATCCGAATAAGTATTGTCATTTCCACAATGACTATGGGCATGACACTAAGAATTGTTGGAACCTGAAAATTGAAATCGAGGACCTTATCAAACGAGGCTACTTGAAACACTTCATCAAGGATGAGCGAACCCAAGGAACTGAAACCAATAAGGAAAGCACCACAGAATAACAAGCAGTAGGAACCACCAGCCAGAACCTCACAGGCCCCAAAGAAGCAGGTTAGAGGAACAATCAACGTAATCACAAGAGGCTCCATCATAGTAGGATGCACCTCGTCCACTGGGAAAAACACGGTACGCGAGCTAGAACAGGAGAGTGACCATCCCCACAAACGTCCCAAAACGGAAGAGGTCATCTATTTTACAAATGATGACATGCGGGGGATCCGATACCCCCATGATGATGCACTGGTGGTAAAATTGCTAATCAATGACTTCAAATTAAAAAGGATTTTGGTGGATTCAGGCAGCTCAGCTGATATCTTATTTGTCGAGGCCTTTTAAGAAAATGGAGTTAAGTAAAGCTGACTTGAAACCTGCTAATATACCTTTGGTAGGATTTAGCGGGGAAGTAGTTCGCCCTATTGGTAAGGTTAGGTTACCAATTGAAGTCGGCTCCCCGCCCTACACAGTTCACCTGGAACATGATTTCCTAGTAGTAGCAGCATCATCGCCTTATAATGCGATCTTGGGACGACCCATTCTACATGCATTGCGAGTTGTAGTATCCACATACCACTTAGCATTAAAGTTTCCAACAGACACTGGGATAGGAGTGCTACGTGGTGACCAGCTAGAATCTCAGAAGTGCTACGTGGCCTCGTTAAAAGCTAAATGGAAGATGATAGTCGACATCGACCTAGACCCACCACCAAAAAACATTGAGGAAAGAGCTCGCCCGACCAAAGACACAGTAGCAGTACAGGTCTCCAAAACCGACCTAGAGAAAGTGCTACAGATAGGAGCTCACTTAAAAGATTTCCAACGATCTGAATTGGTAAGTTTTTTATAATAAAATTAGACGTTTTTGCCTGGTCAGCATTTGAAATGCCTGGAATTGACCCTAAACTGATAAATCATAAACTTAATGTGGAACCTACAGTTAGACCAGTCCGACAAAGGAAAAGAAACCTTACCCCGGAAAGGTGGGACGTAGTAAATGAAGTAGGGAAGTTGTTAGCTGCAAACTTAATAGAGGAGGTACAGTACCCGAGCTGGGTAGCGAACCCAGTCTTAGTGAAAAAAGCAAATGGCAAGTGGCGAATGTGTATAGACTTTATGGACCTGAACCGCGCCTGCCCAAAAGACAGTTTCCCCTTACCTAGCATAGACCGCTTAGTGGACGCGACCTCAGGATTCAAATTGCTCAGCTTCATGGACGTCTATTTGGGATACGATCAGATCCTGATGGACCCTGAAGACCACATTTACTATCGAAATAGGCCTGTATTGTTACAAGGTCATGCCATTCGGTTTAAAAATGCTAGAGCGACTTACCAGCGATTAGTGAATTGTGTTTTTTCTAAGTTAATTGGTAATAAAGTAGAATGCTATGTGGATGACATGGTTGTAAAGACTCTATTTACCAAAACCCGAAAATGTATAGGAGATGGGCCGAATGGCTCATAGGCTGTCATTCTATGTTATGTTTATGTTTTTTCTCTGTAATGGGCCTTATTCTGAGCCCATACTCTTATATACTCTATTTTGTAATTTCTTGCCCATCCAAGGGCCCCTCTGTAATATTTCAAAGATTAAGTTAATAAAATGATTTAGAGTGTTAGAGGGAGGTTAAGTTTGAACCTCTCTTCTCTAACACTCTAAATCATTTTATTAACTTAATCTTTGAAATATTACAGAGGGGCCCTTGGATGGGCAAGAAATTACAAAACAGAGTATATAAGAGTATGGGCCCAGAATAAGGCCCATTATAGAGAAAAAACATAAACATAACATAGAATGACAGCCTATGGGCCATTTGGCCCATCTCCTCCACAGGAAAAAATCCAAGCGATCTTAGATATGAGACCACCCAAGACGGTTAAGGAAACCCAAAGACTAACAGGACGAATAGCCGCCCTGAACAGGTTTATGTCTAGATCAGCTGGGAGGTGTCTCCCCTTCTTTAAGGCCATAAAAAAGAACCAAGACTTCGAATGGACAGAGGAATGTCAGCTCGCCTTCGATGAACTAAAGCAATATCTCAGCTCACCCCCTCTACTGACCAAGCTAGAGGTGGGAAACGAATTCAAACTCTACCTCTCTACAAGTAATGAAGTAGTAAGCTCGGTCCTTGTCAGAGAGGTAGACAGAACACAACTACCCGTATATTATGTTAGCAAAGTACTCTAGGCTGCCGAAACTAGAGGTGTAAAGTTGGTCATGCCATGCTGGCCCACGGGCCATCACGAGCCATGCCGCCCTCCCCGGTGAAAAATTTGGGGGTAGGCCCCGCACGGCCCACGGCCCGGGCCCATGTGGGCCCGTGGGCCGAGCCTTGAGCCAGGTCGGGCCGTTATCGGGCCAAAGCTATTTATTTAAAAAAATTGACAAAAAAACTTAAAATTTTAATTTTATATGAATTTTGTGTATAAAATTGCTTATATATGCAACGATTAAATAAATTAGTATAATAAATTTTAAAAAATAATTATTTTATTAATATATTATTATATAATTATAATATATAAAATATACATAAATATATATAAAATATATATGGGTCGTGCCACGGGCCATGCTGGGCCGGGTTGCGGGTTGGGCCGTGCCAGCCCACGGGCCGCGGGCAACACGGCCCGCTCGGTCGTGCCGTGCCGTGCCGGCCCGTGGACCTAAAATCCCAGGCCCAACACGACCCGCATGGTCGTGTCGGGCCATGGGCGGCACGACCCAATTTACGCCTCTAGTCGAAACGAGGTATCCAAACATTGAGAAGCTCACCTTCGCCTTAGTATTAGCTGCCTGAAAGCTGAGACCTTACTTCCAAGCACACTCCATAGTGGTGCTAATGGACCAGCCGTTGAAGCAAATTCTCCTAAAGCCTGAAATCTCAGGAAGACTCACCAAATGGGCAATCGAGCTAAGTGAATATTATTTCCAGTTTGAGTCGCGCACAGTGATCAAAGCGCAGGTTCTGGCAGATTTTATTGCCGAGTGTACCTTCAGCTCGCCATCGCCCGGGCAGATGGTGCTAACAATGGAAGCCTTATCCAGCACAACACCCCCACCTCACATGAGAGCGAGCTGGGACGAGGAGCCCTAGATACTTCACATAGATGAATCGTCTCATTGAGGCGGAAGCGGGGCTGGGTTAATACTATATGGACCGTGCGTGACAAAGTTGGAATATGCGCTTCGGTTTCTATTCCGAGCATCAAATAACGAAGCTGAAATTGAGGCCCTATTAGCAGGTTTGGCATTAGCAAAAGAGGTGGAAGCCAAACACGTGGTGATATGCAGCGACTTACAGCTCGTTGTAAACTAGGTAAATGGGAATTACGAGGTTCGAGACGCCTCCATGGTGGCATACCTCGCCAAAGTCAGAGAACTCCTACCAGTTTTCAAGTCATGATATCTCCAACAATTCCCGAGATTAAGGAATGCAGAAGCTGACGCCCTCTCCAAATTAGCAAGCATGTTGGATTCGACAAAACAGACCATCTACATCGAAGAATTACCACGTCCCTTGATAGAAAAAGTGGGTGAGGAAGTCGCCAATATGACTACCACTGAGCCAAGTTGGATTGACCCACTCTACGATTACCTGAAACGTGGCATGCTACCAGCAGAAAGAAATGCAGCTCGCCGAGTAGAAAAACAGGCAGCTTGCTACGTGATAGTAGGCGAGCTGCTCTACAGAAGATCCTTTACAATGCCCTACTTACGATGCCTAAGGCAAGTTGAAGCAAATCAAGTTTTACGAGAAATTCACGAGGACCTCTGTAGAGGACACCTAGGGGGCAGGGGCCTCACCCAAAAATCCCTACAAGGATACTACTGGCCCACCATGAAAGCAGATGCGGCCGAGCTAGTTCAGCGTTGTGATCAGTGCCAATGGCATGCGAACATCCTACACCAACCCGTTGCCGACTTGAGATACTTGACCAGCCCATGGCCATTTGTGTAGTGGGGCATAGATTTATTGGGGCCCTTCCCACCGGCCAAGGGACAAAGGAAGTTTTTGGAAGTAGTTGTGGACTATTTCACTAAGTGGGTGGAAGCCGAACCACTACTGACAATAACAGCTCGTAGCTTCCATAATTTTTTCTGGCGAAACATAGTGTGCAGGTTCGGCCTACCAAGAGTGCTAATATCCGACAATGGAAAACAGTTTGAAGACATTAAATTCCATGACTGGTGTGAACAAATGGGAATAGAAGAATGATTCACACCAGTGGCACCCCCCCAAGTTAACGGGCAAGCCGAAGTCACCAACAAAGCAATATTACGAGGACTCAAAGCCCGATTATCTCGAGCCAAAGGACTATGGATAGACGAGCTACCCAGCGTGCTATGGGCCTATAGGACCACTGTCAAAACGGCAATCGGTGAAACACCCTTTAACCTGACTTACGGGACCGAAGCGGTAATACAACAGAATTAGAAATTCCAACCCTGCGATCTGAAGCGTACACCGAAGGAACAAATAAGGAAGAGCTACGAGCTAACCTCGACCTACTGGAGGAAATAAGAGAACTTGCCTACATTCGGACTGCTGCGTACCAACAACGCATCGCACAATATTATAATGCTAGAGTCAGGAAACGAAATTTCAGGATCAGCAACCAAGTACTCAAGAAAATCATGGTACTTGAGCCTGGAGTAGGGAAGCTCAGTCCGAATTGGGAAGGACCCTACAGGGTTTCCAAAATTTTCAGCGGAAATGCATATGAGCTCGAGACACTCGAAGGGAAAAAAGTTCCTCGGGCCTGGAACATAGACAATCTACAACGATACTACGCATGAACAAGGATTTAAGTAGCTCGCCCGTAGCAAAAAACAGCTCAGCAGGCAGCATAGGCATGCATGAAATATTGGAAAAAACAAGATTTCTTTCTACAAAAAGAAAAAACCTTACTCTCTTTGTTTTCTAAATAAGCGAACTCGAGAGTGGGGGGGGGCTATTGACGAGGGACATTTTGGTCAACCCATTTGATGATGGACACGTGGACGCTGTCAGTGATGCCGTGTCCCACTCAGCAAGACGGCTCGTCGGCTCGACATGCAGCAGTCAATATCAAGTACAAAGTCGAGCTAGAGCAAGCTCGGCCCACAGAGTCCGACACAGCAGAACAGCTCGCTGGAGTAACATGTGGTTCACCGCCCCCAGACCAGCAGGCGACTTGTAACCGCCGCATGGATCTAGCAAATAACTGACCAGTACACCCTGGAGTTTAGGAAACAGCTCCGTACAAGGCACACAAACATTACCAGACAGTACCTGAACCTCAGGTAGCTATAAAAGGACCTCAGGACCACTCCAAAAGGTATGTGCACATAAACTTTCACTCTCTCATATTCCCTTACACAAAGATCATTCACTAACTTAAGCATCAGAGTATCCTCCTGGGTAGAATATAATATACCCGGGCACTTTGACCTTTCTTCCTTTTCAGCTCTCAGCTCGAATCCCCAGCTCGGCATCACAGCTCGGCATTGTAGCTCTACTCACACCACGGGCTGAATCCGATCTGAGCCACCTCATCAGATCAAAGAGAGTGAACAGATTATGTGCTCCATCTATTGGTGGGACCATTTTTGGCCTCATCAGAAACTATTGACTGAAATTAAGTTCCCATTTTCATTCTTTGCTGAGATTAGTTTTTGGATTGTCAGTATTTCAATAGAAAACCTTTTTTTTTTGGAGTACTGTGATTTACTTAGAGTGGAAAAGGTTGGAAGTGAGGTGAAAACTCAAGGGGAAGATTTTGGGACTGGTAATATGATAGAAAATTCATTCCAGATTACCATTGTTAGTTTTGATGGAACAAATTACTTGTTATGGACCCAATCGGCAATGATGGCCATTGAGGGCAGAGGGAAATTAGGGTACGTAACTAGAGACACAAAAGAAACAACCAAGGAGGATATAACTCATCCAAGATGGGTTCAAGATATTCTTGGTAATGACCTGGCTATGCAACTCTATACAGCCCCACATTAGCTGAAACTATCTCTGGGCAAAAACAGCCAAGGAGATTTGGGACAGAAGCCGGTCTTAGTATATTTTGCTACTCTAAAATCCCTTTGGCATGAAATTGATCACTTGGAAACTATTGAATGGGAAAGCCAGAAGGATGCAACAACATATAGAAAACTGATTGAAACAAATAGGGTTTTTGAGTTCCTAGCCTGTCTAAACTCAGATTTTGATATTACAAGACAACAACTTCTCACTAGGGAGAGTCTGACTCTATCTCAGGCCTACTCATTAGTCCATAGTGAAGAAAGTAGGAGGAAGGTAATGCTATCTTTTCAGCCCACAGAAGCAGCCTTGGCAGCAACAAAATTCAAGGCTGGAGGGGAAAAGGAAAGGGAAGTTAAGGAGGACAAAAGAGATATTTTTTGTGATCATTGCAAGAAGCCCAAACACACTAAGGACACCTGTTGGAAGTTGCATCCTCACCTAATGCCAGCTAGACTTAGAAACAAGAAGGGAAGTGCTAATACAGCAACTACTACTGATAGTACATCCTCTTCCAGCACAAGGACCACATCCTTGGAAGCCTTAGCAGCTGTTCGGGCTGCACTGACACAGCTAGAAAAGGAAACTGATATTTCTGGATCTACATCTCAGCCTTCAGCTACTACACCTGCTTAGCCTACTTCAGCCCTTGCTCATACAGGTACAAGAGCTACTACATGTCATGCTTCTGTCCTAGGTAATACTAGACCTTTCTGGGTAATAGATTCAGGTGCTTCAGACCATATGACCAGTTTATCTACTTTGTTTAGCCTCTGGGAGAGACAAAGTTTCTATTGCTGATAGCTCCCTTGTACCAATTTCTGGCAAGGAAGACATCAAAATGTCTTGATGCCATCGCCCTATCCTCAGTTTTACATGTTCCCAAGCTTAGTGCTAACTTACTTTCAGTTAGTAGTATTACTAAATATCAAAACTGTTCAATAACCTTTTTCCTTGATCAGTGTGTTTTTCAGGATCTGGAAATGAAGAAGGTGATTGGGATTGGCCATGAGATGAATGGAGTCTACCTGCTTCAACATTCACAAGGGAAGCAGAGTGAAGTGGGGAAATTGTTTGTCTCTCACTCATGTAGTAAGATTATGCTTTGGCCCAACCGCTTAGGCATTTATCTTTTGGTTCTTTGAAGAGCCTTTTTCCAAACTTATTTGAGTCAGTAGAAGTGTCTAGTTTAAAGTGTGAAAGTTGTGAGCTTGCAAAACACAGTAGATCATCTTATCCTTTGAGTAAATAAAAGAAGCAACCTTCCTTTTGAAATTGTGCATACCAATGTTTGGGGGCCATATCATTCTCCCACCATAGGGGGGTACAGATATTTCTTATTATTTGTTGATGATTATACCCGCTTTTCATGGGTCTACCTCATGCACTCTCGAGATGAGGTCCCTTCTCTGACCCAGGCTTTCCATCAGATGGTTCTAACCCAGTTTGAAACCAAGATCAAAATTCTTAGATCTGATAATGCCAAGGAATACTTTGCAAAACCCTTGGCATCCTATCTCCTTGATCATGGGGTCATTCATTAGAGCACCTGTCCTCGTACACCACAGCAAAACGAGGTTGTTGAGAGAAAAAACAGGCATATCTTAGAGGTAGCCAGAAGCATCATGCTCAACTCTAATGTTCCCATGCGTTTCTGGGGGGATGCAATCCGTACAGCCGTGTACCTTATTAACAGGGTTCCTTTACGGGTTCTAAACATGCAAACCATGTTCAGTCTTCTGTATCCAGATAAGGACTTATTCACTATTCTCCTCAAAACTTTTGGGTGTACTTGTTTTGTTCAAATCCTTGGACCTCATTGCTTCAAGTTTGATCCCAAAGCTACTAAATGTATTTTCCTTGGGTATGCACAAAATCAAAAGGGATATGACTGTTATGAGCCTATTTCAAGGAAGTGTTTTGTGTCCATGGATGTCACTTTTTTTGAAGATATGCCCTACTATCATAGGGCTTCTCCTCAAGGGGAGAATAATGAGGAAGGGATTTCAGTTTCAGCCCCAAAAGTTCCTTTACCTGCCCCAATGACTTAGGGGGAGAGTTGTGAAGAGGGTTGCCAAAAATGTAGAGTTGAGAGTGTATCATAGAAAGTGGTGGAGGCAGGTTGATTCTCGTACTCAACAGCAATCCAAGCCAATTCCAACATCTTCTACATCCCCAGAGAGTGTTTGGTTGTCGTGCTTTTGTCCATGATTTATCTCTGTCTCGTGGTAAGTTAGACCCTCGGTCTATTCCATGTATCTTTCTGGAGTGTCCCTTACTCAAAAGGGTTACTGGTGCTTTGATGCCATTGATCATAAGTTCTTTGTCTCTATGGATGTCTCCTTTTTTGAGTTTGAACCATTCTTCCCTGCTTCCCCTCAGGGGGAGAGTAGCGTGGAAGAGGAGAAGTAGGCCCAGGTTGTTGAGAATGGTTAGATAGGGGTGATTTGGTCATTTTTTTCATTTCTTATACTCTCTTTGTATTTGGGCACCCAAATAGGGGCCTTCTTGTAATTATTAATTTTCAATTATAAAGTGAACTTTTGAGGGTGTGAATAGTGAACTTCACACACCTCTTGACACTTACCTTTCTTCTTTTCTTCTCTTCTTTCTTTCTCTCTCTTGAAACCCTAGTTCCTGCAACTTGGTATCAGAGCGGGTAGAAGCATCTAGGAGTTAGTTTTCTGCTGATCTCCTATCTAGAGGCGAATTGCTGTCGTCAGACCGCCACCGGATGACGTCAACAGTCCGTACAGGTGTTGGTGGCAATCTATGAAACCAACATAGTTTGATTCACCCTCATTTTAGAAAATTTTTGGTATGGCTCTTGTTGTTATATGAAACTTCTATGATTTTTGGTGGATTTTTCAAGGAAAAAATCGCAGAAATTCCAGATCTGATGTTGAGCCATGTACGGCAAGTTTAATGATTTTTTTCTGCTATAAAACCTAGACCATTCAACTCGTTTTTCAATTTGGGATTGACAGGAAGTGGTCCCATAATTTTCTGAGCACTGTGTGATTTTTGGGAGATTTTTTTCCCTTTATTTTTCCGCCAACCTAGTTTTTTTTGGTCTTCTTTTGGTTCTTAACCGTGGGGTAACGTGTTTTTGGGTCTGGAACCTCGATTGAAGTGTCGGGGTCCTTTTTGGTTGGTGAAAAGGTGTCTTGTTAGAATATGGAATCATCTAAGGATTTTCAGATGGTCTTGGTGTGCTCTCGGGAACTACAGATATTTCCAATGGTATGATAACTACTATTAAGCTGGATGGAACTAAATTTTTAGAGTGGTCTCAGTCTGCTAAACTTACCATTACTAGGAGAGGTAAACTGAGATTCATCACAGGAAGGGAAGTGAAGTCGAGTCCTGAAGACCCGAAATTTGCAAGGTGGGAATAGGACAACTCCCTTGTTATGTCATGGCTGATTTGCTCAATGCAACCTCATATTGCCGAAAATTACATGTTTCTTCCATCTGCCAAGGATATCTGGGATAGGGCTACTCATTCCCAAGTTAACAATATTGCTAGAGTGTATGAGTTTCGGAGGGAAGCTTGCAGTATGCATCAAGGGGAGATTTGTTGCTATGTATTTCTCTTCTCTACACTCTATCTAGGAAGAAATGGATCACTTGAAAGCTCTAGTTTAGAAGGACCCTAAAGATAGTGAGCAGTATCGGAAGTACATAGAGGATAATAGTCTTTGATTTTTTGGTGGGCTTGAACTCAGAGTTTGATTTCACTAGACAACACATTCTTATGCAGGCGTTGTTTCTCTTGCTACTGCTTACTCTCTTGTACAAGGGGAAGATAGCCAAAGAACCGCCATGATGCAATCCTCTGTGAGTGATCATTCTGCCTTTAGGTCATCTCGACCCAAGCAAAATACTAGCAAACATCCCATTGCAGAGAAGGTCGAGGATGTTATTTGTGAGTACTACAAGAAGCCAAGATTCACTGAAGAAAGGTGTTGGAAGCTCAATCCTCATATAAAATCGGAGAAGTACAAAACTGGGAAGAAGGGCAATGCTCACTTGGCTACAGTCGATAATGATGCTCAGCCCTCGGATGTGCTTAACTCTGCTGATGTGATGGACAAACTCAGGAATATATTGTTGCAGCTAGAGATGGGTGGTACATTCTCATCATTTGGTTCTGGACTTAGTAATTTATCTAGTTCATATGCCAAGGCAGGTATTACACTTGCTTGTTCCACCTCCTTTAGCCCATGGATTGTAGACTCTGGGGCCAGTGCCCATATGACTGGTATGCCTTCACATTTTACCTCATATAAGTTAACCCCGGCGAAGAGCAAGATTACTGTTGCGGATGGATCTCAGACCCCAATCTCGGGTCAGGGTGAAGTCAAAATCACTAATAAAATTTATTGTACATGTGCCCTAGCTATAAAATTTATTGTCTGTTAGTTCTCTAACAAAATCCCACAATTGCTTAGTGACCTTTTTCCCACCCATTGTGCTTTTTAGGACCAGAGCACGGGAAAGACAACTGGAAGTGGGCATGAAGTGGATGGAGTCTACCTCCTGGATGGACCTTCAGAGCATGGATTGTCAAGCCAGATTGAATCTTGTTCCAATAAGAAAATGAGTCTTTTGAAACTATGGCATTGTCCCCTTAAGGTCTTTGGTTGTGTTTGTTTTGTTCATGATATGAGTCCTTTCCGACGCAAGTTTGATCTTAAATCCGTTAAGTGTGTATTCCTTGGTTACTCTCCATTCCAGAAAGGCTATAGATGCTTTGATGCTCTCTTTGAAAAGAGATATGTCTCTAAGGATGTTACCTTTTTGGAATCCTCTTCCTTTTTCCAATCATCTCGTCCTTCGCTTCAGGGGGAGAATGCAAGCGACGATCAGACTCCCTTCTGCCTTCCTGTTCCTACCTCTATTCCCCCCTCTCTTCCGACCTCTATTCCTTCTCCTCGTCCTCCTCCTGTGTATCAACCTCGGTCCTGGCAGTAGTTTTTCATCAGGCGCAATAAGAGGGTGGCTCCTGAAGCAGAATGCCCATCACAATTTGATTCCCCAGACACAGATAATCTTGAACCTCCTGACAATCCTATTATTGATTCTGACCTTGATCTTCCTATTGCCATTCGAAAAGGGAAGAGGACATGTAGCAAGTATCTTATCACTATGTGTCTTATGATGCTCTCTCCCCTTCCTATTGTGCCAATATTTCTGCTATCTCTTCTGTTTCCGTCCCTCATACTGTTACAGAGGCAATGCAATGCTGCAATTAGAAGGAAGCTATGAACCAAGAAATGAGGGCCCTAATAAAGAACCAGACTTGGGAGGCTGTTCCTTGCCCTAAAGATAAGATTCCTATTGGGTGTAAGTGGGTTTATCCTATTAAGCACGAGCAGATGGTTCAATTGAAAGATACAAAGCTCGGCTTGTAGCCAAAGGATACACTCAGACTTATGGCATTGATTATCTGGAAACCTTTGCTCCAGTTGCAAAAATGAACTCTATTCGTGTGATCATGTCTCTTGCCACCCATTACTCGTGGTCTTTATATCAAATGGATGTAAAGAATGCCTTCCTTAATGGGGACTTACAAGCGGAAATCTATATGGACTTACCACCTGGGGTAAGCTTTCCTAACAGTGATAGAAAAGTCTGCCGCCTGAAGAAGTCCTTGTATGGCCTCAAACAGTCCCCGAGAGCCTGGTTTGACAAGTTAAAAAATGCTTCTTAAAGATTGGGTTTGCTCAATCTCAGGCTGACCACACCTTATTCATTGGAAGAGTTGATGGTAGAGTAACAATGTTGATAGTATATGTTGATGACTTTGTGACAGGTGATGATATCACAGGTATCTCTCAATTAGAGTCCTTTGTCGCTTCTGAATTTGAGATTAAGGACCTTGGTGATCACCGATATTTTCTTGGCATTGAAGTTGCAAGATCCAAGAAGGGAATTTTTCTGCCACAAAGGAAGTATGTACTTGATTTGCTTCATGAAGTTGGGAAATTAGGGTGTAAGCCTGCAGAAACTCCAATTGATCCTAACCACAAGTTGAACTCTATTGAAGGAGAAGTTCTTCCAGACAGAGGGTATAACAAAGATTGGTGGGACACCTTCTGTATCTTTGTTTGACTAGACCTGACATTTCCTGTGTTGTTGGAGTGGTTAGCCAATATATGCATGAACCCAGGACATCTCATATGCAAGCAGTTAACAGAATTTTAGCCTACCTGAAAGGATGCCCTAGCAAAGGGATGTTGTATTCCAACCACGACCATCTAAAGATTGAGGCTTACACAAATGCTCATTGGGCAGGGTCCATCAATGATAGAAGATCTACATCCAATTATCGTGCCTTAGTTGGAGGCAATGTGGTTTCCTAGAGAAGTAAGAAACAATCTGTGATTGCTCATTCTAGTGCTAAGGTAGAGTATAGGGCAATGGCTCATGGAGTGTCAGAACTACTTTGGTTGAAGACCTTATTGACTGAGATGGGCATCCAAGCAAATGTTCCAATGAGACTATATTGTGACAATCAAGTAGCCATAAATATTACTCACAATCCTATTCAACATGATTGTAAAAAGCATATTAAGGTAGATAGACACTTTATTAGAGAAAGAATTGCTAGCGGAGAGATTTGCTTTCCTTTTGTAAGGTCAGAAGACCAACTAGCTGATTGCCTCACTAAAGGTGTTCACCATCCAAAGTTTGCTAAGAACCTTGCCAAACTAGGCATGATTGACAGATATGTTCAGCTTGAAGGGGAGTGTTGAGAATGGTTAGACAGGGGTGTTTTTGGTCATTTTCTCCTTTCTTATACTCTCTTTGTATTTGGGCACCCAAATAGGGGCCTTCTTGTAATTATTAATTTTCAATTATAAAGTGAACTTTTGAGGGTGTCAACAGTGAACTTCACACACCTCTCGACACTTTCCTTTCTTCTTCCTCTTCTTCTTCTTTTCTTCTCTCCTTTCTTTCTCTCTCTCTCTTCCCTGCTTCCCCTTAGGGAGAGAGTAGCGTGGAAGAGGAGAAGTAGGTCCAGGTCTGTCACGTTTCTCTTCCTTCTAGTCCGAACCCTACTCCTTTTCGTGTCTTCCAACGTACACGTCGTAGAGATCAGCAATGTGACAAAGATGTGGAGCCACCAAACACTGAGAAACTGACACCTTCAGACTCCTAGGAGGAAAGTCCAAATGAACTAGATACTATCCCACCTATTGATACCCTAGCTCCCTCTTCAGTTGTGGATGACCTTGACATTCCTATTGCTTAAAGAAAGGGAATTAGGTCATGCACTACCAAACACCCCATTACCTGGTATGTCTCCTATGAACCCTATACCTAGAAATGTTGTAGAGGCTTTAAAATACCCTGAATGGACAGATGCTATGAAGGAGGAGATTAATGCCCTCCATAAGAATCAAACTTGGGAGTTGGTGGATCTTCCAAGGGGGAAGGACCAAGTAGGGTGCAAGTAGGTGTTTACAGTGGAACACAAGGCGGCCAGGACAGTTGAAAGGTACAAAACTAGGTTAGTAGTAAAAGGGTACAGTCAAGTCTATGGTGTTAACTATGATGAGACATTTGCTTCAGCAGCTAAGATGAACTCAATTCGGGTTCTTCTATCATTGGCTGCAAACCTTGACTGGGAATTACATCAGTTGGATATAAAGAATGCCTTCTTAAATGGTGACTTGGGGGAGGAGGTGTACATGGTTCAACCCCCAAGGTTCTGTGCCAAAGTAAGTGAAAATAAGGTGTGCATGTTAAGGAAGTCTCTCTATGCTTTAAAACAATCTCCCAGGGTGTGTTTCAGTAAATTTCATATGGTGGTCCAGCAAGTAGGCTTCAAACAATGTCAGTCTGATCACACTCTCTTTGTGAAGAGATGTCAGGAACAGGTTGCTATACTGATAGTGTATGTGGATGATATCATCATTATAGGAAATTGGAGCTCAAAAATACAAAGGTTGAAGAGTTTCCTAGCCTCCAAATTTAGAGTGAAAGTACTGGGTCCACTAAAGTACTTTCTTAGAATTTAAGTTGCCCGCTCAGAAAGGGGCATCTTTATTTCTCAAAGGAAGTATGTCCTTGATCTTTACAAGACACAAACAAGTTAAGAGCAAAGCCAGCAGATACTCCTATGGATGTAGATCATAAACTAGGTGATTGTGATGGTGAACCTCTGAAAGATGTGAAACAGTTTCTAAGGTTAGTGGGAAGGTTGCTTTATTTGTCCATGACACATCCAAACATTGCTTATTCAAATGGGGTCCTAAGCCAATTCATGCATTCCCCTAAGAGACCACACATGGAGGCAGCAAAGAGGATTCTTAGGTTGTTATCAAGCCTGTATTTAATTAAACAAATAGAAAAGGAGCTTCTAATATGAGCCTAGAAGGGGAAAAGATGGAGAAGAAGTCGAACAGAATAGGGCTTCACAGTCTCAATCGAAAGAGAGAACTGCCGCCCAGTATGTTTAATTCATAATAACAAGTAAAATTACAATACTACCTCTATATACAAATGCTTGAGAATAGAGACAAAAAAAAACTGATTTAAAGAAGAGAAAAGACTAAAATAACCTTAGAACAAAGCTGCATTTTAACACTCCCCCTCAAGTTGGAGCATATATATCATACAACTCCAACTTGTTACAATTGTATTTCATCCGAGCACCACTCAAGCCTTTGGTAAGCAAATCAGCTAGTTGATCTTCAGACTTCACGTATGGGGTAATGATTTCTCCATTGACCACCTTTTCTCTAACAAAGTGACAATCTACCTCTATGTGTTTGGTACTCTCATGATACATTGGGTTGGAAGAGATATGAATGGCAGACTGGTTGTCACAAAATAGCTTCACAGGGGTTGTGACTGATTTTCTCATCTCTTGTAACAATTGTCTCAACCATACCAACTCACATGTAGTGTGGGCCATGGCTCTGTACTCAGCCTCAGCACTACTCTTGGCCACCACATTCTGCTTCTTGCTTTTCCAAGTAATCAAATTCCCCGCCAAAAATGTGCAATAACCAGTTGTTGATTTCCTATCAATAACTGACCCTGCCCAATCAACATCTATGTATCCTTCCAAGGAAAGTTCTCTCTCTTTTTTATACAACAATCCTTTACCTGGAGCACCCTTCAAATAGCGTAGAACTCTAACAATACCTTCCCAATGGATTGTCCTTGGGTTCTGCATGAATTGGCTCAATAGTCCAACACTGAAGGAAATACCAGGTCTTGTAATGGTTAAATAAATCAGTTTTCCAACTACTCTCCTATACTGTCCAGGATCAACTAGGGGCTCCCCCTCACTATCAGACATCTTCACATTCAGATCTATAGGGGTATCCACTGGCTTTGCCCCTAAAAGACTAGTTTCTTCCAACAGGTCAAGCACATATTTCCTTTGTGAGAGAGAGACTCCCCACTTTGACCTTGCTACTTCTATGCCCATAAAATATTTCAAGTGCCCCAAGTCCTTAGTGTGGAACTGGTTTTGTAAGAACTGTTTGAGATTTTCAATGCCATGCTCATCACTTCCTGTGATAATGATGTCATTAACATAGATTGCCAACACAATCTTCCCAGAGGTAGTATCTCTACTGAACACTGAATGATCAACCCTACATTGTGTCATCCCAAATTGTTGTACTACACTAATGAATCTCCCAAACCCGGCCCTCGGAGATTGCTTCAACCCATAAATTGCTTTCTTCAACCGACACACCTTACTTTCCCCCTAGCAACGTACCCTGGAGGTTGCTCCATATACACCTCCCCCTCTAGGTCACCGTGAAGAAATAAGCACCCGGACCGAACCCATTTTAGCTATAGGTGAAAAGGTATCAATATAATCAACACCATAGGTTTGTGTATACCCTTTGGCTACTAAGCATGCTTTATATCTCTCCACACTACCATTGGCAAGATGCTTAATAGTGTAAACCCACCGACAACCAACTGCTTTCTTTCCTAGAAGTAGAGAAGTGAGGTCCCAATTATAATTAGATTGAAGAGCATGAAATTCCTCATCCATTGCCCTTTTCCATTCCGAAGAGAGAAGAACATCTTGAAGAGATCTAGGAATAAACACAGATGATAGAAGGGATACAAAATTCCGATAGGATGGAGATAAATGGGCAAATGAAACATAACGAGATATAGGGCGTTCAGTACAAGCACACTTACCTTTGCGAAGCGCAATGGGAAGGTCAAAATGAGATGGATCCGTTGATGGAGCAGTCGCTGATGGTGGAGAAGGCTAAAACACAATACCACGAAAACCATGAGCATACACTCGAAGGATCGGTGGTCATGTTGACTCTTGAACAACAGGAGCAGGCACAAACACCTCCTCTATTGGTAAGGGAAGAGGAGGTGAGGATAGAGTATCAAGAGAAGTAGGTTCAGTTAAGGAAAAAAAGGAACATTTTCAAAGGTCACATTAGGAATAACAAAGGAGCGTCGAAGGGAAGGACTGTAGCACTTATATCCTTTCTGGGTCCGAGAGTACCCTAAAAAGACACATTTAAGAGCATGAGCGTCCAACTTATCCAACGCCTGCCCTAAGCGATGAACAAAACAAACACAACCAAAGACACGTAGAGGCAACAGGACTAGAAATTGAGAAGGAAAGACGATAGAAAAGGGAGAGAAGCCGCTTAACATGGAAGATGGCATACAATTAATGAGAAAGCAAGAAGTAAGAATAGCATCACTCTAATAATTTTTTGGAACTAACATTTGAATCAAAAGCGCCCGAGCAGTGTCAAGTAAATGTCTATTCTTCTGCTCAGCTACTCCATTTCGTTGTGGAGTGGAGGAGCAGGATGATTGATGTATTATGCAAATGATTCAAAGAACATATGAAATGGGCATTGGAAATATTCTTTTGCATTGATGTATTATGCAAATGATTCAAAGAACATACGAAATGGGCATTGGAAATATTCTTTTGCATTGTCAAATAGAAAGTATTTAATAGAGATACCGAATTGATTCTTAATTTTAGCATAAAAGGAGAGAAATATATCAAACACCTCTGTACAAAAATTCAGTAAATAAATCCAAGTCATTCTTGAAAAATCATCAACAAAGGAAATAAAATATTTAAAACCATTGTAAGATTCAACTAGACAAGGACCCCAAACATCTAAATGAACAAGTTCAAAAAGACTCGAGACTCTAGTAGGATCCCTTGGAACAAAAGAGACACGATGATGTTTACTAAGTTGACAAATTTCACACTGTAACTCATGAACAGACACAACCTCTGGAACAAGACTCTTGAGAGCTGGAAAAGAATGGTGACTCATCCAATAGCGCCACTGCAACAATGTAATAGAGGAAAGGAGGGTTGTTTGTGACCGACCACCATCAAGATAATACAATACTCCAGCTTCATGCCCGCCACCAATCGTCTTCTCCATCTTGAGATCATGAAAAATGCAATAGGATGGAAAGAATGAGATGGAGCAATTCAAAGATTTTGTCAACTTGCTAACAGAAATAAGACTAAAGGGAAATTTAGGCACATATAGGACTGATGGTAAAGTAAAATCAGAATGTAAAGAAACATCACCGGTACCAGAAACACGGGATGTAGCACCATCATCCAGAGTAACTGATTGGGCAGTAGAGGGAAGGGATAAAGATGCAAATAGGTCTGAGGACCCAGTCATGTGATCTGAGGCCCCAGAATCAATAATCCAGGGTTTAAAAGAAGAAACAAGACATATTGTACCTAACTTTGCAAGAGTTGCAATATTACCAGAAGAAGAAGAAGACAGACGAAATTTTTCATAATCTTCTTGGGTGATGGAAACCATTTCCTTCTCCTTCCCAGTACCTAAAGCGGTGGAGTCATCTCTCATAGTACCACTATCTCCTTCTACAGTAGCATGATTGGCCCAAGTAGAAGGTGGGCCATGCAGATCATAACAGTAGTTCACAGTTTGTCTTTCCCGTCCACAATAGCTGCATTCTTTAGTCATTCCTTGACCAGCAACACTGACACACGACCTCTAAAATTCCCATCTCTATCACCATTGTGACCTCCTCTCACACCACGGTTACTCGCTTTGGGATAGCTACTTCTACCACATGAGCCACCTCTACCACCTCTGGTTGCAGCTAGGGGTCGACTTCTCTAATACTGGAGAGCTATTTGTATGTGGACTCATAAACCTTCGTACTCTGGAGAAGACTTATGATGGTGTAGGTATGTCACTGATACCTAAAATTTGGGCACGCACTGGTTCAAATTCAGACCTCAATCCGGAAAGAAAGCGTGCCACATCCAACTGATCTCTCTATTGTTTTTGCACTTTGAGATCAATCGAAAGAGGCTGATACGAATCCAACTCATTCTGCAAACTCTTCAATCAAGCATAGTACTCTTTCACACTCTTATAACCTTGTTGTAGTTGAAAATACACCTGATACAATTGATATATTCTAGTTACATTGTCTTGTCCAAAATACAACTGCTTAGCATGTTCCCAAATTTCTTTCGTAGTATCAAAGAGCATCAAGTTCACACTGATATGAGGTTCCATACTATTCCAAAGACATGTCATAATCTGTGCATTCTCCTGGATCCAATCATCATACCATACAGCTCCTGGGTCTGGTTTGCTTTCTTCAATATATTTTAACTTTCCTCTCGCCATCAAATTTACCTCCACCAACTTTGCCCATGGTACGTATTTGGTACCATTAAGTTTAACTGATGTCATTTGTACAGCCATGAAATCAAGTTGTACCATCACACTTGTTTTGTCTACATTGCCAGAGGTAGCCATCAGTTACTTCTGCAACACTCCCCAAGACGAACACCTTCCCGACTCAACAACAGCATTCAACCGACTTAACTTTTGGTTTTGAAACTTCAACAGCATAGCCACAACCCCTAAACCTGGAGCATCAACATAAAAACTTCTACAAGTCAACCAACCTCCTAATTCCTAGAAAATAACCCACCAACCACAAACAATTAGTCGTACTTCACATTTACAATCCCTCTTCGAATTGCCGAGTAGAGGGAGTTTAAACCAATGTTTTAAAATGTGGAGGCATGACGCGAGGCATCCCACTACCTAGAGGTGTGAGGCGTAGTTCAGAACACAAGAGGCGTAAGCCTCCTTAAGAGGACGGGGGCTAGGAGGAGGAAGGGGGTCTCATTTTTTCTTTATTTTTAATAAAAAAATCTTTTATATTAAGAAGAATAAAGATGCATAACATTAGTTGAAAGGAGGGGTCCTGTCGAAGCAGAGCTCACCGGATCGGAGCAAGATGCCCCTAACTCAAAAAAACAAATTGGGCTGCATCAAAAAGGGGATGGGGGGTTTGGGTTCACCCCCTAGCTGAAGGGGCAGGGGGAAAACCACTTTCTTTCCCCTTATCTTTTCTTCCCTTCCCTTCCCTTTTCTTTTCTTTCCTTTTCCCTTTTTTCTTCTCTTTCTTTTTCTTTCCCTTCCCTTTCTTTTCCTTCCCTTTTTTTTTCTTTTTTTTCTTTTTTTTGTCTTTTTATATAAGATGTGCATGAGGCGCATGAGGTGTATGCCTCTAGCACACCTCATGAAAAAAGTGCATGAGGCGTATGCCTCTTGCACCTAAGGTGTACACCTTAGAGGTGTCAGCGCCTCTAGCATACGCCTCAAGGCAATTTGGGAGCGCCTCTAGGCGTACGCCTTCCACGCCTTTTAAAACACTGGTCTAAACCACCATCAAACAGTCGACCAATGATGCAGCTTGCGGCATAGAAGCCTCTTAACCTTCTGGGCGATCAGTCCTTTTAGGTTTTTCCCCTTCCTCTCTTCTCGTATTGGTATAAAACCTCAATCGAACCAATTACAGGCGTCCTTCACTGAAGCAATCAGGGAACTCGATCAACCAGGCTCTGATGCCATGTTATCAGGCCTGTATTTAATTAAATAAATAAAAAAGTAGCTTCTAATATGAGCCTAGAAGAGGAAGAGATGGAGAAGAGGAGAAGAAGTCGAACAGAATAGGGCTTCATAGTCTCAATCAAAAGAGAGAACTGCTGTCCAGTATGTTTAATTCATAATAAGTAAAACTACAATACTACCCTATATATAAATGCTTGAGAATAGAGAAAAAAACACTGATTTAAAGAAGAGAAAAGACTAAAATAAACCTAGAACAAAGCTGTATTTTAACATAGGTATTTGAAGAAGTATCCAGGAATAGGGTTGCTATTCAATAAATATAAATCATCTGAAGGTGGAAGTCTACACAGGTGCTGATTGGGCAGGTGTTGTGGATGGTAGAAAGTCCACAAGTGGATACTGCACATTTGTGGGAGGAAATCTAGTGACATGGAGAAGCAAAAAACAAAGTGTAGTTGCAAGGTCAAGTGCTGAAGCGAAGTATGGGGCTATGGCACATGGGGTCGCTGAAGTACTTTGGCTGAAGAATCTTCTAGGGGAACTTGGGATAATTGTTCACTATCCTTTGTCTCTTTACTGTGACAATAAGGCAGCTATAAATATTGCTAGCAATCCTGTCCTATACAATAGGACCAAGCACATTGAAGTGGACAAGCACTTCATAAGAGAAAAACTTGAGAAGGGAGAAATTTGTACTCCTTATGTCAACTCCAAGGAGCAACTAGCCGATGTTCTCACAAAAGGGCTTCCATACTTGCGGCGTAATGAGTTGTGTGACAAGTTGGGCATGATAGATATATTCAGCCCAACTTGAGGGGGAGTGTTGTTAGAATTAGTTTTTTTATTTCTGCTGCTAGGGTGCTGTCAGTCTAGGATGCTGTCAGCATGTTCTTTTCTTTGTTTAAGTTCTTATTATTAGGGTGGGTCACCAGGGGCATGCTTGTAATTTCTTTTTCTTTTATTTTACATCATGTCAATACAAATAGGAAGCTGGGAGCCGCCAGTTTCAGTTTTTGACTCTCAAACACTTTTTCCTCTTCTCATCTCTTCGTATCTCTCCTCTCCTCTCCTCTCTCTCCTCTCTTTCTTCTAGAAAGAAAATAGTATATAAGAAGCTCTTGATGTAGAGCCAGGAATTATGATCACATAAAAGAATAATTATAATAAGAAAGATGTAAATGCATAGAAGAGATGTTTCCTGCCCATGGGACTCATAACTGTTTTTCAGATATTAATTATGTATCTGATTGGTAACATGGGAAGGAAGCATTTGAAAGCATTCCTTGATAAACATATTCCATATACTTGCTTTCATTTGTTCAAGGAATTAGGTTGCAATTTTTTTTTCCTATAAAGACCATGTAAGCTGTCTCTGGAAGAAAATAAATGTCTGGTATGCAAAGTTTGGCATTGAGCAACAAAGACCTAGAATGTATGCATACTGCAAATAGGACTCTCAATGAGGATTTGGAATTATCTAGCTGAATTTTGGAGATTACAGCATTGATTTTAAAAAGATAGAATCTCAGTTTATATCATATGTTAGCAACTAAGTCAACTGCAATGTGCACTGAATTTTCTTGATGATATAAATTACAATTTGACAGGAAGTGAAGGGTTATTTTTTCTTTTTTTTCCTTTTTTTTCAGGTTAAATTCTGATGACGAACTTACCTGGTTTGAAAGGTAATAGTTATTTTCTTCACACATATGTCTTTACTTTCAGATGATAGTTGAATGAGTGCACACAAATTGTTCTGTTACAGGTATACAGTTTCCCACCAATAGGCATTCAAGATGCTATTATTCGGTTTCCTAACCCAATCCCAACCTACCAAAAGATCTGGTCTATGTGGGGAATTTTCATGTTTTGTAATTGTACCTAAAGTACTTCACCTAGCTTCTTTGAAACCATCAAGGCTTTGGCAATATTAAACATGCACCCTGCCCTCAAAAAATCCTTTCATCATTAGCCTGCATATGGAATGATGGAATTAAAATGACGTACAGATTTCAGCCTTCACTAAATTGTGTTAGCTATTAGCACTTTCTCCAACAGTGTTCAAGTATTCAAAATGTTATGATTCGGCCTGCCTTAGAATTCTATCTGTCTGAGATCGGTTAGGTAGAAAGAGGTAGAAAGGTGGAAGAAAGAGAGAAAGAGATAAGGGGAAATTCTGGTTCGAACTGGAAGTCTCAACATAACCTTCTCCCAGTCGGCCAGACATAACTTATATTATTAAAAATAATTGAAAAGACATGTGCCCTTATTTAAGTTAGGAGCACTGGTTCCCACAGCATTACAGATCAGCAACATTAATCTAGGTATACAGACAGACATACCCCTATGCTAACACTCCCCCTCAAGCTGGGAGTATATATCATATACTCACCAGCTTGTTACATATGTAGTCCACTCTTCCCCGACTCAAGCCTTTTGTAAATAAGTCAGCCCACTGATTYCCTGTATTAACATGTGTAGTGTCTAGTTCTCCATTCAACACCTT